>JAFDVH010000047.1:0-264840 GCA_019176425.1 Megalops atlanticus | reverse complement strand
CTATGCCAATTAAAAAAACGTAATAAATACATGTTGGATAAATACATGTTTTAAATCTATTACATAGTGAATATTGAACTGAAGCTTGACTTTTATTATATCGCAAATCAAATCGCAAGCGCAATATCTGTCAGAAAAATCACAATTAGATATTTTTCCCAAATCGTTCAGCCCTAGCCAGACGTTTTCAGTTCTCTTTCGTTCATGATTTGTTTTTGGGAAATCCTGCTATTGTTACACAAGAAAGATGCTGAAAGGTTTGCAAATCAATTGGGAAAGTGTGAAGTATGAGAACTTCAAAAAATATGGAGGATTGGGATGGAGAGGGGAGAGATACAGCTACTTTTGTTACATGGGGTGGGGGGATAAAACACACCTTGCAACAACGGTTCCCTCGATGAATCCAACACCTGCTGGGAACAAAGGTGAATCATGACCACTGCGAGACAATGACTGCACTATTCCTTGGAGATATGCAGAGAAGAGTATGCCTAAAACTGGCTACAGAGCCAGATTGCTACAGATTCATGGCTTTGTCCTGCTGTTTTTCCCATGGTCGTGCACACTTTTTTTTTTTTTACTTTCTTAATCACTGTGGCACAGAGAAGCACTTTCTTATGAGGTTGAGGTGCCCTCTCCTGCCGACATTTCAACTCATCAGTTATTTCTTAACCAGTATGTAATGTCTCAATGAAAATGTAGAGATTATTATCCAGATTATACAGGAACAGTAATTGAGACTATCTCTATCATGAAATAACAGCTGTACTGTATCTCCACAAATCTATGTATCATTAACTGAACAGCCAGACTAACAGCTGATAGACTGCTGTGCCACTGTATCTCATAATGCAATCGTTCCACTGATAATAACAGCAACAATAGAAAGGACTACTATTACTATTCATTTTGCACATACTCCTATTCAGAAAGACTCGTATGGTTATGAAGGAAAGACGTTAAATTCCTATTGCAAGAGCTGCAAGAACAATGAGAAGGTGGATGCAGAGCAGATGGTAGGGATGAAAACCACACCCCCAGTGTGTAGCAGTTTGATACCCTTGTTTTATTAGAGGCAGAGTAATGTGCCTTCCCATCACATTAATCTGCCTCTGTGAAAGTCTGGAATGGCTCAAGATGCTATGCACTAGGAGTATTATTGGCATTACCAAGTCAGTGACAAACTGACAGTGTGGTGAGCAAGCATATGCTAAGATTAGCATACAGCGGTATCCATTTTCATGAGCACACATTTTACTGGAACATAATTTCATTGCAGTGACATAATGTTCTTTAAGAGTAAAGTTATGATCTTGTACACCTAAGGTAAATTATTACACTTCCTTAAATACCCTCTTATATGACCTGACTTCACCATCACTTCCTGTTCTCTTACCTCATACCCGGTCCTGGTCCCAGACCAGAATGACCTCATCTCCCGCCTCCGGCATGCCACAGCGGCGCTGGTGAGGAGAGTGAAGGGTACCAGGTAGAGCAGGGCAGGCTGGCCCATCCTGGACAGGATCATGACGGCAAAGGTGACAATCATGCCCATGAGGTATGCTGTTGAGACAAGAGCGGAAAAGTCACAGCAGTAAGGAACCAGTAAGGAACACCTCATCTGCCCCAGGGCAGATCTCCAGTCAAAAAGACAAATTCTGTTCAGTTTTGTGATGTGTCATCAAGTGCTTACATGGGTGCCGGAACATTATAAACTGCGTCCTGTAAGATCAGAGACTGAAAAGCAAGCCAAGTACAGTCAAACTAAAAGTACTTAGTGGGAGATGCTTAGAAGAGCTTACAGTGCAGCAAAATTTGAGCTCAACTGTGTCATCAACTGGAAGAACAGGGTCAGGTTCCAGGATGACAAGATGCCCTTCAGCAGGATCGATGGTTCTTGGGTATACTTTCTGCACGTCGTATAAAGTACATAATATCTGTATCACACCTGAACTTTTACGCAGAGATCTCGGAGTACGGAGCCCAGGTAACACATCATGCCTTTCTAGCATACTGTACCAATGGTGCAGGATATGTAGTAGATCTTCCTGGGGCTGTTGGTCCACACATCAAATCTGTGGCAGTAGGACACCAGCAAGCCTGTAACATCAACAAGAGGCCGTGCTTTTCTGTAGAACCAGCGTGGTGAGGAACACACACAGCATGATGACAAGGCTTCCATGGTAACACTGCTGTTCTCTAGAACACACCACTAGGATCACATGTCAAGAAACCTCTGCGTAGAGAGGGTCACACAGTTAAAATTTGCCCCACTGTCCCCCGTGCCTATGGCTTATGTGAGGTATCTGACTGGTCACTGTGCTTTTCCATTATACATGCCATTGTGCAAGGGCAGGGAGAACCAGGAAATGGCTTCATCCATTGTGACTGGACCATGACTGAGAGTTCATCTTAGCAAGGGTATGTAACTCCCTAATGCTGAACCATGAATATCTAATCCATGACATGGTGGACCAAACCAGAACAGAATGACTGAGAAATAAATATCCTATTGTACTCCTCTGTACGATGGGCACACTTATAGCTCTACCCCTGTCCCAACGAGACCCTGTGGCACAAGAATAAGAGGTCACCTGGGACGATTAAGTCTCCATATCCCAAGATGGAAAACTGCATCCCGCAGGGGTTCAGAGTGGACACTGAAAACCTGGGAACCCTCATTACCACAGGCAGCTAGAAAACATCACACCAGCACCCCATTTTCACAGAATGAAAACAAGGAAACAATTCAAAAATTACATCTTTCCAAAACTGCTTTTGTGCAAACCATGATGGAAGAACATGCATGTTAACAGATATAAGAACAGCAAAAGGCCTTCCTTTCTGTGACCTCAGCAGATACCTCCTCTACCATCACACAAGGATAATTTTCAGTAAAATTGTAGCAAATAGTGTGTCAGGAGAGCTACCGTGTGTATTGCTCCCACAGAACAGCCTTATAGGAAGTTGTTCTTTCGAGAAATTACCTTTTCCCCTGTGGAATCTGAACCAAGTGCAACTTGAACCATGATGCTCTCGCCGTTCTATGGAAGATGACATCACATTACAGCATGAATATTAATTCCCACAGTCATCAGAACCCCTTCAGAACCTCCCCACCAAAGATCGTAAGGAGGACATCTCAGTATCATTAGGTTTTCCTTCAGGAATATTTCTGCGGGACTAATGGAAGTATCCAGTGACTGACACAAACCTTGACAGATGTACAACTGTATGTAGGCATGAAAGTGTGTCAACTTGTGAATACGAAGAGGACTCACTGGGGTAAGGAAGGGGGTGATAAAGACAAAGAAGACATCATACAGGAGCAGGAGGCCCAGGAGGATGACACAGATCTGCAAGGGAGTCAGAGAGGGGGTGGGTCAGAGGTCACCCCTGCCACTGTGGGCCCTGCTGCAGCAGATTTTATTCTGTGTTGACATCATCATGGAGTAATATTGGTCCATATTTCCATGACATGAATGTTATTTGCTTGACATCTCCCTGGACAAGTCAGCCACATGGCGTTACCTCAATAACACAGTTATCAAGATTTACCTTGTAGTTTGACACAGTTATGGTCTTCATGAAATTTATACAGAATGCAATTCCCAGCAGGTCTTGCAAAATCCAGACCCATCTGAAATCAAAGGACATTACATTGTTATCTATATTATATATTCTATCCAGTTTTCTGATTTTACATATACACATAATGAGAAGAAATGGAAGTACATAATCTTACAACAGAGCCTATGCTGTTGAACAAACCCATTGATTTACATTTTAAAAATTCAGATAAACAGCCAATGACCCAGAAAGGACCGATAAGAAACACCAGTAAGCAGAGTATTTGGATACCACACCAATGATATAGTGTATGTTATTATCTTTACACCTTGTGCATCGGAAAAGATCTCCCAGACAGCCCTGTAGAGGCCCTTCTGTAAATATGCCACTGTGAGAGAGAGGGGGGGGCACCATGTCTGTACCTGTCCTCGTTCCTGTACACACCCCACAGCACTGCCACAGTAATGCAGACAGCAGCCAGCAAGAGCGACCTTACAGAGAAAGCTCTTCCCTGACAGGAGAAGCTGGAAGAAGAAAAGAAAAACAGACAAAAAACATTAACACCAACCACATATCTGAGACAGGCACAGGAATCTGGTTCTGACAGGAAGTGCAAACTGTCAAAAAAGTGAGGAAAGAGAAGACATCTCCTCATGCCATGCCACTCAACCCCATGCTGAGATCTGACAATGGCCTGAAAATGGATTCTGCCATAATGCTGTGACCAGCCATGACCTTGTGGTGCACATGTTAAAGTGTGCTGCTAAGAAAGAATGCAATGAAATCGATTGAGTTCCATCCAACTACAGGCTCCCACTGTTTAGAGAATGTTTTACACCACATTTTTTGGATGTTCTGTTTGTTTTTTGGCTGCAGACATGCTCATCTGATCACAGACTTAAGAACCAAGTGCAAAAGGGCCCAAGAAAAGGAATGATTTTGTGGATTTTTAAGGCAATTGTTTGTCTGCATTTGTTTCAAGGTGACGCAGTTCCCTCAGACACCACAGATGATTCCAGCACCCCCTGTCGATACAAAGTGGGCCTGGGGCCCAACATACCTGCCATGTCCACACCCAATCTTCTCCAACAAGGTGTCCAAGCAGCTGTGCAAAGCCACGGCAGAGGCAAGGCAGAACACGGCAATGATGACATATACTGCAGCAGAGGTAATATTAAAGAAGTCATCGAAACATGCCCAAAGGACCAGTATCTCTGCCAGCAGGGCAAACCAGCTGTCGGCAAACACTCACCCAGCCACTTGTAGAAGAAGTACATGAGAACCAGCATGACACACATAAATGCCACAAAAACAATGACTTTGACAGGAGAGTACACTGCCAAGTCACCACTGTCAGCTCTCCCGCCACCACCTCCTCCACCCGCTGCAAGGGTGGTGCTCAGTTTCTCCCTGGCGAGACACAAACACGTTAGTCCTCAGTGACCTCCTCCAGCCATTCAAATGCATAAAACTGAACCTGATACCTCAGTATCATACATGACAATGGGAACACTCCACCTGAAAAAGATTCACAAACCTTTTCTCACTTTTAAAATGTCCAAAGAGGTTTCCTGGGAGTTTGATCCCAGAACGGGTAGTTTTCCAGAGTTTGGTTAGTTATGTTGGCAATTTGCCTTAGTAGGACTTAGTCTCACTACTTTCACCTGAAAACTGCTCCACTGACATTGTTTCTGCTGGACTACAATGGAACCTCTGACACCGAATATGGAGTCAGACTAGTTTTCTTGTTATAGGAGACGAAAGAACCAATGGCTCACAGAAAGCGATGAATTGACCTTCTCTTAATAGCAAACATCATGACTGGTTAAAATAAGTGAAGTCACTGATACTGCCACCCATTTTTAGGGTACTAGCTCTAAGTTAATACTGTATATATGATACAGAATTGGGATGCAGGGAAAAAGAGCTTCAGGAAAAAGGAGACTCTGAGACTGACTGTCAGCCAGATATGGTTCCTTTACCTCTCAGAAGCGCCGCTCCAGTAGCCTCCCATGGCCACAGTGAAGACAGCTATGGCCAACATGACAAGGATGCTGAGGTCAAAGAGGGGCACTGCAGGAGCATATAGCCTCACTGTCATACCCCCTGGAAAGATCTGACAACAAGACAGAATAAGCCCAATGGCTCACAAAAACATAAAACTGTTATATTAAAACATACCAGGGCTGGATCCATTCCTTCATACAACACGCCTGTGCTGTAATGTACCAGAGTTTATGAGTGCACACACATGCTTCACAAACATCACCTCTTGTGCATCCAGAATGTCTTCGTATCTCATCAGTACCAGGAGTATCTTGACTTTCAGGTAATCTGACTGATTGGCTGAAGGGATCACCTTAAAAATGAACCAAAAATAAAAATATAGCAACTTAAGGCTTGAACATCACAGACTTTCTGAGGAAACTTCAGAGGTAACTCTAGAGCTGGGCATACTCTTTGATATTTGCAAAAATCAGATTCTTTGAACTGCTGTGTCCATTTCTATGGAAGCTTCGAATAAAATGGCACTTCAAAAGTATGGTAAGAACCACAACAATCACTGATCAGAATTGAATATGTCAATCTGATGGAAGAGTTCCACCATACCGGGCAGTAGTGGAAGATACATGCGGCCCAATTTGGTAGATGACTCCCACAACACAATTATTTGGGTTTTGAGAATCAATCAAAAACAGGGTATTGAAAAAATCTACCACAGGTTTTTTACTGGCGATGAGAACAGCAGCAGCTCCTAGTTCCTGAGCAATGATGGCCTTCTGGATGAATTCACACTCCCCTCTCATCACCACAACTGCTTTCCCATTCAAAGTGCCAGGGCTCAGGCCAGAGCTGTTACAGAGGACGCTGGACATCAAGTTCACCAACACATACTCATTCTGCACAGAGACAAACACACAGACGCTTCAGCAAAGGACCCTCTAATGGTGCTGTCAGGAATCTTACCCATCAACTATGCTGTGGTATACAGTCTGGAACCTAATGATTTAAAGTGTGGGGCAGAATCCTTCCCAGAAGAAACAGGTTATCTGGTCACTATTGTGTTTTAACCACAGTGCAAAGATAAAATTACCAAGACAAATAAAATTGAAGCTCACAAATAAAGCATTGTGATGTCTTACTGGTTACAGAGGCCATCACTTGTGTAAAAGTTAGTTTTAGAGATTTTAGACCATAAGAGTTAAATGTTACAGATTTTTGACATATTGTTACCTGCTGATCTCAACCAATGGCATGCGCAACTATTTGGAGTCTAAAACAGCATGAACTTACGGCACCCCCGAGAGACTCTGAAAGATTTGTCCATAAAGAATTGTAAGCAACACAATATTCCTTGTCTGATGTTCCATCCGACAGGTGCAAGATAGCTTCTTGTGACCTCACCTGAAAGCGAAAATGGTTTTCAAATGTGAACCTATACGTCATTTGTAAACTGAATACCACTGAATTAGTGTGACATAAAAAATAGACATAAATCAGCTGCCTACTGTTATAGATACTGTAACGTTACAACTAAGTCAGCAAACAGGTCATTATCTCAGTTGTGAAGTATTCATAAACATAGAAGAAGTTACTGTCCTAACTAGCTGCTAAGGAAGTGTTGTCAAAAGTACTGACTACAACCCCGGCTACACTTAGAAACACGTCGTAAACATAACTTTATTTTGTATTATTATACTGGTGAAACGCATTTTAGCGACCGAAACGCTAGTAATAGCTAATAAGCTACTCTACTGCACATCAAAAGACGCTTCCAAATCGAAACAGCCGCTTAGTGTACACAGTCCAGAAATTAGCTAGTTTGGCGGTTAGCTGGGTGATTAGCTGGAAAACTTACCTGAGACATATAAACTGAACATAATAATGCAACTGCCAATATCCTGGCCATGACTGAATTATTAGCGAGCAAGACGTGGTTTACTCAAATTCAAAGCGACACGTTGACTAGCTCGCTAGCCAGCCAATCTGCTAGTTAGCTAGTTTCAATTTCGTCCCACTCGGCTCTCGACGTTTCCCAGCTACCGGTTGTTGGCTAGTAAGCTAGCTTTAGCATTTTCATTTCCTCTTCCGTTGGCTCTAAGCAATTGTTCATTTGAATTTTGATCGGACCGGAGTCGTTACACCGCCTGCTGTATTTAAGAGGAAGTTCGTTCCAGTTGAGTGGCTATATTTTAAGTATAAAAAAGTTAGAGGGTGCAGTAAATCTAAAAGTAACATTACCTGTTGCTAATTCAATGGATAACAACATGTCAGTGATTTTTCTTTGCTAAGCTCAATGTAAATTAGTAGGTGCTTCTGCAGTTAGCTCGAAATCGTCAAGCTATATTTGAATCTCAAAAACACGATGAATCTCTGCACAGAATCAGAGGCACTTTAAAAACGTCATTCATCTGCCCTGGAAATGACCACATGGCACCAAATTTAATCGGAAATGTTCGAATAACTATAAATGTAGTGTTATTAATAGGCTACACTAAAACTAGAGTGACTAATCGCTTTATTGAATCATATCCTGTATGTTCTCGTGTAGAACGCCCTTGTTCATGGCACGCAGCAGCAATCAGATAGCCGACTGTTCTTGTGAGGCAAGATGTCAAATTAACCTATATACGTATAATTTTAGACGTGACAATGGAAAGGTACGACAAATATTTTCGTTAATTTGCATCCTTTATTAATGAATAAGATGTTTCATCTGGAAATGAATAATACTATCCAATAATGCAACATATTTTAAGGATCAAATAAAATATCTACTTCACTTCTATCTTCAGTTTTGTGACCAAAAATAATAATATTCTGAGTGTAGACGTCCATGTATTATTCATTTTATTATGAACAGAAACCATGGGAAAAAGTCTGTCTTGGAAGAGATACAAAAAAAATGAAGGCCTTCGTACTCCAGTGTCTGCAAAATGAATACATTAATCAATTGTTTGTTCAACAATTGTCAAATTTACAAGGAAAACAAAAAAGTCTAAATCAAGTAAAACTGGAAAAAATCAGGAAAGCAAGTATTAAACCCGTAGCATAAAGATGGGTTATTCTGCAAAAGAATGCATACTTGTACGTGGAAAATTCGGCTTAAAAAAACATTGAAAACTGTAAAAGATACCAGGCTTCAGACAAAAAATGTGCCTCAAAATTGCAAGTGGGCCAGCCACTATATCATAATAGCATTTCTCAAAGATGAAGCAACATAAATACAGAGATCCCAGAATTCAAACCTGTACAACAGCTATCATTCTGACTGGGATGGATTTCTTCAGATGCTCTATACCACAATGAACATTCAAATCATCATAGCAGGCATTCGCATATCAGTTCAACACTATACATTTTACTCCACTTTGCTGCATTATAATAGGCAATGTTGAATAAGAATCAATTTACAGCAGTGCTTTACTAATGGAATTATTTACATGTTCATTTACTATCAGTGTTGGCATTTCTTTTCCCCCATCACCCTCAAATTTTATGTTTGTCTTTTCAAAAAAATGGCCATTTGAAAAATGCCTCTGTCAAGTACCAGCGGCAGTGCATTGTAGGCTTCAGAGAACAGCAACAGCTTCTTTGGATCTGGGAAAAAGTAAACAAAAACCCAGTTTATTCCAGCATATGACCTTGCATAAAAATAAATTTTAAAAATTATACATATATCGCAGAACATTTAACAACATTCTTAATCCTTGAGAATTGCATATATGGTAGTTTGATATACTGTACAGTTTGACATACTGTATTAAGAATGCAAGAATTAGAGAAGTATGTATAATATATGATCAGTTTAATTTCAAGACAATTATTCTTTGGTGCTTCAGCACTTCATTCAAGCTATGCCCCTAAAACAAGGAAATGACACATAATGATAAGCTTATTTTTATTATACATTAAATGTCACTGTAACAGTTCCTGTTAGTAATGCAAATGTACAGTATTCACCAATATTGCTATATGCTTGTTCTGTAACTAAAGAAGTATCAGGAAACATAGCATTTGTTGCCTTGCTGTTTTGCCATTACCAAGGTAAAGTGTGTATATTCAACAATATATCGGTTCAGGTTTCTACGTATTTCCTTCTTTTTCTGTTTTTATGCTTAAAGTCATAATAAAATGAAGGGACATACTTAAAGTACTGGGCTTCTCTTCTGGTCATTCTTGAACATTTTCAGATACCCCATTTCCATAACCACCTTTAGATTTCATCTGCTCCTGCAGGGAGCTCCCCTTCAAAGCAAACATATTGATTGATTTTTTTCACAAAATATACAGATCACATACTGCAAAATTCTTTCATATAGCATATGACAGACCCACTGCTCAATGCCTTCATACAACATACAAGACACATCCACTCAACAATTTCATAAAACATAAGACAAGTACTATGCAATATTATAATACAAGTAAATTAAAATATGACACATGGGTGATGTATGCCCCAAGAGCTGGAAACAGGCTTGCTTGCCATGTCACTTTCCAACACTACAGTGGAAAAGGGTTATAATGGGCCAGTCTAGTTCTACATCCACAGAGGAAAGGGCTATAATGAACCAGCCTGGTTCCAGCTCTGCAGTAGAAAAATGGTATAATGAGCCAGCCCAGTTCTAGCTCTATAGTGGAAAAGGGGTATACTGAGGCAACCTGGTTCCAGCTGTACAGTAGGAAAGGTTTATAATGAGCTAGCCTGCTTCTAGCTCTACAGTGGAGAAGTCATATAATGAGCCAGCCTGGTTCTAGCTCTACAGTGGGAAAGGGGTATAATGAGCCAGCCTGGTTCTAGCTCTACAGTGGGAAAGGGGTATAATGAGCCAGCCTGGTTCTAGCTCTACAGTGAGAAAGGGGTATAACAAGCCAGGCTGGTTGCAGCTCGGTAGGTGGTACTTACTGCTCCTAACCCCATCCCCATATCCCCTGAGCCCACATGTGTGGTGTGGACAAAGTTCATAGGTTCTCCGATCATAGAACGGTCTATTCGTCGTCGCCTCTTCTGCAATTGAAAAGGATGAAAAACCAAAAGAAAACATTTAAAGCACATATTTTAGAAGAGCACTGTGAAGGGGAGCCTTCACCTCTCCCTAGACATTTAATGTTAATTGTGTGCACACATTGGTAATTTGTATGGGAACCAGCCTATTGGCTAACAAGCCACACCTTACTAATTGAAGGCAGATTAAATACAGGTGTGGCTGGAGACCAGGGGAGAGGCTCATTTTGTCCCTGCTATTAGTTTGTGTTGGCTGGTTTCTTGTCTTCCTTCCTTCCATCCTTCAGTTTTAAAATAAATTATTGTTTCTTTTAACCTTTAATCTTTTCTGTTCACATATGGGAGAAGTGTCAGCCAGCTTCTCTACAAGCACATAAAATAAATCTTCACAAAACAAATGTATGTGAATCAATGTTTATGTTATCCACAAGAATATGAAAGCACACATAATGCCCATGTCTAAGAAACATGGACAAACACTTCTGATTCAAGTCTGATTCAAGTCAGGTGGCCAAGTTGATTTCATGACCCTTATTCAGTGTGAAGACAATGAATCTAACTCATGCCCAGTTTCTTAAACCTTTAAAGTGCATACATGTCACACCTTTAATAGCACAGTAAATAACAATCAACTTTTTTTTTCCTTTTCCTCCCTTACTGCCTCAGTAAAAATGCATATGTGCATGTATGTGTGTGTGTGTGTGTGTGTGTGTGTGTGTGTGTGTGTGTGTGTGTGTGTGTGTGTGTAAAACATGTATGGAAAAAATGGCTTTGTAAAGCTTAGTGTTGGATATATAGGGATGACTAATGAAGACACAATAAAGCATTAAAAAAGATACCAATCAAATATTGGTAAACAAGTTGTGAAGGGTAGGCAAGGCATTTACAGTACGTAACAGTACAAGATAACGATAAGTCATGTGCAGCTTATCCGAAATGCCAAAAATGGCAGCCATCTGGCAGAATGTAGGTGACCGTCAAATTGTCAGATGAAAACTGAATGAATAAGTGTCTGAAGGACAGGTGCAGTGTGTGTGTTGACATGCGCATACGGACTCACCGGCTGAGGCTGCTCTGCTACGCAGCAACTGAAGCACATCCAGAACTCAGTCATATTGCTCCTACGCAGGACGATAATGCCACCACTTCCACGCAGTGCAGAGCTTCAGGACCTCAGCTTGTCTTCCTGTTAAGCTTTGCGGTGTACAGCTGGAGAAAAGGGGCGTGACGTGGGGGCGAGGAACCAGGGAGAGGAGGCTGCCCTCTGAGTTTTGGTTGTCTTTGGACACAGAACTACCCAGTGGGCTCTGATCAACTGCACCACCAACTGGGAGCACTGTTCCTGCAAACATGAAACATGAGTTTTCAATCACAAGATTGGCCAGCTCACATTGTAGTAGAAGGGGAGGGACACAGTTCCATGGTCTGATATTGAAATTTTACAAAGCCTCAGAGTAAGGTTCACAGTCAAAAAGGTGAACACATCAGCTGTACCAGGAAGCTGTCTGCAGCATGGTCATTTAGGGTCAGCTGAAAATCTCAGCCAATTAATGATGACAGTTTGGGGCAATTATGAAAGAATTATTGAATCAAGAATGTTGCAGGTTTGAGTCCCAGGATTGGCACATCACCCTTGAGCAAAGAGCCCAACCTGAAATAAGTCTCTAAAACCTAGCCAAATAAATGGATAACATGTAAAAATGCAAGTCCGGCTAGTTGATGGAGTGTGCTCAGCAAATAAACTACATAAAGTAAGGATAATAATTATCACATGGCACAATATGAACAAAAATCTGTCACTGATCATGTGTTAAGAGCAACTTCCCCTTAACAACATGTTGAACTGTGATACCAATACTAAATGTGAACCAGCTAATGAATTAATATTATTCAATACTGGATCCAGTCTCCTAATAATCAAATATAGTGATTCATATTAGTAATGTAATTCAACTGCAATAACTAAATGAGGTCTTACAAAGGCAGTGTAGATCCCTGTTAAGGAATTACCATAAATGGAAGTGATTTTTGCCACCTCTGTGTGTGCATTGGTCAGTGTTGTGTAAGATTTAGATTTTCAGCCAAACTTCCACATATCATTGCCGTTCTAGCCTATGTCAGCTGCTACAGGATAAACAAATTCTACAGTTGATGAACAAACTCCAACAAAAAGGAAGTGCAAAAAAACTACATTTACTTATTTGCTTATCTCAGAAGACAGGGGAGGATGTTTCTGGTACACATTTCTGTCAGTCATGCATCTGAGTAGTCACATAACGCATAAAGTCAGACAAAACCACGATGAGAATGGTTGACTATGGATCGAAGGATGGTGACTGAGACTGACAATGACAAAAAAGTGAGAATGTCATTTAAAATTCTTTAAAAGTTCCAAACACTTTCAGTCCACAGATAGGGGCCATTTTTGCATTTCAGCCTGAGGAAAGTCCCTAAAATCCACAAACAGGGCAACAATATGCAGAACTGGTACCTGCAAGCCAAAGTTATTCTGAAGCATTAAAGCGAAGTTCCACATAAAGACCACAGACTGACAGTTAAATTTCCAAACATGCTTTTCACCACCTTTAACAAATGCACACCATGCATGATATCTAAACAAGCTATGGTTTTCAGGCACATAACAATAATTGAATTTGCCCTACAAGCACTGCTCTCATGACAGTGGGGCGTATGGGTATCTGACACTTTAAACAAACAGTTATACGTGTTTTAGACTCTTTGTCAGCAACAGACAGTGACCATGACAGGCAGTTAGATCTGTGGCTTGAGGAGAGGAAAGCAGTCAGTCTCATTTCTCTAACACACTGCAAGCCCGCCCGCACAACAGGAAACCCAGGCCACCAGTGCTCAGTTTGCTTTGCACAACACAACAGCAAACGAATCTGCTCTTCGAGGATAGGGAAACTACACAAAGTGCTGTAAAACACCTTCAAAACCTGCTCTCACACTTTTATTATGCTTAAACAACCCAGTTTTCAATTGCAGGCCTAAAGAGCCATAGGTTGTTTCTGCACTGTCTTTAGGCGGTTTGTATTATTTGATATTAACATTTACCTTTTATGGATAGCAATGTTACATACGTTAATAAAGTACCACCAGTAGAAAGTGGTGACATGAAGGTATTTCACAGTAAAATGTTAATTCAACCTTTCTATCCGCATATTAAGCATTAGGTATGACATGTCACCTCTTTAATCCAATATGAACTATCATAGCATTAAAAAAACATCAGTGATTACATTATGAAACATTCTAACAGCCTCTTCTGCATATTCTTTTGGGTACAAAGTTGTGCATTTAACGTCTGAATCACTGAAAAAATATGTATAACGCGTGGTTGTTTCTAGCACAGTATGGAGAGCACAGGTTCCATACCGACACCCATTTATTGCAGATGATTCATACAATTTCAAGTGTTAACACGTTTATAACAGGATTTAAGAATCTGAATCAACTTAAATGCTGATAAAAAAAGTAGGCGCTCAACAGATGCTGTCGGTACGAAGTCGCTGGTGTTTCTAATGCAGTTAAGCAAGATAATTAAATAGGAGCTTAGTTATCTCTAAGAACATAACGACAACAGGCGGAAATCGAATATCCAAGACTAACACATTTCCAAGATTTTCCACAGACTGACTAGCAAACTGACACATTCTTTGAGCTCTCAGTGTTGGGTCCGACTCTTTGTGGTGTATGTAGATGTAGTTATTTATCTAATTTGCAACCAAAATGTTCTCAGTAGTGGTATATTTCAAGCTTCGGTATAGTAATATGAGAATTTCACTAAAATCACTAAAACTTCTGAACTTTACACATGAACAGGAAAACACATCGATGACCAACCTGTAATGCTCGCTAACGCTTTTTTTTCCTATTAAACTCGCCAGTCACATCGAAATTAATACTCTGAACACATGTAACTGCCTTTTAAAACTATTCTCAGGGTTAAGCTGTACGACGTTGACGAGTTTTACATATATAAATATTTTGTTCAACAGGGTATTAAACAAGGTAAAAACTTACCTATCCGCCAACTTCCCCGAATTTCTCCCTGGCAGAAGGACACTCCTCTCCCGACGACAACCAGGCTGTCTACTTGCGCAATGGCAGCTGGGACTTGAAGTAAAACGTAATTTAAAACAGTTAAGTTGCCATTCGTGCCAATGGTGAAAAACTTGTGCTCTAGTCATGCATAATTCATAGACCATGGGGGTATTTTTTTTTAATTATATCTTTGTATTTTTCGCATTTAAGGAGAAAGTGCATCTCTGTCTCAACCTCACCTGTCGTACAGTGACCACATAGTCTAGTACTTGATAAGGATCTGTCTCTACTTTGTATCTCTGATCATAACTAGATATTAATCTCTTTTTAGGATCACATAGCAATTTAATTTATTTTCTGTTGTGGTTTGGTTACTCCAGTGTTGTGGGAAAGTAATTTTTGTTTGTTTTACGATTTTTGTTATTCTAATCTGTAATTGTAAAGTAGCGCTGGTCAGAGACTGGTGAATGTTAGGTGCTGCATGGTTAGTAAGTGGATGAGGGGCCTCGTTTTATGGTTCACTTTTAGGGTTTGAAGTGCTTGAAATTGCAGTATGTTTTGGTAAATTGATTTAACATGCATCCACAATTTAAGTGCCTTTTTACATACACTATATGGCCAAAAGTATGTAGACACTCCTCCTAATTATTAAGTTTGGGTGTTTCAGCCACACCGATTGTTAACAGGTGCATAAAATCAAGCACATAGCCATGCAATCTCCAGAGACAAACCGTGGAAGTAGAATGGGTTGTACTGGAGAGCTCAGTGACTTTAAACGTGGCACTGTCATAGGATGCCATTTTTGCCACAAGCCAGTTCGCAAAATTTCTGCTGTGCTAGATCTGCCCCAGTCAACTGTAAGTGCTATTATTGTCAAGTGGAAGTGTCTAGGAGCAACAACAGCTCAGCCACGAAGTGGTAGACCACACAAACTTACAGAGGCCCCTTAATTCCAGTGAAGGGTAACATTAATGCTACAGCATACAAAGACATTTTAGACAATTGTATGCTTCCAACTTTGTGGCAACAGTTTGGGGAAGGCCCTTTCCTGTTCCAGCATGACTGTGCCCCTGTGCACAAAGCAACATCCATAAAGACATGGTTTGACGAGTTTGGTGTGGAGAAACTCCAGTGGCCTGCACAGAGCCCTGACCTCAACCTCATTGAACACCTTTGGGATGAATTAGAACACCAATTGTGAGCCAGGCCTTCTCGTTCAACATCAGTGCCTGACCTCACAAATGCTCTTTTGGCTGAATGGGCACGGGGGGGTGGACTCCATATTAATGTCCATGGTTTTGGAATGGGATGTCCAATAAGCTCATATACGTGTGATGGCCAGGTGTCCACATACTTTTGGCCATATAGTGTATATAACTCCTGGAAATCTGTCTAATTCTCCCCTACATATATTTGTTTGTGACTTTCTTTTGATGCTAAGTAATACTCAGGGCTTCTGTTGGATGTTTGTCCCATCCAGTGTAGTTGTGCTGACTGAGTAGACCCCATACTTCACTTCCATATTAAGCAATAAGCAGAATGGCACTATCAAAGATTTTACACCATATTCTATTTTATATATTTTTGTGATATACATAGAAGTGTTTAAGTGTATTCACTGCCAGGTCAAAGCTTCCTGAAACATTGATTCACAGGTAGTCATAAGAAAATGTGTAGTGTTTCTGTGAGAAAGACGGCCAAACCAAACATAGAGCGAAAGTAATCTGCTGTCTTGAAATCTGGGCTTTTTGGAAGATCTTTATTTTCAATTTTACTTTTTACTTTTACTTTTTACAGTTTTACTTTACTATTTACTCTCAGGATTCACTTTTCACAGTATTGCTCCAGGTGCAGTAGCCCCTGTTCAGTTTATGACAGCTATAGGTCATCTGTGCAGGCCGAAATTAACCTCTTTGTTGTTTCGGTTGAGGCCAGGGACCGCAGATTGTTCCAGTGGTACTACCAACTCATTTAAGTAAACAGTGAATGAAACCATACTCAAAATGCATCCTTGTCTCAGTTTGCTGATTGTCATTGACATATATTAATTTCATTAAGTCATAGACTGTACCCCTCCTACAGCACCTTGAAGAATTTTATAGTAAAAGCCCTCTTTCCAGATTTAATCTAATTTGTAAAATCAATCTAACCCACTTAAGATGAATAAGGCATGCAAATAATTTTCCTTTTTTGTTGATGAACATGCTGACAAATTAGGGTTTTACTTGTTGGGGCAGTCGGCCTAGCAGGTGTTGCTACTATTGTTGATATTTAGGCTAACAAATGGAAAAAATGTGCTTGTCTTGACCACCAGATGGCACTACAATCTCATGCTACAATCATGCTTAAAGGGGTGGACACAGCAAATGAGAATTCCAAACACTGGCAATATAATAAAATATAGTAAAAATTATAGTAAAAATATAGTATAAATTTGCTTTATGACTTTGCAGGTATACTTTTGAAGTTATGCTGAGATAATGGTGTCTTAACATGTTTCATCAGCACATACAATGAAATCAACAATCTTGAAAAATAACAGAACCATAAAGGTTTTGTGACACAGCGTTATAACCAAAATTATTTACAGCTAATCATAGTCATACATTCAAATAACAACAGTAAACAACCAGTGTCAGATTCCAATCTATTAAGCAATGTCCCCAAAAAATCCAAGCACAGGTAAACTGCAGCACAATCTTCCCTTGTAACAGCAAACACATTAGACATAGAATAAATGTTAAGGATGCCCAACTGGGACAATTAGATTACTCAAAGCAACATGAACCATTGAAAACCAGTGTACCATTTTACCTCTTGCTAGAATTTAACCACTGGACAGTGAGACCAGTTTGCAAGCAATTACATGGGAGGGACTTGATTGCATGGTAATGTTAGTCTGAAGTTCCTACCCTGTCTTCAGGCACAATGATACCATGCAATCAAATGCTAAAATATTACATTGACAAGATACAAAAAACTTGTAAGAGATGACTAATGCACTTTACTAGGTCTTGCACACATGTTAGTAGTGAACAAAACATTCATGATGAAGCCTGCTAGAAATGGGTGGCTGCAAGAGGTAATGACACTAAGGTTCTTATTAATTTATATTCAAGTATAATATATATTATGATAATATTATTAAGAAGTAGATGTATTTCGGATCAACCATTCTCTCCATAGTTCTAGTGGTGCTGGAAGCAAATGGCACCTAATGAAATGAATTTTTACATGCAGTGGTAAATAAAGAAGATGTAGTGATGGGTAGTGTGTAAAAAAAAGAGTAATGACCTCAGCAGTCATGGAATGTTTCAAAATCTGTAGCAGGGCATTATTTCATATATTGCCCATATTAACATAAAAGAGCAAATGATCTCACTGTGGTCTGATAACATGTAAAACCACAATGCTAGTGAACTAACACATGCAGTGATGACTTGGGGAGTCAATATGGGTAGGGAATTCAAGGAATTACATAGCCAGTGAACTGAAGAGTGTTGAAAATGTCGCCAGATGTCAAGAGCCAGTTTTGCATTATGACCAGGACACTTCGCCTAACACCCCCACTTTTTCAGTAGGTGGCATGGAACCTTCAATGACAACAGTGAGTCAGGACCTCTGTTTAATATGTGATCTAAAAGATTGTGCCTCCTATGGCATAGTCCAGTTTCCATCATTTGCACTGGGTAATTGGAAATAATTAGCCCAGAAGAGTGTCCACCACTAACCCACAGACAACACAGCCAGCAGGTTTTCCCAGGATGTCCCCATCCCTGTAGTGGAGAAGGCTACAGGATGGTATGGCAGCTGCACCTGAGTGCTACGTATCGTATGGAAAGTATGACAAATTGTGGAAATATAATCAATGTGAAATTTGACGTGTTGTGCTTTTCTTAATATCAAACGGCTATAAAAAAACACCAGCATATAGAAATATATGAATTTGTGTAGAAATATGCAACCTTGTAAGTAGCTGTTTCGTTAACGTCATGATAAGCATCTACTTGGCTGTCGAGGGAGGAGGGGGGGCAAGAGCAGGCAAAAGAAGGCTGTCATTTTATCAGCCCTCTGATTGGATGGAAGTGTTTTGCGTCCATACCCTCAACAGTTTAAATACCCAATCAGGGGCAACCAAAGAGTATGTGGGGAAGTGTGACTAGCAGTACGAGTCTCTCTTGTTGGAAGACCGCAGAAGGGTAACATCTTCCGACTTTCACGACCATCATCGCCATGGAGGAATCGACTAGTTGACGTTTCCTGTAACCTTCTCTTTTAAGCTTTCTTCCGTCTGATCATTACGCTCCTAAAGTGATCTGTCCGTTGCGAGTTAATCGACCTATTCTGGAGTTTCTTCTCTGTCTTTGTAAAAGATGAAGTACATCATTGGTATTGGCGGGTGAGTGGACCTGAAGTTCGCTGTTGCTGAACTTATTGCATCAGGAAGCAGCCTCGCTCAGTGATGCAGGCCGCTCTCTGCACGTGGAGTGGGGTGGTAGCTAAGGAGAGCACCCATGGATCGCTAGCTTTGTTTTCATGAGCAAGTCATATTTGCTTTAGCTAGCTCACCCTAAACCGATCTGAAATGCATGTTCCAATTTCATGTTACATTTTCTTGTATGTTATAGTCTACGCATTCGGTAAGCTTGTTACTGATGGTTTGTTACTAGCAATATAAGGGTGCTGGCTCGCTATCTTTGGAGATGTTGCCTGACGGTTCGTTTAACGTTGGCTGTTTGCTACGATTCAGTGTCTGATATGTAGTGTCTGCCTGTATAGTTATGGCGTGTTTTCCAAAGTAAATTCTTAGGTATAATTTAAATGTTAATATTACTTCTCTCCGAAGGGTAACAAATGGGGGTAAAACAACCCTCACGAACAGATTGATCAAGAATTTACCCAATTGCTGTGTGGTTCACCAGGATGACTTTTTCAAGGTGAGGAAAAAAGTTCATTGTAGCTGGCTCGTTTCCTGATAAGCAAAATATAAATCGCCGACCACAAAAGCGACACGTGAGGCGTGGCTAGGATAGTATGGCTGGCTAGACATTGATACTCTTTGGATGACCTTGGACAAAACGTAAGAATATTTTTGCAGCTATAAATGGTTATAAAGTTTTACTTTAACGTGACACATCTGAAACGCCTTGACAAGTGGTGCTGTCTACCAGCATAACGTCAGACATGTAGCTAACTGTAACGTCTGTAGCTACAGTTGAGTTTGTCTAGAATGTAGTCTTATGCACTACATTTTTTATACGCTGGTAATGATTCCAAGTACACTGAAGGAACGGAACGTCCCGTGTTTGAGCTAAAACTCCCTTATGGCACATGCGTTGTAGACTATGTCTCATCCACGTATGTTTCAGCCACAAGATCAGATTGAAGTTGGTGAAGATGGCTTTAAGCAGTACGATGGTAAGCTGGGGAATTTTTAAAGGGGTGTGTATGTGTTTGTCGGCGCCTTGTTTAATGTGTTCTCCATGCTTGAGTAAGACGCCCGATTGAACAATTCCCTATTCGAATTCCCGTCTTTCATTTTTGCATTTTTAGTGATTACGGCACTGGACATGGATGCCATGATGAGTACCATCTACGCTTGGCTGGAGAACCCAGTGAAGTTCGAGCGGTCGCACGGTGTCAACAACACTTTGGATGCGGAGATAATCCCAGGGTCGGACCACAAAGATGAGGGTGTTCATATCCTCATCGTGGAAGGCTTCCTGCTTTACACCTATGGGTGAGTCATTTCTGTACTTATTTCTGACAACACTCTCCTAGATCATTACATGTGTACGTGCTTAAAAAAGGTCTGTAATATAGCGTAGGAATTTTGCACTGAATTTTCCGAACTCTTCTTTTTTTAGACCTTTGATCGACGTATTTAACCAGCGTTACTTTATTTCCATCCCATACGAAGAATGCAAAAAGAGGAGGTGGTAAGTATTAAGATGCAAGAGGCACCTTTTGGCTCTGTAGATGCAAAAATGACCATAGTTGTGTTTATATTGCGATGCATATTATATAATAAAACAAAGATACGAGGGATGTTCACTGACATCTCTGATCTGTGGAAAGTGTTAAGATTTAACAGAGGGCCTGTGTCTGTGTGGTGGCTCGCAGCTCAAGGAACTACACGGTGCCAGACCCACCCGGCTTGTTTGAAGGGCATGTCTGGCCCATGTATGTCAAACATAAGAACATCATGGAGGCCAGTGGAGTTGACGTAGGTAAGCTTTGGGGGTGTGCTTTCTCAGCATAGGTCAAACACTTGGTTTAATGCATGTGTATTTGTGCTTGTTTGTATCTCAGGTCAAAGCTTTGTGTTAATGAAACCTCACTCTCTTGCAGTGCAGCTAGATGGAACTAAGTCAAAGGAGCAACTTTATAATGAGGTCTATGGAGATGTACAGAACAAGATACAGCAACTGCTCCAGTAAACAAAGGTAATTGACACAGCCATGTTCTGTGTGCCTGGAACACAAGTCCACGGGAAGCAGAGTCACTATTACATTGTAATTAGTCTCCTGGGGATGGGTTTTATTTCTCCTCTGTTGATTAGAATCCTGAAATCCTGTCTAAAATATACACTACTTTTTGGCAGTAAAAGCATGTGAGGAATTGTGTAGTGGCTCTCGTGATTTTACGGGCTGTCCCAAGCTGTCTGTCAAAAATGTGGTCGCCTTTCTTGCCCTCTGTGATCCTTAATTGGCTGTACCAAACCCACATGAATATTTCCATAACCAAATTCTGTTTGTTTTCCAGGTCATACCATCTACAAACATTATGGAGAATATATGCAGGAAAACACCACTTTGCCTTTGTTAAAGTGGCAGCTCATTTTATTGAATACAAATGATCAGCTAAAACTTGTTGTAAATGATGTATCCATTGGCATTATATGCTGGCTTGCATTTTTATATCTATTTATTGGAAGTTTGTTGCTTTGTCACCTGCCAACACTTGTGGATGAATTAAGTGTAACTAGCTGAAAACTTGTCAATAAAGTGACCCTCCTGCAGTATACTTGGTGTTCTCCTTTTTTTGGCAGATTTAGTTTTGCTATCCATACTGGAAAGTAGGGGAGTTCTTCAGTGGAGGGAAGGGGGGGGTTATCCACTTCAGAATACATTTTCCAAACATGGTACACCTACAGATGGGTCATATTCCTTAAGACTCACTTAAGTCCTACCCTGGATTCACACACGTTCCCACAATTTGTACCATGTGTCTGTGGGTACTGGATATGTCTCTGATAATTCCATTTCAATCTGGGGTTACTGAACTGGATCATGAATTGGACTAAATTTAATTCTGGGGCCCATGTGTTCAATGTTGTAACATTGATAGAGACTATAAAAACTGCAGCCAGGAACAGTGTTTATTTATATAATGTGTATTTAGGTGTGATGTTCTTGCACACATTCCCCATCCTGTCACTTAAATTGGGTAGAGGCCAGTGGCCCAGAAACTAATTTTATGTTTTTTGTCACTACTATTAAGTCATAACATTTCAAGTTAGCCTTAGCACATGGATTCAAGGGAAGTTTTAAGAGTTTATCTGTCTCCCAGGCAACAGTTGGTCTGGTGAGATAACATGCATTCGTCCATGTACACACTCATGAGACTTCACCTCGTGATCCAGGGGGCGGTCTGAAGACATACAAGAACACTTCCAGCTAAAGATAAAAGAAGAGTTTGGGTACTGAGTGTACTTTGTTACCTAACCTGTGCTGAGCAGAATTGGGTCATGTTTACCAAATAAAAAAAAATATTGCTGTTGTGAACACATTTTACAATGGGGATTCCAAGATAGGAAAGGCATATGCTTGAACATAACTGCTTGACTGTTAAGCAATAAAGCATGTTACATGGGATTTACCTGTTTTTAAAGGGCAGACAGTTCTGAATGAGAAGTAGCTCAACCTAAGTTATAAGAATCTTTTCCTATCAGCCTAAATGATACCTCATTTACTGTGTTATTGTATTTTGAAATGATACACTTAAATTTCAAATAGGAGAACTATATCTTTTTCCTAATGAGAGATGAACCTTAATGGAAACAAAGAATTGCCCTGAAAGAGTTTTCTTATTCTAGTATGCAATTTTATTTTGAAAGAACTTACAATTAAAATTCCAACAGCAGGGTTATTGAACTTTTACATGCTCACAAAAGCCCTGCAGACTACTTCCTGTTAAAACCTCTACACAGCAGATTAAGCAAAAAAGGAATGCTCTACAGAAGTCTGCATATATGTGATGCGTAAAGTTATTGCATACAAACAAAGGCAATTGATACTACAATCAGATGCTATCTTGCAAAGCCACAATAAACTGTTTTTCTTGCTTTAAGAAGATGCAAAGCAGCATTCTTCCCAGGCTCTGAAAATATTATTTCATTAATAATAAATGTGCTTTATATAAATGTAAATTGAAAAAAGTTGTTCTTCCACCAGCAACACCATCCTCCTCATCAAAGGTTTAACTGGCCATACTTTAAAGACATCAACACATGTCCACATGCACTCTGCAATGCCTGCTTTACACCAGTACCCTACAGTACAGTACTAACAATCAAAGTAATATTGATTAATTGTGATTATGTAGCACCATGTGATTTACAGTGTAAGTGTGTGGGTGGTGGCAATTCACCTCAACCCCCACCAATGTGTAGCCCCTAGTCAATACTGAAGTGCAGTGGCCACTTATCAACAGGCAGTGAAAGTGAGGTCTCTGTGCATGTTAAAATGGCATGCTGGCGTATAATAACAGAATGTAGTCTAGTTAGCAATCTCCATTCGGTGTCAGACATTTAGGTTGCCCCTCTGTTTTGTTATGTCCTTTTGAAGAAAGGGTGTCACCCACCAAAAGCATGCGAGCAATCCCAGGCATATAATAGTGGACAAATGTGACTCTGTCTAGGTCAAGGCTGTCCTTCTCCCACCAGGATGAGGGTGGCCTGCCTGCCTAATTTTACACAGCACAAAGCTTTTAGCCACAGTGTTACATAATGAAAAGTTATCACAAAGGCAACTTTGCTTTTTTCTTTGCAACTGATACAACTGTCTTCATTTTATTTGCACAGACTAAGAACAGAATAAGATTGAGACAGGGAGTCCAAAAACCTCAGCCACATTTGCATTTAAAGAGCACAGAATGATCCCACAGCAGTTTGGGACTAAAGTATAACACTGGGTCAGATGTGTATGTTAGAAGTGGGAGGGGTGGGGATGAGAGGTGGATCTGTTTCTCCTGGAGAAAGTGAATGAATTTTGAAGGCAGGGGGATAGTTATGTAAGGCCAGGAAAACATGGAAAAGTCTTTAAAGAAGAGGTCTGGGTGACTCAGAGGACAAAAATGCAACATGTGAAAGACTTTTCACTGATGCTTGTAATGAATGGGGGTACTGTTTTTGAGTCCATGACAGAGAAGGGTAGGGTTGGGGGGGGCATGAAGTACATGAGAGTGCAGTGCTGGGGTCGATGACTGCTCCATCTACATCTGTGCCGTGTCTCTGAGCTCTACTTCATCCCCAGGTGCATGATCTTCCTGTATGGGCCTGGGCCTCCCCAAAATCCCCTGGGTGGGACAGAGAGCACCGCAATGAGAGACTGGGCAGAAGAATTGCAGGCATGTTCGTAAATTCACTCTTGGGCCACCCGATTGCTGCTGTCTTAGTGGCAGTTCTGAGTGTTCTGCCTCTCTCAGGAGAGGGTCAGAGTGTATTGTGTAAACTCCAACCAACAGGTCTGGCCACCAGAGCATACTAACCTCTAATGCTGGCCCCACACTAGAGGATAACTGGGCTGATTTTGGGTCTGATTCGCCCCTCCCGACAATCGCGGGGGCATTCCCGATTTGAGGCTGGCCTGAACAGATAAACTGCCCAAATGATCCTGTAGTGTGAGGGGTTTACAGACATAATCTTAATGTTACCGACTTGATCGGAGTCTCCCCAATTTCTAATCGTAAATATCAGACATGTTTGATATTTACGACTTGAAATCCTGTAGTGTGAAAGGAACAGCGATGGAATATTGAGCAGAAACCTGCAATAGCCAATGAGAACGAGCTGACCGGGAAGCGTCACCAACCAGAGCACAGTAATATTAATATGGAACGGCATCTCCATGGCAGTGAAAGGTCAGAGAATGTATAGAAATGACTACATTTCTAATGATCACAGGTTTCACTCTCCCCTCCACCTGTGTGCAAATAACAATAACATTAGCCTGTAGCAGTAGCTTGCACTAGCCCCATTTGAGACTAACAATAAAACTTTATTTCCAACTCTCCTCCAGCTGGCATTGCAAAATGTATCAGCCATGCTGATTCTGTCTTCTCAGCCATGACTTCATCCACAGTTTTTTTGTCCTATTTTTTTTTTTTGGTGCAAAACATAGCACAAACAAGTGCAACAAGCTGAAGACGACGCTCCGCCTCCATGTTTGTTTTGCTCTGATCACACGAGTTTCTATGAGATCCCAAGTCCCTGGAATCGCCATTCTGAAATCGTTTTGTATAAACGCCAAGTGTGTGGTCCTGCGTCTTCACTGAATTGTCTGGTGTGTGCGTTCTTATGATTAAAATATAAAAAATCGGTTAAATCTGTCATTATGTCTGTGGTCTCCCATGTTTTTAAAATCGGTTAAGATTTGAAAATCCTCTAGTAGCGCACCAGGCATAAACAGCAGGTGAAATAACTGACAGGTGTGGTGAATTCTGTCTGGTGGGCTCAGTGGACACTACATTTAGCATGCAGACACTTGTAATAAAGACCCAAGTAATTATTTTTTCTTTAAATTGTAGATACAAATGGCCCCCTTTGCTGAAAACTAATCTTCTTTCAAAGTGATTCGCTCGGCTGTTTGTAAATTATGCAATGATCACACACCCCATTGTGCTTAGAGGAGTGTTTCCTCAGTCTGAGCAAGCCTACCAAGAGTGAATTTACGAGTACACCCTGTGTTTCTGCAGCAACACAAAGGACATGCAGCATTCCTCCTCCTGTGGCAAGCACGAATCGGTTTGCTGCAACCACACTCACTTCAAAAGGCCATGCCAGTACAGGTGGGGCATCAGGTCAGCCTTCATGTGGTACATGAGCCTCCTCTCCTTGCTCTGGTCGATGGGGAAGGTCTCCAGGGGCTGACCATTGTAGTCAAACTCTGCCAGAATCACTGTGTTGTAGCTGGTCACCAGGGGGCAGGAGGTGTAGCCGTCATACTGCAGGTGACAGAACAGGTCAGTTTCAGTTTACACTGGTGTTGCGGTCTTTGTTACTTTAAGTAAAACATCAACTATACCAAAACAATGTTGTTCTGCAGGATACTGAGTGGCAAAGATAAATATAATTCACTCATATTTTACATTATACATTGGCAGGCATTTTATTTATGTCTATCTATCTATGTCTAATATTTATCATATTTATATTTACATTTACATAGCTTACACAGTTTACTGAAGCAATTCAGATTAAGTATACTGCATGTGACAACAGAACATATGGTCTTGTTAAAATGGCAAGTCTTTAATTGCTACCTCACAGGCACAAGTCTCTCAACAGGACGCAGTTTCAAAATAAGACCTTTTATGGTCCAAAAATCAACTTCTTACCATTTTCCACGTTTCCTCCAGGACACCCCTCAATTACTCACCATGACTGGTTTACCGGATAACAAGTTGTGCTGGTGCTGAGGTATTCAGTTGTTGTTCAGTGCTATGTTAGTATAACACAGTTTAAGCTTGTCCGCCTTCCAGCGCCGACATGTGTTTCATGGAGAGGCTCACCTTTTTGTCCGGCTTGTCTTTTTTCATCACTTTGGAGATGGTCCTGTCCAGCACAGAGGACTGTGCAGCTGGAGAGAGAAACAGGCACGGTCACGTCCCAATCACCTGCCTCGCGCTCTCCTTTCACCAGCCTCTTACTTTAGGTGTGCTTCTGATCTCACAGTCTGGTTACAGCACAACACAAGATCTTAATCATGTTCACTGAGTCAGTTTATAAAAGCATCATTTTACAGTCCTGGTGACAAAGCACCACATGATGATGCACGCAAATGCCTAAGATAGACAGGTACAAATGTTCCAGGACACAGAACAGCAGAGACGCAGTCAACCTGACAACAGAACATGCACCAGGTCCAAACGTGTGGGAATTCATCTTAACCAAGCAAACTCTTAGCTGAGCTCACTGTGGCTTTCTTTCAAACATTTAGGTCATTAGATAGAGTGTACTTGTCTGACCCTGACTTGCCCTAAATTACACTTATGTACCGTACACTAAGACACATAGACAATACTACTATCCCTTGCCCTCAGTGCATGTCAGTCAAAGCACTATTTTTAACACTCTGCCCTCTGTCCAGTAAAACATGACTTTAACATGTGTGGGGTTTTATAAACCTGCACTGCTGCCACAAAGTCTGCTGATTTTCTGGGTTATTTGTTAGCCCTGGCTTCAGTGCAACTGCAGACTGGGGGCAAGCACTTTCAAATTGTTGGGAGTACTTCAGTGGGTGCTGCAGGGCTTGTTGCAATTCTATTTACGTAGGGAATTTCCTGGAGTCATTTTTAGCTGCCCTCCCAGCCAGCATGAGCCATAGCATGGTCGCAATTGAAAAATTACAAAAAAGTAAAACATCTATCCCTACTTTGATTACAAAGTTTCTATTTAACAGTAAAGACCAATAAATTTAAGTAATGGTGTCAATTCATAATGTGTTCATAAAAACATCATGCGTTCACTCATTCAGAAACAACACCTTACCTGACCCCTTCTGCGACTGGACTATAACCAGCTAAACAATTACCATGAATCTAAAATGTCACAAATCTCCTTTCCCTGTGGCCCACAAACTCCAACACCACTGCCTGTACTGACTAACACACATGAATTCTCAAGATAAGCAGTTATGTAACCTCAAGTTTGAGCCCTCCTCTCCCTCCTCTTCCAAAAAAAAAAAAAGTCTAGCTTTTCAGCAGCCATTTGGCCATCTGCCTGGCTCTGGCCTGTCCTGTGGCCTGCAGCTCACCCACTGCAGCAGCTGTCTTTGCTGTTGGCAGGTTGGTACAGTCTCCAATCCCAAACACGTTGCGGTATGTCTTGTGCTGCAGCGTGTCTTTGTCCAGGTCCAACCAGCCAGCCTGGTCAGCCAGAGAGTTGCCCTTTAACACTTCAGGAGGCCCCATTGGAGGAGTTACATGGAGCATTTCATACTGATGAAATAAGAAAACATTAAAAAAACATTTAATGTATTTGTAAAATATAATTGGACTGAACAGCATATTGCTCAATGTATTTCATTTTTGTATGGGATTCTTCTCACCATCTTCCAATGCAGACTGAAGATCCAGCTCTTCAGACTGCACTTTGGCTCCTCAAATTAGCTGTAAGACTCTAATCTTGCCTTTATTTGTATATTATTGTAAGGTTTTATAGGACTTTGACATTAGTTGTTAAAAACTGATTACTAATGCACTTACTATGTGTAGAGTATGACACTTATTACTGTACTGTATAAACTGACATGTTCAAATGTCATTTTCTTTACATACTGTTGTCCGGTCAAACTGGCTTATTATATTCACTGTTGTAACTTTGCATTGTAAATAGAGCAGGTAAAACAGACAGCTTTATGTCCAAAAACTGAGTGACAGCAGTCTGGATTAACATCTACATTTGCATGAGCAGCAGTGTGACATAGTGGTAAGGAACTTGTAACCCAAATAACTAGCAGTGTTATTGATATCGATATAAAATTGATAATGTGTAAAAATCTCTGAATAAGAGAATCTTGTAAGCAAGTATAATATAATAATATAGTAATGCAGGTGTCAGTACTCCGCCCCCCTAGCTGTGTGTTTGTGTTCTTCCCCTGTCCATGTACTTTTGTTTTCCTTGTGTTCTAGCCCTGCCCGTTCCCCCTCCCGGTCCCCGCCTGCCTCATTACTGCATCGCGCCACCTGCCTGCTAGCTCACGTGTTCCCCATCGCCTCATCTGCTCTGCCCTTTATAATGCCCTGCCTGTTCCTGTCTGCCGCTAGTTCGTTGCAGTGTGTTTACCTGTCTCGTTCCCGCGTTTTGATTCTGCTTGCTTGTTTTCGTGTTTTTGACTTTTCGCTTGTGCCCCGACCTGTGTCTTGCCTGCCGCCTTGTCCTGTTGCCTGGAATTCTGCCCGACTGGTTTCCGACCCTGCCTGCTCCCGTTCCTGATCCTGGATTTTCCCTTCGGACTGTCTCTCTGGTTTCGACCCTGCCTGTTTTGTGTTTTCGAGTCTGCCTGCCGGTTTATAATAAACCATACGGGAAAATCTCTGTGGTCTGCCGCTGAGTCCTTGTCCGTACCTGACAGCAGGGTCCCAAGTGGCTCATTCAGCAAGGCGTTAACTTTGAGCACAGGCTGAGCCCAATGGCCCAGGTCTGAATTTCTCGGCAATGACAAGGATCCCACAGTGACGGAAGAAGCTGGCTTTGTTCTGCCTGGGAGAGGAGTGGGTGGGTCGGCTGGAACTTCCTCTCACTGCTCTCTGCAATTTGTCAGGTGCCTGTGAGTTGCTTGAGTGACATCATCGCTGTAGTACCTATCTTGTGAAGGTAGAATCGTGCCATAAATACGAAGAAGCACAGAGTAAGATTTGCGCTTGTCAACGGCGAATTGTAAAAGCGAACCACTAGTCGCAATTGTAATTCACAACTTGCGAAAGCGCATTTTGGAGTTTGCAATTGTAACTTCAGATCTGCAAAACTGCAAAAAGCAAATTGCAATTGTAACTTCATCCTTGCAAAACTGCACCACAGGATTTGAGTTTTGTAACTTCCGGTCAGAGCGCTCAGGAGCGTAATCTTCTCACGTGATTTTTGGCTGCTATCTCTCGCCGGTCCGAGTGCCAAAAATGAAAGAAGCACGACTCACGATTTGCAACTTACAACTTACAACTTGCTCTCAAGAAACCGTAAGCTGTGGCTGTTCTAACACAAGCATCCAGTAGGTGGCAGCATAGATATCAAAACGTAGATACTGCGTTTGCGATTTGACGTGCGTCTGCGTGGTCGCCATATTAGAGTGGTCAAGATCCGCTAGTAAACAAATACAATGTATATTGAGAGATGCAGACTTCTCTACAAAATCGACTGTAACTCGCCTAATTCTGAACCTATTTTCATGAAATTGGTTTGTTATAAATGTGAGAAATTGAACACGATACTGGTTACTTATTGGAATTAAATTCAGTTACTGGGGGCAGATCTAATCAGCTCTATGCCAAAACATTAACCTTCTGAATAGCCACAACTTCCTCTGGGACATGCAGGCTCCCATCTATGAATAGGCAACATCAAGTGTAAATTTTCAGCTTTTGTGAGTTCCTCCAAAAATGTAGATTTCTATATGTAATGGGTGGGATCTTGCCTAGTGTTCAATTATGTTATATGGGTCAGCAAGCAAGCGAGTTTCGACCGTGGTTCTCACTGCTTGCTGTCAACCCCCGCTAACTAAATTTTGTAATTACCCAAGGATGAGGTCAACAGATAGTGACAGTATGAACTGTCATGTACAAAGCTGTCTAACTGGCTTAAAATACACTAGCAAACTAGCCAGCTAAAGTTGGCTAGCCAGCTACAAAGTCATCAATGTTATTAACATTTTATTAAATGTGCACAAGCATGAAATACACAGGCAAACGGACTTCGGCTTCTTTTATTAGAACGTCCAATAACCTTATCCAAGTGCTAACACATACAGCTTCAATACTTTTGCAGTTAGCTAGAACGCCTCTGCAAAAAGTATTGAAATTATTGCAGTAAAAGTATTGAAGCTGTAAGGTTTCTCTCATGTGTGTGATGGAGATACTGCGCCACTGACTGGGCTGCTGCTCTGTGGGTCTCCAAACCCCTCCCTGAATGCTGTATATGTATATGTATATCAGTATATGCATTAAATTGATTTTTTTGTATCTTACTATTATTTATTCTGGTAAAATTACATCTAATAGATTACAATAGCAGCCTCTAGAGTCTGAGCAATCCTCCACCCAATTTATTCTCTATCACCCTAAAATGCTTATGTCTCGAAGACTAGTTCACCAGTCATTTTTCATAAGCACTATTCAGGCACGACTGAAATGCTCTTCCCTTATTTCACCCTTTTGGAATCACCAACTGTACATTAAACTCTGAAGCCCTGTCTCTCTATCCTTCCACAACCTTCCAATACACTTTTATGCAGCAGACAGCTAATTTTCACACTACATGTCCTACAACGCACCAGACCACACAGCTCATTTTCAGAAACCTCCTGCTGGAGGTGCACAGAGGAGCTAGCTCCTTGGAACTGTTCCTTGACTCTCTGAAACCAAAGCAATAGATGTGACAAAACATGCACTTCTGACAAAAACAAAATCTGCTGAAATTCCTTCAAAATTAGTATGAGGCTATTTTCTCCCTCTGTCCTGTCACAAAATGTTAAAGAAGAGCAGAATGCACCGTCTAAATGGAATAATCTTTTCTATTTTTTTCTTTGACAATAATTGTTCAGCCCTCCAGTTCAGCTATCACATCTGGTTACTTTGCATATATTCCTGAGCCCACTGAAAACATTGTTTGGTTTTACACATTCTCTTTTTATCTTCTAATCATTATAATGTGTTTTTTAGCAGTGAGATTCTTGAAGTCCATCGAAGGGGCAAACTGCATCCAAAAAGCATTAGCAACAGCAAACAAAATTTTCCACCTAGCATGGGTTACCTCTGTGTCTGCCTTATGCAAGAGGAAAACATGGCATGACAGTAATTGTAGTTTCTGGAAAAAAACAGAGTTCAAGAAACCTCAGGGCTTGGAAATCCTATTTATGGTACAGATGAGTTCAAGTGGTCCATCCTAGGGCAGACTGTCCTGTGGCACTCCCCTCTAAAGTCTTTCTAAACGACATCTGTGCTGGTTCTTTTCATGGTTATTTCCTCTTTATGCAACCACACTTTAGCACTGCCAGTTGTGTTTTAGGCCTGTCTCACCACATCCACCTCTGCACTCTCATAGAAGCACTGAGGCGAGATGAATGCAATCCCCTGATAGACTCGAACACAGCCAAGGGAGGTTTTTTGCAAGTCCCACAATGCACTACAGTGGAGTGGGCACTCATTAGAGGGTTGCCATTACTCCACTGACGTCATACAACCAACTCACAACTCACCTGGCTGAGAGCAGTGAAATGAGAACATCACGGCCAACCTATCCACCCCTGTCTGTGGTGCAATATGGCCAATTTGTTCCGCTGCCAGTTTCAGACCTGGTCCACAGCACTCTGCCTGTTTTCAAACGCCTTTCCAGTTCAGGTACTCAGGACCCACCTGTGGCTACTCCTATTTAAAGCTGTCTGTGCATAAATGATCAGCATTTAACCATGCAGTTTTCATTTAACACATTTCTATTTGAGGCCTTAAATTAATTTAGTTTTATGGAAATACTCTGAGCATTCCAAAATGGACAGGGAAAGCATTTTGTTACACTATCAAACATGCACTAAGGCAGTGGCCTTTAATAAGCTGACAGGAAACTGATCAACCTAGCCAACCAAAATGTTTCCCCAGGTTTACTTAGCAAAAAGGACCTTAAAGTAGCTTTTAAGGGCAATCACCACCAGTCTATTATCAGTCACCACTGCTTCAAGTCATTTGTCCTTTTTCAGGGCCTTCCATATCTGTTCTCTAGAATAAAGTTCATTATTTATTCATAATACTTTACTTACATTATTTTTAACCTAACAGAATCTGTCCAATAACAGTAATTTTTCTGTAAATCATGTATTTTGTCCACTTTATGAATATGGAAGGCACTGTTTATATTCATAAAGATCTTCCTGAATATATGAACAGAACTCTAATGGGAACGCTGGCTCATAGCCAAAACCAGATAAAACTTTATTCTTCCTTGTGGTTTCACGCATGAAAGAGACTGGAAAAAACTTGATGGAACACCACTTAGCCAAAACAAAGTCAGTTTAGGGGGAAAATTACACAATGTGGCTGATTGGTAATTTGGGAACAGTGTCTGTATCCTGTTTGGGTGGCTATAGACACTATTTGGCCTCTTAGAAAAACCCATTCCATTCCAGAAAGAGCCATGACTTTCCTCCTCCTTCTCTACTTCCCTGCAGTGAGTCACCGTTTACTTAGACAGTCGCGCCCTCGCTGCTTTGAGCTCAACATCTGCTGAGTCGGCCTGTAGTCTAGGCAAGGGGGGTTTGTTGTCCCCCTTCCGGCAGGTTTCTAAATTCGTAGAAGGGAGGCAGCACTAACCTCAAAAACCACTGTTTCCCCCGGGCTGTCCAGTTTCTCGAAGACAGCCTCCTGCTTGTCAGCGCGCACCTCTGTGAGGTTGTGCCGGAGGTTCACTGTCAGATCCCTGGTCTTCACAATTTCCCAAAGGGACTCGGCATACTTCTTTATGCCAAAAAGCACGGGAAGGGACGTGTTGTAAATGATGTTGGCATTCGACCTCTTCCCAGTCTGTTACAAGGACAAAAACAGAGATATTTTTCAGACGAGTAGTGATGCAGACCCGTGGAGTTTAACCCACATTTTCTGGAAATCTAAACTCATTAAACTCTGTGTTATTAGCCTTTCTCTTCCCACCTCTGATGTGCCTGCCAGTTTCAGCTCACTTTTACCACATCATGAAAAACACATCAAGACACATCAAGAATTCACAGTGCATTTCAGAAGAAAGGGCATTTTCACATGTGTATAGACTAGTGATGTAACGAATCATAGTTGATCCGTGATCCATACGGATCCCCCCCATGGTTCGGCACACATGTGAACCGCAGATTAATTGCAAAGTTTAACCATTATAGTGTGAAATACAGTTTTACTGCTGCTGTTACTTTTTAAAGTAATAATTCCCTAAATCTCGATGCAGAGTTGCAGTGGAAAGATATTTTAAAAACCAGCAAACTTACTTAACAGATGTGTTGCGAAGATGAAGGCTATGTCCGAAATCGCTCACTCCTTCACTCACTCACTATTCACAGTCATACAATAAATGAATAATTTTCTGGATATAGTTTTATGTTTGCAAGTTTATTCAAACATTTGTATGAAATTCTTTGTGTCTAACTGTGCCAGCTGGCTAGCTAAGTGACTAGCTAGTTGCAACTGACATTAATCTGCTAGCTAGATAATACCGCTACCTATCTAGCTATCACTGGCTAACTTAATGAAAGAACTAGCACCCAGCTTCATCTGTTCAAATTAGCTGAAGCTAACATTAGCTAGCTAGCTGGCAGTTAAGTCCAACGATCAAGTGTAAAATGTATATATGCACTATATAGTGAATAGGGAGCGATTTCTGACACAGCTGAAGAACAGCAGAACAAGCACTTATGGCAAGCCGTTTTAACATTTAATAGCTAGATTGGACATGTGGGAGTTTTTCCTAGGAAGAATTCTATTGCAGACATCCAGAATATACATTCTGGATAGAAAGAATGATGTTGTGGTTATCTGAAATTGAAAGCCCAATACACATGAATGGCAAAAGTGGCGTCATTTGTCCTAGAAAGAATGACGTTGTGGATATCAGAAATGACAACTGTGAATAGGAAGAATGTCATTGTGGATATCTGAAATGTTTATTTTGACTAGGAAGAATTGAATTACGGATATCTGCAATACATGTCCAGTCTAGCTATTTAATGTTAAAACGGCCACTTATACTTTTTAAGGATTTTTAGATATCTTAAATTTAGTTTTGACTAGTGCAATCAAAGTTGTAGATATCTTGAAATACAATATCTACTAGTAAGAATGTTATTGTGGATATCTCTAATTACCATTATGACTAACTAAGAGAAATGCTATTATGGATATCTAAAATGTAATTACAGATAGGAGAAATGCTATTATGGATATCTAAAATGTAATTACAGATAAGAGTGTGGTTTGATTAAATGTTAAAATGGCTTGCCATAAGCGCTCAGAATTTATGTCGCGGTTGAAGCTGTCGCAATATTACGTCAACTTGTGAGTCCAGTGGTTCCTGCACCGCAAGACTATGGGCAAAAGTTCCTTGCTTTAAGGGTTCTTTACGTTTTTTAAGTAATAAATGGAAAGCAAAGTTATATTTGTCTCCCTTTTTTTTGCTGATCCGGAAAATGATCCGATCCATGACTCAAAAACCATGATACGATCCGAACCAGGAGTTTTGTGATCCGTTCCATCCCTAGTAAAGACACAGGACACTGTTAATAATGTTGACAACAGGCAGGGGTGGTTCTGTGCATTTGAGTGCAATTCACACCTTTCTGAAGTAGGCGTCGGAGAGGTACATGATCTTCTGGGGTGCACCAGCGCATTTCACAGGGGTATTTGGGAAGGAGAAGATGGCATTGCCTTCCTTGAAGTTTTGAAGGGCTTTCCAGGTCTTCTCCACTGTCTGGACTGAGTAGTTAGATCCAATTTTTGGATGTTCAAACCCCTCCGGGAGCCCTTTGATCTGTAATATCAAGGTAAAACCAAATACATCTCACATCAATGCTCATTACAGTAACCTTCATTTAAAGGATAAAATTAAAAACATGCATTACATTTGTGTTGTTTAATTATTAGTTTCATATCACAGCAAGCACTCATGATCTCATGGTAAATTCAAACCTTGACATCATCCAGGTTAGACGAACAGCAGTCTAAAAAAACCATCAACATCCTGCACAGGTAGCATACCCTCTCCTACCCTCTCAATTGTAATTCGTATTAACAGACCATTATTTCTTTTTGCAAGACTAAATCAGAAATTAAATTTAGGCAAAGCACCTTTAAAAAAATCTAAATTAAAAAATGAATACAATAACAAAATGAAAGTGATATAACAGAAGTGTTAAAGCTTCAGGACACCATGCTCTTAGAATGAAAGTACAAAACATTGCTGCCACCTAGTGAGCAATAATTATAAATACACCCTTATACAAAAAGCCCAAGGACCTCATTTATTAACCATTTGAACAAGGCTGTATAATAAGTGTTATGAAAACTGGTGGCCTGCTCAGTTCAGGTATGTGTGTGTGTGCGTGTGTGTGTGTGTGTGTGTGTGTGTGTGTCTGTCTGTCTGTCTGTGTGCATATACTGCATGCTAACCCACTGCAATATCTCTATGGAGTAGCTGGGAAAACATCAGTTTGAATGCTTGTGAGGCTCAATATAAAGATTGCATGGAATATTTTACACACTACCTGGCTATCAAGGTCCAAAGATTTTTAAACTGGAAATCTTACATGGTTTCTGTGGGATTTTTTTGTGTATGTGTAGAAAAATCGATACACAAATAGATAAATATACATACAAATATACACATACAAATACATGTATGATGGTTAAGCTTATCAAAGTGTGGTTAAGTGAATGTATCAGTTATCAATTGTAATTGATCATTCATGATTTTTTTTCAATCTTAAATTTATTAAAACTATACAGTGCTGTCTGGTTGTAAGAGTCATTTTTAAAAGGCTGATTCTTAAAGCACAGTGACAAATTAATGGATAAAATATGCACTGATGCCTTAAATTGAAAAAAAAAAACATAATGTAACTGACAAATGTTCATTGTTGTCTCATTATTGTGATTTAGCAGATACTTTTATCCAGAGCAATTGTGGGTTAAGGACCTTGCTCAAGGGTACAGCAGCAGTGCCCCAGCAGGGAATCTAACCAGCAGCCTTTCACTTATGAGTCCTGCTCCTTACCACTATGCTACATTGCCACCGATAACTACCATAAATTCTTCAAAAATGGAACAAAATGCATTTATAGCTCAATTACAAGTGCCACTGTGTTAACTGCTGGTGCTATTTGCTGTCAATGCTGCAGCCCATTCAATGTCCTTAATTAAGTTCTTTCAAATACCAATAACTTGGCTCACATTAACAACTTAACAAGAGCATCTCTATTTGGTGCTGTGCAGTGTACAATGCCTTAGTGTAGTCAGTTGCTTTTTTACCACAAAGCTGTCCAGTTTGTCAACTGTTGTTGATCATAGGTAGCTTAACAGCTTGCATTATGGGTCTGCCTCCTTTGTTTTTACTGCTGAAGGTTGTGTTGTCTTCACTGGCAGAAAGCTGCATCCTTCTGGGATGGCAAACCAAGCACCTCACTAAACTGCACATCTTTTTCTCAAAATATTTTACTCAGCAAATTGTGATGATATTTAATTAATGCCAGACACATAATTTACATTCAGATTTTAAATTCTTAATGACTTTTTTCTTACTCTCCCCAGGGCCGGCTAAAGGCATAGGCCGTATAGGCGGTCACCTAGGGTGCCACCTTCTGGTGGGCGCTGGTCGCACTCAAAGGAAAAATAAAAAATTAAAAAATACAGAAAATAAAAATTCACAGGTGGGCACCGTTCCTCATTTTCTGCCTTGTGGTAACAAATGAACAAATAAAGAAAGAAAGAAAGAAAGAAAGAAAGAAATATACTTTGCACCCCTGTTCCTCACAATTTTTCATCTGCCCTGGCCTGCGCTTGTACTGTGCACACTGACAGTGGGGGATGGGTTACCGTTTGATGTGCATCACAGACAGCCTAAGTCCGGGACATAAGAAGTGCCAGAGATTTCTAGACTGACCGACTGACGGACAGATGTCAAGAGGCAGATATCTATTTTCACATTTTATTTCATAATGAAAAGGTCCAAGCCTTCAGGTGCACAAGGAAGAAAACGGAGAAAAGAGGAGGAGGAAAAGAAAGCCCAATATAGAGGTATGTCATCCCATGTTAGCATTAAAATGCCGTTTTGTGTGTAGACGTTTCATTTGTAGTAGCTAGCTAGCTAGCTAGTTGCAATAAAGCTAATGCTAGATAATGATGCTACAATAGCTGCTAGACTCAGATACAGATTGAAGGATGTGAATCTGAATGGCAAGCCAGTAGCTAGCTATCTGGATAACTGCTCCTTCCTAGAAATGTAAGGCACTGTGCTGAAATTTCGCTGACCAATATCAGTGATAATGGCTATATATATACGCAATATCCATAAAAACATAGATTTCAGTTGTTTGTCCTACTCGACACGTTTTTTGCTTATAATAGGCTAATGGTGTGTGGGGAGAGCACCAACTCCTAATCTCGCCTAGGGCACCAAAATGGCTACAGCCCCGACTCTCCCCACTGCATACCAGTGAGCCACATATGAGTATACCAAAAATAGTTTGCATAAATTGATTGCCTGACAGTATAGTACATTAGTATAAAGTTTCTGTGACAGAATTTTTTATCACTACTTACTTCATATAAACATACACCACAATGTCAATGTTAGATTTGTCTTAAAAAATATGAATACCTTGATAAGATGATCAAACTCTTTGCATTTTGTACATGTGTATCATTACTAACCTATTGATTCAAAAGCTGACAACCACTGAGAGATGCTTCCTGAAAACTATCGCAGTCAGCTAACTAATCACTTACAGCTTGGTATTAGTTAGTTTGCAAAAGTGCCAGATGGCTACTTCTACAATTTCATCAGCAAATTAGAATAACTCCCACTGTGATCTCACTTTTTGGTTTAATATTTACTGTCATTCTGCAATGTCAGTCAATGGTAAGAAACATTAGGATCTCCCATTTAATATAATTGTTCAAAACTCCACTTGTAATTTACATTTTACAGTACTAACCAACAACAAAATCAAAGTGGATTTGTATTGTTTAATTTACTAATTGGATATACTGCATTTACTCGTCTATGTATAAAATGCATACTAATCAAAATGAAAGGATCAAAAATAGCTGACTCATTATTATGTTCCTCCCTCCAGTAATGGCGAAAGGTGCAGCTGTCTGTCTTGCTCTGTAGCTCGGGCACCTATGATTTTGTACACTCACGGAAAATATATCATTTATCAAGAACAACAGGTCTAACTACTGTTGCCTTATGTGATGATGAACTTGATCATTCCAGGTACACGTATCGTCATACCAGGATAACAGATAAAGAGTGATTTTAGTTTAATCTGGTGTAGTTCTACAGGTTCGCGGACAAAAGTTGCATGCTGCTTATTTCCACTCTCATCCCGCTACGCTATGTTGTCAGAAAACTGTACGCAATAGCCAGAATGCACACAGCTTTGGCAACACTGGTAAAACAGCCATGTCTAAGTGAAACACCACTCAACGTGCAAGTCTCACATATTTGCACAACTGAGTAATAAGTGCTTATCTCATAAAGTATAGCTTACCTGCATTTTACCTGTGCATGAAATGCTTCAGAATAAAGACTAGAGAAGATATGCAATGCTTCATGTTAATCTTGTACAGATGAATGGCTGATGAGGGTAAACACTTCTGCCATGCAGTGCAGAGTGAACCATGCAAGTGAACCTCAATTCCCAAAAAAACAGCTGATCTAATTTGTGTAGTATCTGATAAATTACATTATAACTGAAATATGCTTACACATTAACTCAGAGGCCATTTGGTGTAGGGGATGGGTGGACAGAATGAAAAATGAGAAGGTTACTGGTTCTGAAGCACACAAGCACACACACAGACACATACACACAATAACAACAGTAAATATCTAAACATTATGAACAACACATTACCTTTTCATAGTGAAGCTGAAGTCCGAGGGCCACAATCAGATACTGGTAAGAGATCTGTGAGAGAAGACAACATAAGAAACACAATAGAACATGCATGTCATTACAGTATTTTTACAAATTTCTGTTTATACAGCTGGATATTTACTGAGGAAAGTCAGGTTAAGCACCCAAGGACACAACAGCAGTGCAGAACGAATTGAACCGGCAACATTTCAAGGAGTAACTAGGCCGGTCCTAAGCTGACGGCTGACACATGCATGGCCACTTTGCCGGGGTGCATATGTGGACTCTCAGCACCCTTCAACTTGTTTGAGTGCCTGAGTTACTCAGATGATGTCAGGGAGTCTATCACTCTTGTACTGTGAAAAATAGTTGTGGTAGGTGTGTGCACACTGGAGGGTTGCATGTGCTATGCCCTCGCATTGTTGTGCAAGTGCCAAAGTTGTCATAGTTGGACAGGGCTAGTGTACAAATGACAATTACAAAAAGTCAAGTGAACAGGAGAAAATGCCAGAAAACCAACCCCAAAACAAAGAAATGTATTGCTCAGGTGACTATGGGATGGTTCTGTGGGTGCGATCATGTGTACTTAAATGTCCTCTATAAGATGACATAATAGAAACAGTAACACATACAATACCAGCAACTCTACCAGAATGTAACTTAAAAAAACTCAATGTCATATACCACACCAAGAACATAATAAAATAAACAAAAAATTGACACAACTAAAAATGAAAAATGTTTAGAGTTTACAGAGCAGGCCAGGAATGCCCCTTAAAGTATTATAGAATACCTATAATATTGCTTTCATACATGAATCCTCTCACAGTAAAAATGGTTTAGCATCTCTGAAAGATAACATAGCCAACTTGATGTGAATCAATTTTAATCATAATGCTGCTCTGCTGCAAAGGGGATCCTTATGAACTTTGACCTGCACCCGATACTTACCTCCTTCCCATTATCTGTGCGAACTGTGTTCTTGTCTGGGTCTATCTCCTGGACTCTGGCTTTAATCCACTTCACCCCAGACGGTACCACACTGGCAGTGGGGCGGCCAGAAGAACGCACTGTTTTAGCTCCAGCACCGACCAAGGTCCAAATTGGTTGATAATAGTGGTTCTAAAATGACCCAAGCAGCAACCTCACAAATCAAAGTATTACACGACTCAGTTCACTGAGTGATATTTTAGTTTAACAGCAGGCAATGTAGCAGGCATTAAGTCTGAATGCCAGTTATGGCTTTATTTGAATAATAACTTTAATTTATGATTACTCTAGACTCAAGCAGGCAAGCCTCTGTTCAACTAAACCTTCTAAACACCTGCTGACTGGGCATCATCAAATCTCAGTGCTACAGGGACGGTCCAGTTAAAGCATGATATGCTTGCTCTTCAGTTATTACTATATCTTACTATATACTCTCCAAATGCACATGTTATGGTGACACTGAATGGCTTCCCTGAGGCACCAACCGCACGCGGGTGAAGCTCAGCTAACGTACACCTGCATTTGCAACGGTGTTTATGGAGTGCTTGCCTCGCTTGGCTCGATGACGGCCACATTCTCTGCGCCGACCTTCCTCTTCATCCGCGCGCTCATCGTGATGCCCCCGCTACCTCCCCCGAGCACGAGGACCTTGTAGTGCTCCTTGGACTGGCCGGAGCAGCCCCTCGCGTGACACCAGGCAGCGCCAAATGCACCTCGACCATGTCTCCACTGCGCGCACTGCCAGCGCAGAGCCGAAACAGCTATATGTCGGCAGTACATTCGTAGAATCTAGTCTGGATTGGAGTAAACCAAAAGAGTTTAACGCAAATTTAATACCATAGAATAACTTAATGGACAACCCTTACAACACTTGCGTTGAAGTGGTAAGAGTCAGCTGCGTGAGACATATTTAACTGGCTAGCGACTCCTGCCTGTTGCTTGTTTATTCTTGAAACGTTAAGACTCACTGCAAAGTCATTGTTTACTGTATCTGGCACGCAGGAACATGCACGTTTGAGAGACAGGGATGTTCGCTATGTTGTGGCAGGTAAAGAGTTAAATGCACTGAACGCAGCCTAGAGTAGACATTAACGTTATGTGACTTGCTGTATTAAAATATGTCATCCAGGTTCTACCACAACACTTCTTGAACATTTACTCGTGTGTGCTTGGTGATACAGACATACGACAACGTTACCAACAATTCGGGCACGCTTGCCATCAACGTCTTCATGTAGCTAACTACGCAACGTGCTCATATCTATATCATAAGCATTACTTGTATTAGCAAATTAGCTAGCTACCTAAAATACAGAAATAATTCTAATATGGCTGGTCACATTGGTTTTGAGTTTAATACGCTGTCTTGCTAAAGTACACACAAATTGTGAATAAATTCACTGTCGAAGTCATGTTCTGTTCGCAAATGAATCCTTATGACACAAACGACGGCAATACTAGCTATAGGCTGTTTAGCTAAACAACGTTAACTATTTATTAACCTAAAGTGAAACTGTAGGCTAGTGGCGGACATATTTTAACTTACCTGAAGCTGTACAGTAGAACCTGGTTGTCATTCACCCAGGGACGACCACAATGTGCGTGAAAAGTCGTAATAAACAGCTATGAAGTTGGCAAAACTCACCCCGAAAAACCTTGGTCCCTCCTGAACAGCGACACTTCCCGGTATCCTGTGGACACAACCCTCTGTTGTAAAACTGAATGCGTAAAACGGAACAGAGCCTAATCATCCTATGCTTTCGTCAGTGAAAAGAGTTGCTTTAGTAGGTGAATAACAACACTATTTTGCAACATTGAAGTATAGAAGTGATAGTGATATGAGCTGAGGATTACCCTTCTAAAAATGAGCAATTACTGAATCCAATATGAATCTATGAAAATCAAATGTTACATATTTTAAACACTTAAACATAAAGATTTACACATACATATTTAACTTGAATGCTTGACAAATGTTGGAGCAGTTAAACTTTTATTAATATAATATTTAGTAGAGTGAAGTGTGCGCTTCAGTTATGCAAGCATTATGGAGCTGCATTACCAACTTCATCCGCAGAATGGCAGAATAGGTCTCTTTGTTGTCCTGAGGTGAACCCTGAAATTCCTCTGTCTCTGCGTAAGGAGTCGTGATGTCATGGCGTTGTATAATTTACACAAAAAAAGTCAATATGATGAAAATGATAAAATATCACAGTACATGTCATACATATAACATAGCATATAGTAGATGTTATAAAAATGTATTTATGTGAACCCTTTTTGTATTGGTCTGAGATGAGTCTCAGATTCATGTCAGACATTTTAATGAACAATTTTGAAACAAAGAAGCCAGAACAGACATATTATATCTAAACCTGGATGTCTCTATTGTGAAGTGAACGCTTTTTGTTTATTTAGTGTGTGTGTGTGTTTGTGTCTGTGTGTGTTTGTGCCTGTCTGTGTTTGTATGTACGAGAGAAATAGAGTGAGCAAGATAGTACTCGTAGTACTGCTGAAGTCTCAGCTTTCCTCCCAGCTGCATAAAAGGTGATTCCTTTAGTTTTACAAACCCTCATGCCATTTACCATTCACACTACTCTGTTTGAAGTCTAAGCATTAATGTGTCATTTTGAATATCTGTTATTTATTTTAGGTTAAAACCCCTACAGTTATCATATGCAAACTGAGCACACCTTACAGTGGGCGTGTTCCACTGACTCCATGGCTGAATTACATACTGTCTCCTAGACTAATACTATGAAAAATGCTATGCTCCTTAAAGCACATATAAATATGTATGGACAGCATATGACTGCCCGGACATTTCGGGAGTCGTCCTCTACTCATGAAATCATTAACCCTGCCAGCATTCCAAAAAGACATTGACATTGCCGTGAGACTGTCAAAGAAGCTTTGAACAATATGTTTGGAGTAGAGTATGGGTGTTTGAGCAGGTGTAAGGAGTGCAGAGTGTGCATTTTAAGTTTGAACAACGTTGGGTAATTGAAAAGTAAGGTTTCACCAGGTGCCCGTGGAAATATTCAATGCACGTTACACCACCTTGTACAAATGTGTCATTAAAAATCTGTTTTTTTTTTCCCCACAGTTAATAAACATCGGTACTGATGCCATTATCGAGTCACAATGACCTTTTCTACTTACAGGTCAAATGTAGCTTGTTAAACATAAAAGCAATATTCATTTTCAGCCACTATAAGCATGCAGAGACGTGTATTGAAAATAATGTACACCGGGTCAGTTATTTATCAGACGATATTTTTCTGTTGTTTATGCCGTGTAGAGTAAGTCCCCGGGTTAAGAACGTCCGACGTACGGACAATTCGTACTTAAGAACGGACTGCCATAAAGCCTATTATCTTAAAAAATTGAGTTAAATACAATGGTTCGTACAATGGTTACTAACGAACGCACGCACTACTTTGTGACGCTCATGAAAACATTGCGTGGCTTCAGCGGTTCGTCGGCCCGAGGAAGGAGAACGCCGTCCGCCATTTCAAGTCAGATCACGTTGCCGTTAACACTGTGTCGAGTGTGTAACTTTGTATTTGGCTTAACATTTTCTCTTATTAGGGCCCAAGCACTGAGTGTGCGAAGGGCCCTATTGTATCCGTTGGGGTTATTATTATTATTATTATTATTATTATTATTATTATTATTATTATTATTATTATTATTATTATTTTTTTCCACTTTGGCGGTCTTTTTGAGGTGCTTGCCATGAACGAAAACTCATGAAATTTGGCACACACATCAAAAGTTGCGGTCATCGGGGATTATCAAAAGCTTGGACCTGGGTGTGGCACGGGGGCTCCATAGCGCCCCCTTTGTCAAATGTGTTCACTGTGGGCGTCAATTTTACGCACATGCACCAAACTTGGTAGGCATATTGGTCTACCTAAGATGAACAAATTTCAATCACACCCTTTAACTCTGCCCAACAGGAAGTTGGTCACTTTGGATTTTGTGCGTTTTCAGGCGCCGAACTTTCGAATACTCCTCCTAGAGGATTGATCCGATTCATACCACATTTAGTCAGTATGATGCCAAGACATTCCTGATGCTAAATTGCGAAGGGATTTTTGATATCTTGCATGGTGTTGAAATGGCGAAACAATGAATTCATATGTCTCGCCACACAAAAAGGGAATTTGTCATAAGTTCTCCATACATTGCTTGATACGGCTCAAACTTCACAGGTTTTGGTTATGATGGTTATGATGATATCCACATGCCCAGAGTGACACCCTGGTATAGCGCCACCATCTGGCAACAGAAAGAGTGGCTTTTTCAGCCATCTCAGCTCTAGTGCTCCTAGACGGTTCATCGGATTCAATTCAGACTTGGTGTACATGTGGTCACAGATGTCTTGATTTTATTCTGCAAAGGTATTTTTTGATACGTTGAACAGCGTAGCCATGGGTAAAGGTTGAATTTGGGCACCTCTGAGCAGTTTTTCACCAGTTTCACCAGTCTGATGAATGACAGGATGCTTAACCAATCAAATTATGAGTTGTAGCGTGGGGGTTGTATTGAGGTGCAACGTCATGGATGTAGCTCTTGAGATCCTCGAACAGCGGCCATGTCTGTTAATGTGTTTTGAGCGCGTTAGCAGTGTTGCCAATTCACCAATTTTGGAGACATTTTGCATGTATAGTAAAAAACAAACTCCTTTAATTGTGGTATTGTGTTAATTTGGTGATTACGTCAGGGATAACTGCGACGAACTGTGCCGGTTGGAACATTTTTGACGAAAGTCGCAGGCAAACTCAGCTTGAGTCGCGGTGTTGCGAACTTACCCATGTCGGAAGGCATTTCGCATCCTTACTTTTATGAGAAGCAAACGTAGGTGTATAGTTACCTCGGTTAATTGTGGTGTTGTGTTAATTTCGTTATTGGGAGGAAGGTTGACGAACTGTCGAAATATTGCACATGGCGCAGGGAAATTCCGCTTCAAGTCGTGGAATTAGCTCCGCAAATGCATTTCACTATACATTTAAGTCTATGCATACGCCTGCGTGCGTACAGAGAAAATCTCACGGTTAATCTAAAAAAGACCACCTGTTCGTGGTACTACTTTTGGCAGATTGCTTGGTTCACGTAAGAATAATTCTGTTGATAAACCCGAGTCCTTTTAGCTGTTGCTATGACCGTGTAGCCTGATGTCATGATCAACAACACTCGTCGATTTAATCACAACATAATTCAATAGGAAACACCGCTGTCTCAAACGAACACAATATGTATGGGTGTTTAGTTACTATCAAATTCAGACTGGACGATCATTAAAGCTAATATATTCAAAGGAACGATTAGCATGTTATGCTAGCCCACGGTGTGCTTTATGCTCCAGTATCTGACAGCGCATTGAAACGGCTGAGGCTGTAACATTAGCTATGCTTGTATTGTATTTACTGGCTTATGTTAGCTGATTTAAAGCCATGACTTCAGGCTATTGTGATGTGGACTGCTAAATTAGCTTCTATTCCAGTACACGACAATTGTAAGTAATAGTAGTATGACGAGTCTGTTTACTGCATGTAGCCTAAGCTGTGGGGCCGTCACTTTTATTTTATAGTTAAAGGCAAGTCGCTGCTGTCCCAGGCACATCATGAGTGACCTCGCGTTATGATGTGTAACTTTTTTTGTATTTGTATTTTCTTTTGATCAATGAATTGGTGATGACATTGAACATGCAGTGTACCAAATAAAAACCAAACCAAAGCAACCAACCAAATAAAAATTCACAGTGGTTCTGTTCACATTGCAATTAACTTTACAATTTACGCACTCGCTTATGAAGGTTGAAGTGCACAAAATGTTTAGAATATGAGCATTATGACTTACATGCCAAAACGATGTCCTAGTAGACTACTTGATACACAAGAACTGATACTTGCAATGTTTAAAAGTGTTTAAAACGATTTTAGCACACGCATGTTAAGTAAGGACAATGTCTTAAAATGAGATATTACATACAATTCAGCATCCTGCATAGAAATTAAGAAAATTTGTGAGATGCATATTTACACACCACACAGAAGGCGTTATGGTAATATTGCAGGTTACATGAACAGGTGTTGTGTTAGTGTATGTAGTCTTTGAACATAATGACATTTGCATGTGAAACAGTTTTCTTTTGTTGTTGTTGTAGTTAGGGCCCGAGCACCGAAGGTGCTGCGCCTCTGCACCATGTAAATTGATTCAATTTACACAACATAAATGAATTGCCATCACTAAGTGAAAGTATAACATAAGAATATATTTGTGTCTTGAGTGTGTATCCTCTACAACCATTTACTAGTCACAAACAGTCATCAGGAACAATAACAAAGTATCTGATGATGCCACAACCCACGCGAGGCTACACCCTTGGTGCTTGGGCCCGTTCATCGCTGCTTGCAGCTATATTTATTATTATTATTATTATTATGTACTGTATTATTATGTTTAAGATGTTTTAGTGTATTTGGAAGTGTTTCTTAAGTGTTTTATATGCACAGAAAGGTAAAATATATACTATATACTAAGACAAACATTTGACTAACTGACGCTAAATAAGAACCGTATGTACCTGTTCCGACTTACTTACAAATTCGACTTCGGAACGGATCTCGTTCGTAACCCGGGGACTGCCTATATTCGGGTTTTCACAAACAATAATTCCGCTAGGTGGCGCAGGAAACTGTGTCCACTCAAAATTGAAGCAAAAACTGAACGCTGGGTTAGGCTTTCAAATTATCAAATTAATTAATTCAGATTTCGGTGATTCAGATAGTTGAAGACTGTTGAATACACGTAATTAAAATGTACGTATTATGATTCCTCCTAATTAAAGTTAAAAAAAGACAGTAACGTTCAAATAAATGTTTGTGACGGTCTCACGTTTTCCTTTACTATAAATCTCATTAAATCCCAATAAATATTCAACGATGTTGTACCAAAAATATTTGTGAGTGTACCATACGTTGCCCTCATCAGATTCCTCAATCACAACTCTAAGTGTAACCATTATTATTAGCTAAACCAGAAAACTGGTCATAGACCAGCACTTACGGGAAACTTCTGCTTGGAGCGCAGGGTATATTGATCACGACCTACGGAATGACTGCTGTCTCATGCTGTGGTGGCAAAATCACTTCCCCCGTGAACAGCACGCAACATAGCTCAGCGTTCGAGGGTGTGTTCCCGGTGACACAAACAAGCAGATGGGTGCATTCTCGGCGGTATGACTCATCATGATATGTGAATGCAATCTCATAACAATATGTATGGCCTTTGCTTTTTTCAAATGCATCGGCCATTAAAGGCACTCAAGGAGCACAACTGCTAGTAAGTTATTGCAGTCACTGTCAGCAACCCCAAATGTAGCTACAGAATATAGGTCATGGAAGTTCGATTAAAAAATGCTAATTTGCAAGAAAATTTGAATGTGACACCCATTGTATCTTACATGTGTCAATAAACTAACCTAAGTCTTATCAAAATAAACTTATTAAAAGATGTATTGTACTTGGTACCCGATTTTAGATTAACCATGGCGTGTGATGGAGCAAAAAGAAGTTGATAAAGCGACTTGGTCATAGTAGTGTCTGCGTCTGTCGCTATGCAGCGGAGATAACTTTCGGTGAAGCGATACTCACAAAACCATCTGATCAGTATGTGCTCCTTTTATTCCAAAGGTTTACCGCGTTTGCCTGGCCCTTTTTATTGACCTAGGGCTGGAATATTGTTTTATCACCTGTTCCAGGTTTTCCTATTTACTGTCCTGGCGTTTGGGCATTCCTGGATAAGAGGGTAAGAATATCATAAAATGAGTCATAGGTGGAGGGAGCAGGGTGAGGGAGCTAGAAAGTGCCCTTTGCACCACCCATCTGGGCATGGTCAGGTTTGTCACAGACACCTGCCTACTTGCAGCCACAGCTCTTAGTGCCACATTTTATCTGTTCCACAAGCAAAATGGTTTTAACCCCTTGGTTTCTCTCCTTTGCAAATGTAGCACCCTTACCAAACAATGATGGGCAAAATAATGTATGTTCAAGTATAAGATCCTCTAAAAATAAATTACAATTATGCTGGTAGGATGAATCTTTATTTAACCAGGGAAGATAATGCAGCATTCACATTTGTATATGCATTAACCCACTTTGACAAATATGATCAGCACGAAAGAACTTTGTTTCTCATTCATTTTGATAAGGTTGACGAATATCAAGACATATGCCTTCAAGTCTCAGTGGACTAGAAGAAACAAATAGCTATTCAGGTTTTCTGCAATTTAACTGCAGTGCTGAAAGAGAAGATTAAAACTTACTTCGTTTTGAGTCTACATCAGTCCAATATGGCTTACACTGAATAGTGCTTATTGGCTTGTTATTATTGATAGTGATACTATATTATTTCCACTGAGACACCAGTTTATTGCTTTTATTAAGATAACACATAATCACAATGATTAATGGGATAAGGTATTGGCTAATGAAGATATTTAACAGGAATTTCGTTCGTACACATTCCAATATATATTTCCTGGAAAACAACAGTTTTTTTTCTAAATGAAGCACTAATGTGAATCAAATGTTCATCAGAAGTGAGATGGACACAAATTGAAAGAAAATCTGTGGACAATTTTGGTGAGAGTGTAATAGTATCATACAATTTAACTACACCAGCAGCTTTGCTTTGAATAAAAGAGAAATGTAAAGGGAAACATGTAAGGAATGAAGGCTGAAACGATAAACGAAAGACTAGAGTGGCAGCCAGCTGGCACCAAAATAATCATCCTACTTTTAGGTGTCATTTTGGTGTTTTCTTTTGTGCTACATAGCCTAGTTGTTACTATACTTAATATTCTTGCTTTGGCAACTATTGAATTGAAGTGAATTGAATTCAGCTGAAACTATGTGTGTGTGTGTGTGTGTGTGTGTGTGTGTGACAGAGAAAGAGTGTGTGTATATGCATGGGGGTATGTGAGACACAGAGAGAGATAAGAATCACATTTATGACACTGATGAAGAGAAGACTGGTCTGGTGTTTCGGTCATGGATTCCTGGATGCAGGGGCGGAATCTTTAGCTTTTGCCAGCACCTACTACATGATGACTGAGTATCAGACATGGAAGTCAAGTAGGTGTGGAGGTCATGGCCTTTGCTTACTCTTAGATCATGTGATGAGCATGTGGGTGAAAGCTTCAGGAAGTGTAAATGTGAAACTGCTATTCAGGCCTCAGTCAGTCACGTACACAGACAATGAAGTCAGGGTTATTTTTTAACATCCGTCCATCCACTCTGGAGGTAACAGAACCATTCTTGCAGAACAAACAGGTCCCACGGCAACCATAGCGACGCGCCGAGGGTGTTCTCTGTTCTTACAGCACCATTAACATGTTCCATACGTACAACATTTTCCATTTCATACAGGGAAATTTCAACAAGCTCACACACAAAAACACACACACCCTTCCTTAATGAATCCATTCTTTTTACCTCTTTCACACAGCAATACCATCCAATGTAGAAAAACAGGTTTTAACTTCGACTTCTTCCAATGCAGTTATCTGGAGTTGTGAATTCAGGACAACTGGAGTGTTCTCTTTTACTTCTGGTGACACTTGTGAGCAGAATTTCCATTGTGTTTGTGTAAGGGGCAGGGCACATGATGCAGTTTGAGGAGGAGAGGCAGTCAGGCTCTATGGCTCTCTGCAGAGGGCTCTAATCACCAGTAAGGGGATCTTTTCTGAATGTCAGACAGGAGGTAGCCTTCACTGGGACAAGCAGTTAACAATGGCAAATGCTTGTGTCTGCCTAATGGAGTGCAGAGAGCACCAGCTTCAGAGGTCTTACTGTGTTTTTCCAGTGACTTAATTTGAAACCTTTGTGCCACACACTTCTCTGAAGTGTGGAGCAGTACTTATGGAACTAGACTTGTAATAAGAGGTTGCTGGTTCAAATTCCTGGTGGTGCATTGATGTTATACCCATGAGAAATGTACTTGATTAACCTGAATTATCTCACTAAATAAAAATATAATATACCCCTGAATAGTCAAATCCACAGTATTATGTAACATACTTCAAATCAACTTAACACATACTTTATGCAGAGATCATTTTTATTGTCACCACTTGAAAGTGTTTAAAAACAAAAACCATTCATAGTTTGGGTGTCAGTAACAGGATGAGAGGGCACTGATAAGTGAAAAATGCCATGTAAATATCCAGCCCTGGCAGTTTGGCATATAAGGAATGAGAGCTGTTAGGGGAATGGCAACACGAGGGTGACGGTGTTCCTAGGTGTAATCTCTGTGTACCCATCAGACTGGATATATGCATTAGGACATGTACAATCCTGCTAAACCTACATAACTGGAGTGTGGAGGGTACTTCAGGACACAGTATTTATAGAGTGCATACCTTACATCAAAACAATGTAGCAGTTTCACATTTCAAATGAGGGCTGGATCCTGTAGGCAGCCTTTCTGAGAGGGAGAGAGAGAGGAGACCACCCTGATCTCTCTCTCTCTCTCTCTCTCTCTCTCTCTCTCTCTCTCTCTCTCTCTCTCTCTCTCTCTCTCATTATTTCAAATTCAAAATCCAATTCAAACTGATTTACCTGTATGACAAGATGAGTCTCTCATTGCCAAAGAATAAAATTACAGATAAAACACACAGACAAATTTCACATCTTCAGACACAAGACAGAAAGTTATGTTATTATTATTCCTTTATCATTATTTTTCCTCTGTCCTTCTGCTTCTGCTTAAAAAGGCCCTGATCACACAGGCCTATATGTCCTCAAACACGGCAGCTTCACTGTAGGTCATTAGCACCATAGATTACCCTGGGACCCTGTGCGTGTGTGTGTGCGTTTGAATGCATCAATTAGCAGATCCATTTTCATTAAAGAAGCAGCCCACCCCCCTACTGTCTCAGAATCATACATTGAACTGAATCTTAAACAGAACTAGGGCATCCTCTCTCTGGAGACCACAGTCTTAGGACAAACCTGCAGCATTATGTTTGTAAGCTTGGCGCTCTGTTAGTTCGGCAAGTCTGTTCACCTGCATCTGCTTCCATGTTCTGCTGGTCTCCCAGCACACAGCCCCCTGAGAGGCAGCACATGTGGAAACAGACTGAATGACTATCCAAACCCCCTCCACTGCGCTGTGCTCTCTTGATAACATACAGCAAGGACCAGGGCTTTCAGAGACAACAAAACCAACTGATCACAGATGAAGCAATTAAACAGAGAAGAGTGGGAAATGGGATTTAGTCTCACATTGCAAAGCCTAATTCATTTGCGTCAGGAGTGTTGGGCTGAGAACTGCAGCTCACCAACATCTCAACCATCTCTGACAACCAGAGGTGCAGAGACAAATATCAGCATTAGACAAAAATCAGTATAAATGGAAAGCTATCTGCAAACTCTGGGTTCAGGCCTTACACAAACCATTGTCTAGCATTAGAGTAATCTCAGCTGTGGCTCAAATGACTGGAATAATTTTTAAAACCATCAGGTGAATGGCAGACAGGTCACTGTGTAAAAATTTAAAGAGAAATTGATTAGGGCCACATTATAGATGATCTGGGAGACCTAATATGTTTGGCCCTCTATTTTGGTCAGTGGAACAGTGTGGGAATCCATGTCTCATTTATTGAACTGCACAGTGCCAAGATCGTGGTACTTTCTGTGTAAAGTTACTGCCTTCAGGTGCTCCACAAGATGAACTGAAAAGCACTCCTCTGCTGTACGATGGAACGTGTGGACTGAATGATGTCACAGAGTAGATGTCTGTATCAGAAAAATACTGGGGCCACTTTCTTTGAGGTCTAAACCTACTAGTTTTTTAAAAAGGAAGCTAAAAACATATCTCTTCACATTAGCCTTTAACTAGCTGTAACTTTTTTTCCCCCATCTTTCCATTTTTCCATCTTTCAACTTATTTTTATTTTTTTTCGGCTGTTCCTGATACAGGCCTGATTTTTTTTTTATGCAATACTGTACTTCTTTTAAAATGCTGTATTTCAATTGACTTTATGTATTCTATGTATCTTTTAACTTTAATTTAATTTTATTATGCAACTATGTATTCTAATTTCACTTTTATTATCTTTTTATTATTATTATTTTCTATCTTACTTTACATTAATTATGGCATTTATTCCGTTTTATGTTCATTCGATGTGAAGCACTCAGTGGATGTAACATCTTTATTGTAAAGCACTTTGAGCTGCAATTCTTGTATGAAAGGTGCTATATAAATAAAGTTTATTATTATTATTATTATTATTATTATTATTATTATTATAGTGACATTCCTGCCTGTATGCTGAAGTGTTGTACCACCTTTCAAGGTGATAATTGCAGAATAAGTTGTGGTTAAAGCTTCTATTACAATACTCTCTACCTTTAACTTTCACCTGTTTGTTTTCATTACATATGATACATGTACAAATTAGAAACTATGTTATGTTATAGGAACAGATGCAAAAACACAGTCTAAAAGCAATGATTTATTACACATCCATATATACAGAACATGGAAAGGGCAAATCAGGTCACATTTCACAAGGACATCACTGTGGAATAGCTGTGCTCTGTAGTGATGTGGAGACTGCTGTGTGTGTGTGTGTGTGTGTGTGTGTGTGTGTGTGAGACAGGTGGGGGAAGGGGGGGAGGACTTAGGAAGGGGATATAGGGGTAGGAAGGAAAGGGGGATTTGCAGGGGAGTGCCTCTCGGTACAGGATGCACCACAGTTCCAGAGCGATCAGACCCCACCAGTGCAGCAGAAGCATTTCCGCACACTGATTGCCAGTGTTCCTAGTCTGTGCAGAGATGATTCTGTTAGACTGACAGGGGTTCGGTGGGGAGGGGAGTGCATTTCAGGGCCCAGACAGGGATGGGGGTGTGAGGGGAGTGGCAGGAGGTCTTCACTTTGTCATACTTTTCACCATCTGCAGCTCCTCCACTGGCTTCCACTGCTGGTGTATCGTGATAAACTATAGAACAGGAAAACAAGGGATAAAAAGCCCTCTTATCAAGCATTCTGAGATGGTTAAACACATGCAAAGTTCATTGGTCATGCTTAATTGACAACGCTCCTGTGCATACATGACCCAGCACTGCTACAGTTATCTCCATGAGATGTTATCCTTCACTGTTCCCATGGGCAGAAAATGATGACAATGTTTGGAGCAAGGGGAGGACAGAGGACTGTTAATAACTTACCTTCTGAGGTTTCGTTGGATCAATGTTCTCCCATGGCTCAGGATTTCTGGTCTTGTTTAGACTACAACACAGAGGAACGACCAGTTATAACTCATGTCTATTAGACCTATTCAAGATCTCCATGTTTATCTAAATAAACAGCCCCTCTTAAACCTTAAACATGCTGCCTTCTGCCAGGACCTGATAAGCTAATGAATATTAGATAAACAACATTTCCCCTACTAAAATTATGTACAGACTACTGCATAATGAGTTTCATTCTTTTACAATATTCTTCTTGATATCCCTCTTTCTCTTTCATAATTTTTGGTGTTACGATTATAATAACTACTATTATTATAATTATTCTCCAAAAATGAACATACATTTCACAGTACTGAATAAGAAAAATGAAAAGAAGTCTTACATTACATCTGGTTTCGTCAGTAGGAAATAAATTGAGGCGGATGTGGCACCTGTCGCTGCAAATGCCATGAATCCGATTAAAGGGATTAACTGTGAAATAAAGATTTTACTGACATTAAGCAAAGATATGTGGTTTACTTCAGCCGTTGTTCCATTCAATAAAAAGTATATATATACAAATAAAACAAATCAAAACAAACAAATTTCAGTTGAAACTACAAAGTACAACATATATGTAAGTAGAACCAGAACCTTGGGGTGCTCCACTCAAAATTTAAACAATTTAAACAAAAGATGGGCATATAGGTGTAATATACTTCATCTATTTCTCCCATATATTTTCCAACCTTTTCCTGTTGCAGCCTCATGGAGAAAGTTATTCTTTCCATTATATAAATATCATATGCAATATTAAACCAATCATCAATTGAAGGTATTTCACCACTTTCTGGTGATGGCTTTCTTGCTTGCAGCACACAGAATTCTAAATAAATACTTGACATTAAGGTCAGACTTTTCAACAGTTAGGGCTCCTGTAAATAGAGTCACCCACTTGGAGGAACCCCGCTTCATTACATAGAAATATGAACAATCATGCACGCACACAACAATTAACTCACCTCTTTCTTCTTTTTCAGCATTTGAAAAAATCCAGGCATTTTAAATGTTTCCCTACAATGCCTAAAAAAGGAGGGAAATTATAACAAGGTCAAAACCACACATTATATCAACAAGGTATTTCAAATCAGTAATTAATCCAGTATGCTTGTAAATGAACACAACAGGTTAATAAATGTTAGATGCTCTTCTCATTACACAAAACCAGTCACCTGAGATGCACCGCTTACCTTGCGTGAAGTTCACTACGGGATGCCCAAAACGTTTGTGATCGTAACTCACACACTTCCCGCCTTAATATACTGCAGAAAAAAAGTGATACGAGTCCTGCAGCACGTAGACAGGCATGCTGTCCTGTATCGAAATCTATCAGAGGAAACTAATTCCGTGTCAGAATCGGGCTTGGTTTTAGGCTCAGCTGCCTCCATTGTCTGTTTCAGTGGGCAAAAAACGCCATCTAGTGGTGCCAACAAGTAAAAGTTGCCTGCAGATCAATGTCGGAGCCATGCCAGGATGTTTAAACTACACGTCCCTGATCCTGGTCAGCGGAATAGAGACATCACAGCCAGGGTAACTGACTGTACAATATGAGGACGTCAGAAGAACAGAGTATCAAAAGATATGAAGTTTTCTGTTTGTATTAATACACACGGGCACTTGTGCATACATTGCATATATGCAATGCATGTACATGAGGTAATTACACCAAATAGGCTATAGCTGACACTGAATGTTATTTTTGATACAATAGGTAATACAGTAGAAATACCTATAGGTCGGTCATGATGGACGCCTGCACACCATGCGCTGGCTTTGACGTACTCATGACCTTGACTCGTCCTAACATCATTCCCCGATGATGGAATGAACTTCCACACTTCATCCGTTCTGCTGAGTCACTCTCTGTCTTCAAGAAACATCTGAAGACACAACTCTTCCGTTCTCACCTGAATACCTGAAGCACTACCCCCTGAAGGAACTTATGTCTCAGACTGTCTCCTCCTAAACTATATATATATATATATATATATATATATATATATATATATATATATATGATTTTTCACTTGTGTTGTATTGTAGGCTACCTCACTTGTAAGTCGTTTTGGATAAAAGCGTCTGCCAAATGAATAAATGAAATAAAAGCAAAGCAAGTAAAACAGTGACGGTCGATTACATTTACTGTCAGGTTGAATCGGGCCAAAAAATTGTTTGGTACAGAAATAATAATAGTATTAAATTATACCCTTATATATTTATTTACAGTAATTGGCACGGATAGGAAAAAAGTTCACAATACAGCTTTAACTCATCTGAATGCATTCAATGTTTTGTAGTCCGTAATAATCTTAAAAGAGTTTAACCCCCAGTACTATACACAGTGGCAAGTAGTTTGCTCCAAGTGAGTAAGGTGGTATTTCAGTTAAGAGTATACAGGATTGTAACTTCACCATTTTGGCATGTAAGCGTTAACGGTGATCCACTGCCGCCATCCTGTGTTCCATATATGAATAAGATCTCATTCACAAGACTCACAGCCCTGTTTCAGAACGAATAACGAACGTATCACGGAGCTACTGTCTTCCACGTTGTTTTGCCCACTGATGGTCGTAAATGATGCACAATTAATATGAACTCCGTGCCTATGTACCACACAGTGTGTCTCTTAGAATGACATTTAGTTGCTGAAATTCACACGACTGCTTCCGAGGACAAGAACAAATATGGCGATGCACTTCAATGTCAAACAGACGACATGCTTATGTAGCCATGTGGAGTTGGGTGATCTGGCTACGTGTGTAGCGCTACCCCTTTAAGAAAGCCGTGTATAGGGTGATGTCATAGCCTCGCGGGAAATGCGACGTTCTGGTGCACTCTGGAGTAGGCGACTATTGCAAGCCCGTTTTAACATTTTATAGCTAGCCTGGATATGTATTGCAGATATCCTTAATTCAATTCTTCCTAGTCAAAATGAACATTTCAGATAATTCTGCAATAGAATTCTTACTAGGAAAAACTCCAATTTCACATATCTACAATCCAATTGTTACTAGTCATAACTGGTGTAACGGGCCGTAGTTGATCCGTGATCCGTACGGATCCCCCCTACTAGTAACAATTGGATACGGATATTTGCAATGCATATCCAGGCTAGCTATTAAATGTTAAAACAGCTTTCTAGGCGACTGTGAGTTGTTGCATGAGTGGAAGACGATCCGAGTAACCCTCCCCAAATATATGTTGTAAGTTGCCCAGAACAGTAAAACATTCTATGGTACATGCATATTAAAGTCGGTAAACAGAAATCTTACATCCATGATGTTAATGTTTGTAGAACTGGACCGGCAGAGAGATCGGTGTTCATGTACGTTAGGGATGTGCATCTCCATCACTAAGGCAGATGCGATACACATCTTGATGCATTGCCAACGATCCGATACGTTAAAGATACAAATGGAGCAACTACTAATGCGATACGATACGATTGACCCCTATTGCGATGCAGTGCGGTTCGACACGATTTGATTAAACACAATGCGATTCAACGCGATACGATGCGATGCAAAAGAATGTGATGCTATGCAATTCAATATGGTACAGATAGTTTGATTTCATTTCTTTGGCTCTTCTTAAGCAGACAGCAAATCATTAATTAACTAAAAAGTGCCATTTTTACCTCACATATTTGTTTCTCTAGTACTGCTCAGTAAGGATCTCATTTATGCTGTTTCTTTTCTTTATAGCGGCATGGCATATTTTGCAAATTGCATGCGTCTTCTCAAATTGTCCGTCTCTCTTGAAAAATCCGAAGTGTTGCCAAATATTTGATTTGTAGCAATTCGGCGGAACGTGTAGCTCTTCCTCCTCCATGATAATCTGTGAGGCCCGCTTTCTGGAATACACCCCTGAAATAAGAAGAGAGTTAACTCAGAAGGGAAAATAGCTAAAAATAAATAGGTCTAACCTGTTGAGTTAAGGTTGTTAACCTAAGAAGATACAGACCGGTCTCAACTTAAACAAATAATATCTAATTGGCAAAACTAATTTGAAACCTAAACCTAAAATAATCTAATCAGAATAAGAAAAGGGCTAAACAAAGAGGGGTTGTGACTTACCTGCCTTCAACCCACTGTGAATATTTTGTGTCTATGTACTGTGAGTGTATGTTCTGTTGTTATCAGTAAACTGCCGGCTTGTTCATTCAAAGGCTCTAGTCTAGCTCTGGGGTGTATTCCAGAAAGCGGGTTTTGTTGAAAACTCAGAGTTTGTTAACCCTGAGATGAGGGAAACTCTGGGTTTTCCGTTCCAGAAAGCGAGGTAACTCAAACTCTGAGTCAGTTACCGTGGTAACTAACTCTGTGAACCTAACCTGCTCGCTGGCAGGTTTTGTTTAACAAACCCCGAGTTTCTCCCTAACTCCTCCCACCTCCTGAACCTGAAGCAGCTGTCAAACGTGGCGTGTCCTTTCATCGCTGACCCCATCGACGTTGAAGCCCAAATTATTCGCGCAGCCTTACGTCGGGAGAGGATTTTGAGAGCCCAATTAGATGTGCTGTCATTTCCCGATGAGTTCCTAATCGAGCGTTACCGTTTTTCTTTACAGTCTATCATTTATTTGAACAACATTCTCCGGCCTTACATCTGTAATGTTAGACACCGCGGGCATGCTCTCAGATCAGAGCAAATTCTTTGCGTTGCTCTTCGTTTTTTTGCCAACGGCAGTTTTCTTTACAATATTGGCGACGCAGAACATATTGGCAAAGCAAGTTTGTAGAGCCGTAAGAAAAGTGTCCCTTGCACTTAAACGGCTGCTGCACGTTTTCGTTGCGTTTCCTGGGCACAAACCTCTAAGGAACATCAAAGAGGAATTCCACAGGATTGCAGGTGACTGATGTAGAAATCATTCAGTTGAAGTCAATGACGATATTTTAAATTGTATCCTGATCATGACATTTTGCTGCAACCTCAAACTGGGATCAGCAATTACTTTTTATGGTGCAGGGTTTCCCAATGTCATAGGCTGCATCGATGGCACACAGATCCCTATCACTGCTCCTTCAGTTAATGAAGCAGACTATGTGAATAGGAAGTCATTCCACAGCATTAATGTGCAGGTACACTGACTACTGTCTTACAATAACAAAGACTATACATCACAATATACTGCAACTAATATCTCTCATTCTGCACTGTCAAGATCATATGTGATGCAGCACACTTGATCACAAATGTGGAAGCCAAGTGGCCTGGCTCTGTGCATGACTCACGAATGTATCGTGAGTGTACGCTGAGCAACAGATTTGCTAATGGTAAGTAAAGCTTTCTACAAACATCATTCCCTTTCTCCCTATTTTAAACACCCTCAAAATGTATCCATTATATAATTACAGGAGAGTTTGACGGCCACCTGCTTGGTGACAGAGGGTACCCCTGCCAGCCCACTCTGTTGACCCCTCACCCTGACCCTGAGCTGGGCCCCCAACAACGTTTCAACAATGACAATAGGCATGCTCAAAGCCCGGTTCCAGTGTCTGCGTAAACTCAGGGTAACCTCAGAGAGGGCATGTGACATTATTGTGGCATGTGTTGTTCTCCATAATATTGCCACAATTAGAGGAGAGCAACACCCTGCCGTACAAATAGATGACCCTGAGGAAGACCATCCCATCCACCCTCCCGATGTCGCAGATGGAAGAGCCATCCGAGACATAATTTGCCAAAATCATTTTGCAGATTAAAAGATACCACCCCAGCAGTCAAATAAAAAAAAACATCAAAGTCAAATTTCATTTGGTGTTCTTTATTTCCTGCAAATGTAAAAGCAACAGTTAATATATTTATATTGTTCCAACAATTAATTCACCTGTCACCATGCACCCACTTCTAACTGGTGTTCCAATATTTCAATTTCAAGATCGGCCTTCCTAATCTGTCGCTCCAAGTAAACAGTTTCTAAGTCTGTTTTTGCAATTTTCTTCTGGAGATACACTTTGTACAACTCCTTTACTGGTAACTGGGAAAACATAAGGATGACATGAAAGTCTACAGTTCTACATGCAGAATTAACCAGGCATTTGCTGAACTTCTCACTGTGTTCATCTGTGCTGTGGAGGTTGATGGACCCTCCTCCTGGTAATGCCCAGTCATGCTCTGTTAAAGGATAAGAACATGCAAGGTTTTCCATTCATTCTCACTTTAATGTAGATTTTAAACTCAAAGTTCCACACAAGAATCTAAAAACATTTAAATGGGGACACAAATCAGTAGCCACCATACATATTATTAAGATGTATACCCCTGAAGGCCTGTCTGAATCCCTCTCTGTGGCAGCAGACAATGTGGGTTCATCATCATCATCATCCTCCTGTGATGAAGAGTAGTCTGCCTCGACACTTTAAAGTACTATATTTGGCAAAATCACTGGAGTATTGAGTACTTACAACTGCAGGGAGTTCTGTTGTGGCAGGAGGCTCAAAAAGTCTGATGACCCCATCAGTGACTGTTAGGAGAAATGGAAACCCCCCAAAAGCAATATTTATATACACACACACACACACACACACACACACACACACACACACACACTACATATATATACACACACATGCAAACATACAGTATGCACACACTAACATCTTATGTAGGCACTTGTGTCCTGAGGGGTAATTGGCTCAGATGAGCTCCCTCCAGGGATGCCTTCAGCCACTGGTCGCCCAATGTTATGGCTCAGGGCCAGCTCCTCTGCCTCAGTCAGAGGTGGTGGTGGTGGCCCTATGCCCGTTTTGCGGGCCTCTGCCTTCTTTCTGTTAGCTGAATAGAACTCAAATATTAATCTACTAAGCAGAATATTAGGCGTCAAGACAATTATGTGTTTTAAAACAGCATTCTGTTGGGGCTCAAAGCTATTCAAAATTGAAATAGCCATTGAATAACATTTTTGTTTAATGTGAAATATGATTCAAACCAAAATGAGGTATAGTCATGAGCCTATAGGCCTAAGCAAAATATGCCTTACCTGTTTGAAGTATGTTTTTATATTTCATTTTCAGCTGCTGCCAAGTGCGCTTTGTGCCTCTGGGATTGCACCTAAATTAAAAGAGATTTTTATTCAATAACATCCCACCACTTTCACCTATATTAAAGGAAAGCGTAGTTCAATGTTAAATGAATAAACCGATGCGTTCAAACTTACGCATTGACTCGGGCAGTAATTGTCTCCCACGCTAATTGCCTTTCCTTTGCCGCTGCCGCAGTGTTGCTTTTCTTTCTGAAAACGTGCTCATAGTCCGCATAAGCACGCATCAGAATTTCAAGTTCCAGAGGTGTGAAATAGGATGATCTTTTCTTCTCTGTGGTTGCCATGGTGAATCGTAGTATCGGAGCTCCATTGATGATGGCCTTTTTATAGTCGCCGTGCACGCGCTTAACTCAGAGTCAACAAACTCAGAGTTGATTAAACTAACTCGGAGCAGCTGTTCTGGAACCGAAAACTCGGAGTTTCCCATCTCAGGGTTAATCAACTCAGAGTTCAGAATTAGACTCAGAGTTTGTTAAACTTGCTTTCTGGATTACCCCCCTGGTCTACTATTTTATTTAGCTCAACCACTCCTTCGAACCTAGAACTGGTCCGGTGTCTTATAGTTGCCTGTGATACATCTTTATAGCATCTGTGTCACTGTAACTAAAATTGTTAGATGTACGTGTTTGTGTGTCCATTTTGGGGAGTTTATACTCCCATGTCTTTACCATTACTGAAAATGGCAAATTTACTATTTTACATAGTAAAACAAACCTGTTTTCTGTGTAGTTGAGAATGGTCACAATCTTCACGCGGAAGGCACATAGAGTTGGACTGTAGCGTGTGTGTAGAGCAAGTAAAGCATTGTACATAATTAAGCACTGTCACGGTCTAGCGCCGCGACGAGACCGAGACGTAAACTATTACAGATGCGCAAAACACGCACATCGCAACACAACACTTTTTACATCTTGCCGGCAAACTCAACAACAGTTGTATTAAGTATGTGTGTGTATTTGCGTGTATTATCTGTGTAGTGTGCTAATTAGCTGTGTTTGTTGTTAATTTAGCTACTTAAAGAGCCCGCTACCCTGTTCCGAATAAGGCCTGTTAGAACAGCGTTTTAAATAACGACGCGCTTATATTTTAACAACAGCGGGTAAGGGTTATAAAAGACAACAGAGCAATAAAAGTACTTTTAAGAATATTTATTGGTTAATGTAACTTTATAAATCAGCAAGAGAAACGTAAACGTTTACCTAGCCGTTTGTTCCAAACACTGCCAAACAGGAAGTGGGGAGAACCAGGTACTACTTCTGCAGGGGGAGTAGTGGGTACTACCACCTGTTTGTTTGTTTTAAGGGGGGAAGTATACACATTTGTAATTGTTAGCTATTATTTGCGTTTAGTACCTCCTTTGTTATTCTTTCATTCTTGATTGTTTGTTAATTAACTCATGGCCATGTTTGTTATGTATTGTTTTATTATTTTCTGTTTTGTTGTGTTAATTGATTTCTGAGGAAATGGAAGGTACCTAGTGGGAGGAGCTACGGCCTTACAGCCAGTGGGGTTTAGAGCTCAGAGGATTTGTTGTTGTTGAAGTGTGTTGAGAGAGGAAGGCTGCTAGACTTGGATCTGATTTCAAGATATAGCCAAGCAAGCTTAGTTTTCTTTTTGTTTGTCTGTTTATTTTGTACAGTTTTTGTTTTTGTAAATAACTATCACTGAATATTCCTGCACTGCCACCGTTTTCCACCATTTGCCACCTGTAAATAAATTCCACCATCAGCACCTCATTGCTGTTCCATTGTCTTCTGTGTCCTCCGCCCTCAGTACACCCTAACAAGCACGTTAAGAAATGATTATGTTGTTAGGACAAGACAGAGAGGGGTGGTATGCTATACGTCCTTTGTATTCTTTATTAGTATCGCCACTACCGTATTTGTACAGTGATCATTGCCACATGCAAATTTTTTTGTGTTCTTTCTATTTGTCTTTCCTACTGTGCTGTATCCATTTTGATATCATATGAAGGTAAAGTGTATTACTCCTGCATTAACCCCAAACCGGGTAGTTAACCAGCTAGATTGGTGATTGTAGCCGTTTTGGGCATAATAACGCCATTTAGAGTCCTTTTATTTTATCTTCTTTATTTCTGTATAACCACTCCAAAATTGATCTATCAGAATAAAACCCAAACAGTTATTTTGTTGTCCCGTGTGTACCTTTCCCGGCAACACTAATATAACCAGCTATTACATTCGGCAGCCCAAGTCCAGGTCCAAAACACATTGTCCCACGCTCAATCATGATTATGGCTTTCAGTGGCGTTACTGGCATGTCATCCGCAGGTGAGCATTTGGATATGTGGGGTGGGCAACTAAATCCAATATGAAAAGAGGTCAGCAACAACTCAAAAACCTCTGTTTCTGCCTGTACAACGCAGGTTACTTTTCATTCAAAAATACTCAGATAAAAGCTGTAGGCCCGCATATACAATAGGAAATGCACCTACGGTTGTGCTATTCCCATATGGCAAAAATTGCTGATTATTTCCCTTCATGTTGTAATTGCAGTTATTAATGTAGTTTGATAGACACAAAAATTACAGAAATAAAGGCTCAGAGTGCAGTACTATAGGCTGTCATTTTCAAGGCTAATAAGACAAAAATATCAGATGTAAGATAGCCTTGTGTTTTCTTTTGGAACACAAAAAAGAAATCTGAAATAAAACAAATTCTCAACTGGTGTAGCCAGTATAGGCTCCAAAGGAAAAGATATATAACACAAAAAGAAACTTTTTTTTTAGAACAGAAATGTAAAATAAGACAAAAAAACCTGTTACTGGACATGGGATTAAATATAGAGAACTGCAAGGTCTCTGGTGGGACTGCATAACTACTTTCATTATATGGTCAATCTCCTGTTCCCTTTGGCAAATTCTGAAAATCATCCATGTTCAGATTTTTTGTGATTGCTTTTCATGTGCTAAAATCACCAAATATCTTTTCCTAGCATGTAACATGGACCTGCGTAATGCAGTGAGGACTCGAGAGAGTGTAGAGAAGGAGTTCTCAGATGATGCTGATGACACACCAATGATCAGTGCAGTAACATATTTTATGCAACTCAGGGAATGCATCTTTGTACTCTTGTACACATCTACATACTGTGGAGGGGGCAATATGTTAAGTGACTTTTGTTTGGCCACAAGAATTTCACTGAGAAAACTCACACTGTTCTGTGCTGTCCCAGCAAGCACCCGTGAGCCATGGTGTCTGCGACAGAAGATGTTTAACGAATTACACCATTCAAAAACTTTTGTGTATGTGGTTCTGCCTCCATTGCATTCACAACTGCTAAATGCAGCTGATTATTATAGCAGTGCACATAGGGTCCTTGAAGCAAAGCCTGCACTCCACTCTTCATGCCACTCATCACAGATGCACCATCATAACACTGAGAGACTATGTTCTCAGCACTGTATGCTGAGTCAGAGAGGTGTTTTAGGATTTGGTTTGAAAGATATTCAGCATCTAGCTGACTCAAATTAAGTAAACCAATTAGATGTTCCTCTAGAACAGAACCCCAAACAAATCTGCTGACGACTGACAAGTTTTCCACATTGCAGCAATCCCTAGTACCATCACTTCTGATGGAGTATCCAGGCGAGTCAGCATGCTTATATTTGCTTTTGATTGCTTTAAGAACCAATCTGGTAAGGCTATCAACAGTTTCATTTTGAATGACATTTGACGTGTATTTCAAATTCTCTGCGATTGTTTTTATGATATTCACAAGTTCCGCGTCTTTTTGAACGGTGTACTCAAAAAGATTTACCAACAGCCCAGCTTCGTCTCCCTCTCCCTGACTGCTATGCCCACGTAAAGCAAGTTTGTTTACTGCAAGAAACTGAACAATGTTGCCAATGGGAGATCGTCCCCCCAGCATGAGGCATCGAGTGCAGCAGGCAGATTGCAACGGGAGTGACAAGGATGAAGTGACTCGCCAGGGCACCACCACACCGCCACAACGACCTCGGCTGGGAACCAGGAGAGCGGCTGGGCAATCAACGGAGGGATGCAATCGGTGCGGAGAGCTGAGCCACATCGCACATCACTGCCTGGTGCCGGCCCCACGGAGCACATCCCAGCCGCCATTCAACTGAAGCGGGGTGGCACAACGGGGGAACTGCCACCCGCCAACTCTCCTTCCCTCGCCAAGTCATTGCTGCAGCTTGGTCGGCTGGGCCAGACACATGGGCTGTACCTGGACTGCGACCTCAACGGCACCCCATGCCGAGCCCTGGTCGACAAGCGGCCCACCATTTCGCTGGTCCACCCAGGAACCCTGCCTGGTACGGACTGGCCGAGACCATGGGGCTGGAAACCCACCGGGCTGCATATCGCCACGGTCACCGGCAAACAAGCGAAGATGCAACGGGAAAGGTTGCTCCAGGTGTCCGTCACTAGCGACACCGTCAACAACCGGTTTTGGCTAGCTGACATCCAGGACCCTTGCATCATTGGGCTGGACCTGCTAGCCAATTGGGAGGCCACAGTGGATGTACCCTGGGCAATGCTCTACCTGGGTTTGGAAGCTGTGACACTCCACACTGCTGGTGTAGAAGGGCTGCGATCCACCTCTCCGTCACTGCTGCCAGCCACGAGGTCCACTGTGCCACAGCCGCCAGTCGGAGGATCCGCCCCACCACCAGCACTAGCTGGGAAGCCCACCATGCCGCCCAACAGAGGGGGTCCCCACGTCATCGCCACCGCTCCAACCCTCACCCGAGACCAGACAGGCCGTCGATGACCTGTATCAACGGAGTTGCGGGGGCCTCGAGGCAGACCAGAAGCGTTAACTGTGGGAGCTACTGGAGCAGTTCGCTGACATCTTCGCGGCCAGGGACGAGGACTGCACGCACACCAGCCTGGTACAACATGACATCGACACTGGTGATGTGCGGCCCATCCGTCTCCGCCCCCGTTGCCTATCCCTTGCCAAGCGGGCTGCGGCGGAACAAAAGGTTAAGGAGGTGGCGGAGGTGGGTGTCATCGGGCCCTCCAGTAGCCCTGGGGCCACTCCTGCCTTCTTGGTCCAGAAGAAGGATGACACCTGGCGCTTCTGCATCGATTACCGCCTCCTCAACGGGGCCACCCGCAAGGACTCCTACCCCCTGCCACGCATTGATGATGCACTCGACCACATCACCGGGTCCTGCTGGTTTAGCTCCCTTGATCTCCGCAGCGGCTACTGGCAGGTAGAGTTGAAGCCAGAGGCGCGCCCCAAGACCGCCTTCTCCATCGGTCAGGGGCTGTGGCAGTTCCGGGTCATGCCCTTCGGCCTCTATAATGCCCCAGCCACCTTTGAGCACCTGACGACCTCAGGCGCTCAAACATCGCCTGATGATGTTCCAATCCACTTCTACCAGGACGACCTCCTCGTCCACGCCGCGGACTTCAAGGGTGCCCTGGCCAACTTGAGGGACGTCTTCTGTGCCATCTGCTGAGCCGGTCTGTGCCTTCACCCCAAAAAGTGCCACCTGTTCCGGCGGAAGAAGTCCTTCCTGCGGCATGTGGTCAGCGTTGTGGGGGTTTCCACCGACCCGGCGAAGGTGGCCGCGGTGAGAGACTGGCCTGTCCCTCACAACGTCGGAGAGCTGTGGAGCTTCCTGGGCCTGGCATCTTACTACCGGCGGTTCATCCGGAACTTCGCCACCATCGCCAGCCCGCTTCAATGGCTGACCCAGAAAGGCCAGGCATTCCGGTGGGATGAGGACTGCTCCACCGCTTTTACCCAGCTCTGGTCGGCGCTCGTCAAGGCTCCCGTGCTGGCTTACCCCGACCCCCAGCGACAGTTCATCATGGACACCAACGCCAGCAATGTGAGCCTTGGCACGGTGCTGTCCCAGGAGGGGGAGCATGGTGAGCAGGTTGTCGCCTACTACAGCCGCTCCCTCAGCCGACTGGAGCGGAATTACTGTGTTACTCATCAGGAGCTGCTGGCCGTCATCCTGGGGCTTTGCCACTTTCGGCCTTACCTCAACAGGTGGAGGTTCGTCCTGCGCACTAACCATGCCTCCCTCACCTGGCTCCTCAGCTTCAAGGTGGCTCGAAGCGCTGCAGGACTACCATTTTGAGGTCCGCCACCGAGCCAGTCGTCTCTACACCAATGCAGGCGCCCTGTCCAGATGCCCCCGTGAGGGAGAAGAGTGCCGGTACTGGCAGCACGTCGAGGACCAGGATGTGGCAACCCCGGTGGTGGTGGCCCTGCAGACCATCCCTGGCGGCGACAACAACACCTCTCTGGCTGGCAATGATGGCGGCGTGGAAGCCCTGGACCCTCAGCAGCTCCGGCTGGGCCAGAGCCAAGACCCTGTCCTCTCCCGCGTCCGGCGTGGGTGGCGTGGGCAGCGGTGTCGGCGCTGGATCCCAAGACTAAATCCCCTCTTCTCCAAGTGGTCCAGCCTCACCAGCTGGGGCGGCCTCCTCCATCGCCACTGGCAGTCCCCTTCCCCTTCCCCACCGACCGGGGGAACTGCTACATCCTCGTGGCCATGGATTACTTCACCAAGTGGCTCGAGGCGTATGTGGTTCCTGACCAGAGTGCCGCTACCACTGCTGAGCGCCTGGTCAGCGAAATGTTCTGCTGCTTCAGTGCACCCGAGGAGCTGCACAGCGACCAGGGGCAGAACTCCGAGGCTGCAGTGTTCGGTGAGGTCTGTCGGCAGCTGGGGATCAAGAAGACCCAGAAAATGCCACTCCATCCCCAGAGCGGTGGGCAGGTTGAGCGTTTCAACCACACCCTGGCTACCCAGCTCGCTATCCTGACCGACCACCGGCAGTGGGACTGGGATCTTCACCTGCCCCTGGTCCTGTGGGAGTACCGGATGGCAGTGCAGGAGTCCACCCGGTGCACCCCCACGGCCCTCATGTTCGGGCATGAGCTCCAGACCCCCACAGATTTAGTGTTCGGCCCGCCCCCCGAGCCTGAGGTGGAGGGTGCGCCTGGCCTGGGTTACCTCCACAACCTCCGGGAGCAGCTCTGGGAAGTGCACAGGCTGGCCAGACGGGCTCTTTCCAGCGCCGGGATTCGACAGAAGTGGGCGTATGACTCACGTTGCACGGGGGAGGACTGGTGTGGCAAGATGGCGCCGCCATGTTCGGCTGCCGTCGCAGCAGCTCCAGTCTGACTGTGCATGTATTTCAAGTGTCATAGTTTTCATGATTTCTTATGTGCCTTTTATAGCGGCACCGATTAGTTATGATTGGGATACCCTTCTGAACATTGGATTACGTTTTACCCATCTGGCAATTCAAAGTTTGGACAACCCTACGTGGCCGGAGGAGATCCCCAGGAACGCCAGCCAAAACAACAACAATGGAGGTGCGTCTCCGAGGAAGCGTAGGGAAAAACACAGGGGGAAGTGAGGAGGAATTCGGAACAGGCTGAGGTTGCGGGCACTACGCCCTCCTCTGCCCAGTATCCTGCTTGCAAATGTACAGTCTCTGGAAGACAAGCTGGATGACATCAGGGTTTACATCCGATTCCAAAGGGACATGAGGGAGTGCAATATCCTTTGTTTCACTGAAACATGGCTGTCCCCCTCGGTGCTGGACAAAACCTTACAGCCGACAGACTCCTACACCATCTTGCATACGGACAGGACAGCAGAGTCTGGTAAATCCAAGGGTGGTGGGACCTGTTTCATGACCAACAACAACTGGTGTGATCCCAGGAATGTTAAAGTCATCTCACGCTCCTGTTCGCCCCATCTGGAGCATTTAACCATAAAGTGCCGCCCATTTTACCTTCTCCGGGAGTTCACCTCAGTGATTGTAACTGCTGTTCACATACCACCCCAAGTTGATATGGATATAGCACTATCAGACCTTCATGATGTGCTTAACAGTCACCTTGCTAAACACCCAGATGCAGCCCTCATAGTGGCCGGTGACTTTAACAAAGCAAACTTAAAACGCGTCATGCCGAATCTCCACCAACATATCTCATGTCCCACCAGAGGAGAAAATACCCTGGACCACTGTTACACTCAGTCCAAGGGAGGTTACAAAGCAAAACTCTCTCCTGCTTTTGGTAAGTCTGACCATGCCGCCATTTTCCTGAAACCGGAATATAAACAAAGACTGGTACAGGAGGCTCCGGTGACAAGAGAGGTCAGGTGCTGGACCACCCAATCAGAAGACATGCTACAAGACGTGTTAGTGGATGTAGACTGGGACGTGTTCCAATCCACTTCCGATGACGTCAACAAATACGCGGAAGTAGTGACGAGCTTCATCGCCAAGCTGGTGGACCTTTTCTAACCAGAAACCATGGGTAGACAAATCCATATGCGAAGCACTGAATGCACGCACTGCTGCCTTTAACAACGGCCTTCTGAATGGGAATATGGACAACTACAAAGCGGCATCATACAGCTGAGGAGGGCTATGAAAGACACTAAGTGACGGTACAGGAATAAAGTGGAGTCACAATTCCAACTTTCTGACACCCGACGCATGTGGCAAGGTCTACGGACAATATCGGACTGTAAAGGCAGTGTTTCCTCTATGGTGAGTGCTGACGCTTCTCTCGCTGACAGCCTTAACTCTTTCTTTGCACCGTTTGGTGCTAATGATGCTATCATTAGCGAAAAGACTAGTGCCTGGGAATTGAGCTCTGCTGCGGGGGGAGAGCACGCATTCACTGTCTCAGAGCATGATGTCAGGAGAACTCTGAGATGAGTAAACACTAGGAGGGCAGCGGGTCCTGACAGCATTCCTGCGCGTGCAGATCTGCTAACCCCTGTGTTAACAAACATCTTCAACCTCTCCCTGGCCCAGTCTGTAGTACCCACATCTTTCAAAAGATCTGTCATTGCTCCTGTGCCCAAAAAGCCTTCCCCAATCAACTTAAACGACTACCCCCTGTAGCCCTCACATCAGTAATAATGAAGTGCTTTGAGAGGATTATGAAGGACTACATGTGCTCCTCTCTACCATGCACTCTGGACCCCCTTCAGTTCGCCTATCGCCCCAACCGCTCCACTGATGATGCAGTCACCCACGTACTGCACACTGCCTTATCCCACCTTGACATCGGCAGAGGGAAGTATGTTAGAATGCTGTTCATTGACTACAGTTCTGCTTTTAACACTATAGTCCCCCCTACTGGTCAGTAAGCTTGTGGACCTTGGACTGCAGAGTTCTCTGTGCAAATGGATCCTAAACTTTCTGACTGGTAGGCCACAGGTGGTTAGGGTGGGCAGCCTCACTTCCACCTCTCTCACCCTCAACACCGGTGCTCCTCAGGGTTGTGTCCTCAGTCCCCTGCTATATTCTTTGTACACACATGACTGTGTGGCAAAGAATAGCACCAACACCATCATAAAGTTTGTGGACAATGCTGTGGTGGTGGGCCTAATCACCAACAACAATGAGAAGGCCTACCTGGAGGAGGTGGAGGACCTGACAAAATGGTGCCAGGTCAGTTACCTCTCCCTTAACGTCAGCAAAACAAAGGAGCTGGTAGTGGACTTCTGCAAGACACGACAGAGGAGCTACACCTCACTCTCCATCAACGGTGCCCCAGTGGAGAGGGTGAGTAGCTTCCGATACCTCGGCGTACTCATCACTGAGGACCTGACATGGACCACTCACACTTCCACCCTGGTGAAAAAGGCACGGCAGTGCCTCTATCACCTCAGACTGCTAAAGAAATTCAGACTGCCAAAACAGATTTTAAGAACCTTCTACTCTGGTGCTCTTAAGAGCATTCTGGCAGGATGCATCACTGCCTGGTATGGGAACTGCTCTTCACAGGACCGTAAGGCCCTGCAGAGGGTGGTGCGAGTAGCTGAGCACACCACAGGGACCGTTCTAACTCCCCTTCAGGACTTGTAAACCAGGTGGTGCAGCACCAGAGCCGGTAAGATAATGAAGGACCCCCTTCACCCAAACCATGGTCTTTTTCAGTGGCTGCGGTCAGGCAGATGCCTCCGCAACCTCAAGGCCAACACTGAGAGGCCTCTTCCCCCAGGCCATCAGAACACTAAATGCAGCTCATTCTGGAGTCTGCACATTATTTGCACATATTTGTCTTGCAAATTTTTCTATTGTGTTTTATATCCTCCTTAAGTTATTTGTTTTTATATTTTTTATATTTTTTCTTTATTTTTTTCTGTTGTGAGTTGTGATTGTGTGTAAATTATATTTTTCTGTTGTGAGTTTTGCACAGTCTGCCCTGCTGCCGACCATCATTTCACTGCACTGTACATTGTACCTTAGCATGTGACAAATAAAACTTTGAACCTTGAACCTGGGTGTACAGCCACGAGTGGAAGAAAGGTCTCTCCCCCAAGCTGATGAGTCAGTGGGTCGGTCCATGAACAGTGCTGGAGAGACTTTAGGATGTTGTGTACCGGGTGCGGCTGATCCGGCGGAATCGGGTGGTGGTGCTCCACCACGACTGGCTTGCACCCTACCAAGCCTTGGCTCCGTCTGGGGGTGAGTCAGCACCCGAGAGTCAGCTACTAGCTCCTGTTGCATCGCCGAGGGCCACGGAGGGACCTTTGCAGCGCGCTCAGCGTCAGCGACGGCTCCCCCAACAACTCCGGGACTTTGTGGTGAGTGGCTGGGGACAGCTAACCAACTAGGCGGGGGCAGTGTGACGTGTTGGGGTAGTGGGCGGAGCGTTGCCCGGCATGCCTTGCGGCAGTGCTCTTTTTTGTTGTGTCTGCTTTTCCCTTGCGTGTAGTCCCCTCCTTTTTCCATCCATGTCTGTGTGAGTATGTTCTGTGTGGTTGCCTAATAAACAGCTGGCTAGCCCAACGTAGCTCTGTGCAGCGTCATCCTTTTCCACCAAGGACCCAGCATGTTACATTTCTTTCCTGCTAAGCGTTGGAAACTGCAAACCAAGCGTGAGGTAATTGCAAATGTATGCTGCCTCAACAGAGGGCGAGTGACACAAAATGTATTCAACCTTGTCATACGCGAGGCATGTCATAATGTTTTTGTTGTAACCAGGAAAATAAGACTGGTCTGTTAAGGGGGATTCAAGGGTGATGTGGTTTGGGATAGGTGTGACCACTCCGGAGCATCCGACAAGAATGCAAAACTTCAACTTTATGCAAAGGATACGGTAATATACACATCTAAACCTAACTTGATACAGATTGAATCAGCTCTGCAGTCTGATTTTAATACCTTACAACACTGGCTTGTAGCTAATAAATTACTACGCCTGGTTTGAACACTACGCTACGCTGAGGTCGGAACGGAGGCGTGACGCTCTCTTAATAGGAAAACAATGGCAAAACGAGCGTTGGGGGATTTTGACGCTAGTCATGTGTAAACACCTTAAGGGGTTGGCAGCGAGCAGTGAGAACCTCGGTTCGAAACTCGCTCGCTCGCTGACCCCTGTAACATCTAATTAATACACAACGCAGTCTGACCACACCCATTACACTTCCACTCAATATAGTTTATAATAGACTATGCAGATCTGTTCTTGGCTGTCCTTTCACAACTCATCATTGTACAATGTATTAAACTCTTAATTTGCCCACTCCCATCATAAGAAGACAACGACATTGGCTCCAATTTATTTTGAAATGTATACATTTCAATTACCTTCAATATTTAAAACAGTTTATTATGCTTCCAAGCCCACATGGCTGGGAAGCATCTTGTTTTCATTCTGTTTTTTTTTTTTCTTTTTTATGCTTCCCAGCCCAAAGGGGTTATGTTTTTTCGTTATGTTTTTTTTTCCTTTTTTTAATGCTTGCAAGCCCATGTAGCAGAGCTGAAGTGATTAGCTCATGTGAGTCCTGAACCTTGGGTAGCGGGTAGCAGGTAGCCGAGTGGTTTGAGCGGTTACGTCACTCCCCGAGACCTGGTTAAGTAGCGTCGTTGCCAACAGGCCAATGGCAATTTGCCAATTGGCAACGACGCTGGCCGTAAGGGGTTGGCAGCGAGCGGTGAGAACCTCGGTTCGAAACTCGCTCGCTCGCTGACTCTCATAACATCTAACTAAACACAACGCAGTCTGACTATACCCGTTACACCCACAGGGCTGGGAAGCATATTGTTTTCGCTCTGTTTTTTTATGCTTCCCAGCCCACATGTTTCTAAAGTTTCTTGCGTTATTCACTGCAACGAAAATGTTTCATGATGTAGCTTAATACGAGAGGGTGTTTCCTGCTTTGCTAGCATTGTGAATACTGTGACAGAGTGCCGTCACTAAGGTTGAGTATGCGCTCTGACTGCCATAGTAATGAGCCTGGCTCTTTTGCGTCGCGGTCACAGTCGCATGTTTGGTAACCCGGAGACTCGGGTTCGAGGCTGGCTGGGGTGACTGCTGTCGTCCTTCGCTACGAATATGTTTATCAATGCGCTACATGCACTAGGCTTTGTGACGTACTTCCGATTAAAAATAATACTGCTCGGTTATTTCCGGTCTTTTTGTTTTCTTGGAGCTAGCTAGCTAGAGAGTTCTTGATAGCGTAATGTTTAGGCTATTTCACAACGAGTGTACGCTAGAAAATGTTCAAGACGGAACATTTTCAAAAACAGGAAGAAGAAATACTCTTGCTGTGTCTAGTGGTGTTACCGTTGTAACGGACTGTAGTTGATCGGTGATCTGTACGGATCCCGGCCCACGGTTCGGCACGCATGTGAACCTTGGATTAATTGCAAAGTTTAACCATAATAGTGTGAAATACAGTTTTACTGCCGCTGTTACTTTTTAAAGTAATAATTTCCTGAATCTTGATGCAGAGTTGCAGTGAAAAGATACAAGCGCAATTTTAAAAATTGCCAAATGAATAAATGTAAATGTAAAAACCAGCAACCTTACTTAGCAGAAGCGTTGCGAAGACGAAGGCTGCGTCCGAACTCACTCACTCACTATTGTCATACAATAAGTTAATAATTTTATGGATATAGTTTTATGTTTGCAAGTTTATTCGAACATTTGTATGAACATCTTTGTGTCTAACTGTGCCAGCTAGCTAAGTGACTAGCTAGTTACAACTGACATTAACCTGCTAGCTAGATAATACCGCTACCAATCTAGCTATCACTAGTTAATTTAATGAAAGAACTAGCACCCAGATTCATCTGTTCAAATTAGTTGAAACTAAGTTAGCTAGCTAGCTGGCAGTTAAGTCCAACGATCAAGTGTAAAATGTATATATTAAGTTCTTTAAGTAATGGAAAAATTGCAAAAATTTGCAAAATTATATGTGTCTCCCCTTTTTTGCTAATACGAAAAATGATCCGATCAGGAAAAATCGTGATACGATCCGAGCCGTGAGTTTTGTGATCCGTTGAGCCCCTAGCTGTGTCCCGCTTTGTTCGGCATCATCCAAATTTAACGGCATACTAAGTCTCCATGGCTCTCCGACCCATCCCGACCTGAGAAGACAATGGCTAGTAAACATACGCAGGGATAATTTCACCATTTCCTCTCACACTAAGGTCTGCAGCAGACACTTGATCAGCTCATAGAGCCAACAACCCTTGATGGTTGAAATTAGAAATATAACCTCTGCTTCATGGAAAAGAGCTAGTAGGTTATTATAAGAACAGTGTGTTATTATTGAACCCTGTTCCTAGAAGAAGCCTACCCTCCTGAATGCTTAGCGTTAGCCTACCTTCTCTCCATACTAAAACAAACTTGATTAACCTTCCTTGATAACTATAATGCCTTAGATGGTGTATATTAGCAGTGCTACCTTAATGTAAATTTGTAAATTAATGTAAATCACCCAAACACACACGTTTCCATCTTATCCTTATTAACTTGATAAAATTAGCCTATGTGACCAATCAAATTAGGTGTGATAAAACAGGGAGACACGGAAAACGTCCAAGTTGGTAGGCCTTTAGGAATAGGCCTGCACGATATGAGGAAAATCTATTGCGATGACGATATGACTTGCGATAGGCTAAATAAATACTGAAGTGTGCACATTAGCTATACAGTCCCTATGTCTTTCTGCTTTAACAGGTACACTGCTAACATAGTTAATGTTAGTGAACTTGTACAACGAAAGCTAGCATTTGACGTTAGCTAGCATTAGTTAGTTAATAGTTGTTTTCTTATCTTCGTAGCTGTGTATATAAAAGACGCAGCATATAATTTAAATCCTTTGTCTAATTTGCTGGTTGGGGCTTTAGTCGTCCCTGCAAATCCGATGAACATCGGTGATATTCAACTTTGGTAGCCCTTTGTAGACAGCAGGTGTAGAACGTCGCCAAATTGAACCGGAAACAACCGAGCAGTAATAAGTAGAACGCGGAAGTGATTGTGCAACCAGCGGATTCCTTTTGTAAAACCGAAGCGCTCTTGTTTACGTCTGTTCGAACCAATCTTGTTATGACTGTTACTTTCAAATATTTCCTGTTGTATCTTGTATCATCGTGTAGCGTTTTAACATCGCCAGCGGGCTAATATTTTACATTCGTGTGTACTTAGAATTTACATCTCAAACTTAGCTGGCTAGCTAACTTAACGAACGATTGCGTTGTTCTTTTCAATGTTCGTCCTGTAGCGTTTTAACAGCGCTACACGAATGGTGTCCTCGCTACTTTTGTAAAACCGAAGCGCGCTTGTTTAGGTCTGTTTGAACCAATCTTGTTATGACTGTCACTATAAAATAACGCGTGTTGTCTCTGTACATTAAAACCCGGTTGAGTAGCAAGCTAGATTCCGTTCATCACTCTGGCACTTTGCCAGTACGGTTTAATTACATAGGCTAAGGAAAATACTGTGTTTACAAAGTTTCTTGCGTTATTCACTGCAATGAAAATGTTTCATGATGTAGTTTAATATGAGGGTGTTTCCTGCTTTGCTAGCATTGTGAATACTGTGACAGAGTGCCGTCACTACGGTTGAGTATGCGCTCTGACTACCATCCCAACGAGCCTGGCTCTTTGGTGTCGCGCTCAAAGTCGCATGCTTTGTACTCGGGAGACCCTGGTTCAGGGCCGGCTGGGGTGATTCCTCTTGCCCTTCGCTATAAATACATTTATCGATTACTTTTGTAAAACCGAAGCGCGCTTGTTTACGTCTGTTCGAACGAATTTTATGACTGTTACTTTCAAATAATTCGTGTTGTATCTGGAAAAGTTTTCAGAATGTCAATGCTGTCACATTGATGTACAGTACACTTTATGTTCTAAACTTCCTTGTTCCCAAAATGCCTTGCAATACATGTGATAAATTTGATACAATATTTTAGCGTTACCTCTGAAGAAAGTCTGCCTGAAGAATTCATGGAGGTTGTATTGATTTACTGATGGTGGTTGTAAAGCAACACTGCAGAAACTTCAATATATGTATTGTCAAAGAACCACACTGCAAAGGCTTAAATTTAAATAATTCTAAATCATTTAATGGTGTAATTGAGGGAAATGCAACACAAAGGTCTGAATTTACAACCGTTTTGAAACCTGATCATGGTATCGATAAAGCTCATCACATTTACATCAGAGGTGCTTTGCAATTTCCAGTTTTATGTGAATGATGTAGCTTGCATCTGCACTTGGAACTTCTCTTTCGGGAAGGAGGTTTGGATTGCGTGCGTCCTCTTGACCTGTAGTGCCGTGATCACCGTCTAAAAGGGAAAGGCTGGGGCAACGTCACATTTAATGATATCGACTTAGCCTACAGTTAATATCTGAATCAAACCCAACCCACAGAGGCTATTTTGGAGCGTTTCCAATAGAGTTTAAATGGCGTCAGCAATGATCACGTTATATCCATCTAAAAAAAACATAGCAGCACGAACAAATATGTTTAGCCTACGGCACAAACGTTGGGGTGCTGGTGACATCACAGTCCATAAAATATGTTTAGCCTATGTCTTTAAAAAAATGAAAACATAGCAGCGTAAACAAAACATACAAACGTATAGTTAGTTAGCTAGCTATCTATTTTGGACAATTTGTGAATCATTACACACCCACCCTTACGTTTTACAACACAATTAGCTCCCTCTGAGCCGATTAGGCCTACAACTTTTTCCAGGTTCTAGTGCTGCACGAGCTGCGTTATTCGCGTCAAATCTGAGCTACTGACTAGATGTAAGTAGCTTAAAAAGTAGGACATAGACACCTTTAAGTTATATATAAAGCGCATTTCTTTTTGTGTGTTTTATTGCCAGCGTTAATGTATTATTTTTACCTAACGTTAATGACACAACGTTAATTACCTTGACGGCTACTATGTAACTAACGTTAACCAGCTAATTAGCAAATGCAACTCAGGCCTTGTAAGTAATTAGCTGGCTTAAAAAAATAGCTACAAGTGCTTGTCATTTTTAAGTGTTGGATATTTCCAAATAGCGCTGCAACGTAAGTTTACTGGGATCCCATTAAGTCATACGTGTGCATATGTAATGTTATTGCTCTTGGCATGGAAGCGCTCTGTGTAGGCCTATCAGGAAATATGTAATGCCAAAGTTTTTTTTCAGGGCACCGACCAGCAAAACGTTGCACAGTAGAACCCACTTTCTTCATTATGGAGAAAGCAGCGTTCTGGAAGTTGTCACAGAATTTTTGTCATGAAGTACAGTGTTTATCCAAAGCATGACCGCACGAACAAAAATTATCATGGCACAAACCAGCACAAACGTAGCAGAAACTAACGTGACCATTTAGGAGCAATTCAGAGAAGGTTGGTGGTGCTGGGTGACCTCATCGCCTAAAAATATAATGTTTATATCTACAAATCCATAGCAGCACAAACGAAATATTTTACGGCACAAACGTAGCACAAACGAGTGAGACCATTTTAGAGCAATTTGGAGTAGGTTGGGGTGCTGGGTGACCTCATCGCCCAAAAATATGTTTATATCTACAAATCCATAGCAACACAAACGAAATTTTTACGGCACAAACCGGCACAAACGTAGCACAAACGAGTGAGACCATTTTAGAGCAATTCTGAGAAGGTTGGGGTGCTGGGTGACGTCATCGCCTAAAAATATAATGTTTATATCTACAAATCCATATCAGCACAAACGAAATTTTTTACGGCACAAACCGGCACAAACGTAGCACAAACGAACGAGACAATTTTGGAACAATTCGGAGGAGGTTGGGGTGCTGGGTGAGGTCACAGCACATACAATATAATTTGTTGTATCTAAAAAACCATAGCAGCACAAACGAAAATTTTTACGGCACAAATCAGCACAAACGTAGCACAAACGAATGAGACCATTTTGGAGCAATTCGGAGTAGGTTGGGGTGCTGGGTGACGTCATCGTCCAAAAATACAATGTTTATATCTAGAAACCCATAGAAGCACAAACGAAAATTTTTACGGCACAAACGAATGGGACCATTTTAGAGAAATTCGAAGAAGGTTGGGGTGCTGGGTGACGTCATCGCCTAAAAATATGTTTATATCTACAAATCCATATCAGCACAAACGAAAATTTTTACGGCACAAACCGGCACAAACATAGCACAAACGAACGAGACAATTTTGGAGCAATTTGGAGGAGGTTGGGGTGCTGGGTGACGTCACAGCACATACAATATAATTTGTTATATCTAAAAAACCATAGCAGCACAAACGAAAATTTTTACGGCACAAACCGGCACAAACGTAGCACAAACGAACAGTAATACCATTTCCAACTTTTTAAATACTTGGGGTGCCAACTTCACGCAGGTATACAAGTCCGATTTACACCAAATTTGGTATGCATGTCTGTTATGACATGAACTTGTGCATGGGAACATTTTCGGTCGCGCACGGTGGAAATGCCAACATAAAAGGTCACATTAAGACAGCCAAACATAAGCGGTGGCTACGAGCGGGAAGTAGCACCGTCGCTACCTACTTCATTGGGGCAAACGCTGACGGTGGTGATCTGAAACGGGCAGCTCAGGAGGGAACCTTTGCCTACCATCTGGTGAAACACAACCAGAGCTTTCGATCCATGGACTGTACACAGCTGGTCTAATTCGAAAATTCTATGATGAGCGTTTTACATGCGCTTGCACCAAAGCCGAGGCAATTATGAGCAATGTAATTGCTACTCACGCTATGTTTTGTTTTGAAAGGTATCTTACAATCAATAAGTATGTTATATTACACCAGTGCAATCCTTGTGTTTTGTGTTTAGTAGTGTTATTATACAGTTTTAAAATAAACTATGTTTATCATTTTTTCGTTTGCTTAGGTACTGTCCATGCTGTTAAAAGGTGCAGTTACTAGGTGTGCTAAGCTCTCAGATAATTGTCCCCTATCCTGATGAAAACGCCTATGGTGCGTGCATAAGCGCATACATGTGTGCATACACGTGCGCATGCACGAACGTTCGAAGGGTCCTGGTTTGGGGGTTTGAAAATGTGGTCACCCTAGGTAAAACATATGAATGAATGCTCATTTAGACCTATTAGTAATGTTGATATTCTTCTGACCACACATGACAAAGGTGTCCTGACAGACTTTGGGCGGCGGAATTCTTCACCCCTTTCCCCTGTGCTGTGCTGCCACACCAGGGGGTATTCAATATAACCACTTGCACATTTGCCTTTATCTATAAATCTATAAACTAGAATTTCAATCAAGCGCTACATTCTTCCAAACTTAAATATAATCACGAGTCCGCTCATCACTGAAAATGTAAATACCATCGAATATTGAGAATAAAGCACCTTATTAGGACTAAATGGGTAATTCATAGATGTTATGATGATTTGTATAAGAATATAATATATGTGATATGATATAATATTTAACATATGATATTAAAATAAGATCCAATTGATTGATTGCTTTTTGAATATACGGCAAGTCAGTACTATTGACCAGGTTTATTGGTTTAATTTGAGAGCTCAAATCTTCAATATTCATAGATCATTTCGTGGGCTGCTATGATGCCAGAAAAGACAAATAGACAATAAACAGCCAGAGATGTAAAAATGTATGCTACACCAAAGAGCACCCTAATTGTCTCCGGTGATGTTGGCGAACACTGCCAAAGTGTTGTACAAATAAAAACAGACCGATTTGTCTGTGGAACAAGCAGCACTCCTGGATTCCCCTGGATGCCGTCAGCAATCTCTGCCACGAGAGATGAACTTGTTGGGACGTGATAGTGGCACCACACAACAGTGGTTTGAGCTGTGAAAACTTGAGCGGTTCAATGGCACCCTTCACCCACCCCACACACACACACACACACACACACACACACACACACACACACACACACACACACACACACACACACACACACACACACACACACACACACACACACACACACACACCTCAGGAAAGACTATCATTTTCTGTGCATCTCAGTGAATTTCAAAGTTGACCCCAAATTGTGTCCCCTCTCTAAAACGTAATAAATGACACAGGAAGTTACCTTTAGGCATTAAACTTAATTGATTCCTGGCTCTGTGTGGCAGATTGATGTATGGTATGTCCACTTCTGACACTGAATTACCTAAGACAAGTTTGTAATAACTGTAGCTGACCTAATTAAAGAAAAGAAGTGGGAAATATTGCTTTCATAATGACCTGCAACTGAGTAGCTGTAGGTTTGAATCCCAGATTAGTCTGTAGTTGATGGATCCTTTGGTAAAAGCCTTCTTGTCCTCAGAAATGAATGAAACTACACTAGTAGAATAAAATCGTACAATCAATACAATCTGATGTTGGTCCAATCAAATGTTACCAGATACAGATATTGGCACATTTATGTGAAAGTATGATTGATTTCAACTATTCCCTCTTGAGTCCTCTCTCTCCCTGTGCCCAGGTGGTGGGGGGTGCCAGATCACGGAGTGCATTGCAGTGGGGCACGTGTGCGGGAGGCTAGTGTGTGGTGTGTGCGCGCTTACGGTGTGGAGGATTGCGCACCTCCTTGTCTGGGTCTGGGAAGGGGAGGACAGAAGCGGATAGCAGGGCGGGGGAAGGAGAACAGCTGCGAGTGGGAAGCATATGAGTGTCTCGTTTTTATGAATTTGAATGATTTTCTTTTTTTGTAAAAATAGTGTGCTTACCCTGCTCACCTTGTCCTGGTGTCCTTGTGGCAGGTGGATCCCTAGAAGGGAACAAACTGGTCGGGGCGGGGCTGGACATACTGTCCACTCCTGATAGGTACCTTCAAGAGGAAGCTGAAAGATCATCTCTTCAAGCTTTATTTCTAGTCTATCTTCCTCTCTATCCTATATATATCCCTATTTTCTATAAACAGCGCTCTACACTAGTTTAGCACTTAAGTCAGTATCTTACCTCTTGTAGTACTTCTCAATAACTACTCTTAGCATAATGATGGCACTCTGGGTAAGAGCATCTGCTAAATGACATAATGTAATGTTAACACTGAACTAATTTAGAGGCAACTACACTTATGTAGTCACACAGACAACCATAGATGGGAAAAGGAGGGGACTACACAAAAAGGGAATGCAGCCACAGTCACGGTGGGTAAAACTATTTACAAAGAAAAAGCACTGCCGCAAGGCATGCTGGGCAACAATCCTACCACTCCCCAACACGTCACACTGCCCTCGCCTGGGTGGTTAGCGGTCCCCAGCCACTCACCACAAAGTCCCGGAGGTGTTGGGGGAGTCATCCCTGACGCTGAGCTCGCTGCGAAGGTCCCTCAGTGGCCCTCGGCGACATGACAGGAGCTGGTGGCTGACTCCCCCCCCCAAGACGGAGCCAAGGGTTTGTAGGGTGCGAGCCGGCCGCAGTGGAGCACCACCACCTGATTCCGCCGGACCAGCCGCACCCGGTACACCACGTCCGAAAGTCTCTCCAGCACCATGCACGGCAAGGTTATAATAGTTTTCCATTTTCAAATTCGTTGTTATTTTTGATAATATGTTTGTATTCAGACTGAATTTCCGTTTAGTTTTAGCTAGTTTCACCAGTGGTTTCATTAGTTTCAGTTTAGTTTTTATTTCATGGACTCACTTCTATTTCGTTTTATTTCATTATAGTTTCAGTTTTAGTTTTAGTCATTTTAGTTAAGGACAAAAATTGTCAAGGATTAGTGCAGCGTGAAAAATAATCTGCTTATTGTGGAAGGAAAACCCTGTCCGGTCCAGGCCGAATAGACTGGTGGTTCTCTCCACACTTGTACAATTTGTAATCCCAATTAAGAAAATTCACCAAAAATAAGCACAAAAACAATCCAATGAATCTGATTCATTTGGTTTATTGTATATGCTGATCAAGTCACATACAGTAAACCGGGCTGGTCCACAGAGCAGTTATGTCGTCAGTCAAATCCCCAAAGCAGTCTGAAAATCCCCCAAAAGCATCTTACTTTTATACTTTTAGCTAAACCCCTCCCATGGTGGAGCCTAGATTAGAATTCTGCTTGTGAGGTCACACCCCCTCACCCCGTTTTCTAGCATGTTTTTCCAATACACCATTGTCTTTGCACTTTCAATACCTTTTCATTTATTTTAATTTTTAAAAACAGCCTGGAATTTCCTAGTATTTCCAGGCTGCTCTGCATATCTCTTTATTTCAACCTTCAAGGGCAACCTGTATCTCTTTATTTTAGCCTTCAGAAGTATCCTGGAGTTTCCCATTATTTCCAGGCCGCACCTGCTGTAATTTTTTAAAAACTCAAGCGCATGGCCAATTTTGCCATGGCTGTCTTCCACTGATACCAACTCCTTGTTTTCCTTACCTAAGGTGACCCTGCATATGTGTCTTTATGAACTGACATGACCCCAGGCAATAGCAATGCTTATATGCAACTAAACATAGCAAACCATCAACTTAACATGTAATATTAACAATGCTTATGTAGCAGAGCTGAAGTAGTAGCTCCTGTGAGCCCTGCGTAAAAGCCTTAGGTAGCAGGTAGCTGAGCGGTAGCAGTGGTTACGTCACTCCCTGAGAGACCTGGTTAAATAGCGTTGTTGCCAACAGGCTAAGGGCAATTGTTGCGATGATGGCTAAGGTGACCCGTTCAGTGGGTAAATTGTCACATTGCATTATGTAAATTACTCAGCTAGCTAATTTGACATTGTCACACTGCAAACAAAGCATTAGCTACTTCACAGCCTGCTAGCCACGTTTTAAACTCATACCAGCTCGTATAAATCGTATAAATCCCCAGTTATACGATACCCCCTCCTTTGTAGATACTTGCTTGATGTTTTAATTTGGTCTGGGTGGTCCTAATTCTTTAGTTGCCAATTTATCCTGATTACTACAATGACTGAACAGTATTTCTCTTAATGACACGATCGAGTTGCTCTGAGTTAAGGTAACATTAGCCATGTTGACGTTGAATGTGACAAGATCGCTGGCTGCCCTGGCAATCCCTACACCAGGTTATGTATGACTAAAGCACGTTAGTGGAAGCCCACCCAGAACCCATACAGATTGCATTGCAGCGCCTGCAGTTTGAAAAAAATTGCTTTAACATGTCTTTCAGAGCGATCTGGGCGATTTTAAACCAGACTGAAATTGCCTGAAAGGGGTGGTACTCCACGGAACACGACTTGACGCTGATTGAACTATGATATTCAGAGGTAGGACAAACTGTCTAGAACAGTCACAGCTAGCGTAACACTGTGGTAGGATGTGATAGAAAAAATCCATCCCTTTCCCCCTTTGGTGGTACTTTGCCTGATTGCCCTAAGGAACAAACTGCCCCTGAGTGTAACACTCGCCGCCTTGAATGGATTCGACATCTGCCGTTTTGAAACGATAACAATTATTTTTTGTCTTTTCTTATTTTATTTTTGTTAGTTTTTTAGCAATCATTGTTAGTTTCATTTAGTTTTAGTTTTACATTTTCTTTGGGTAAATTACTTTATTTCAGTTTACAAAAATGTCTCAAAACCATTAGTTTTCGTCTTAGTTTTATTTTAGTATATGATAATAATCCTGGTGCACGGACCAACCCACTGACTAATCAGCTTGGGGGAGAGACCTTTCTTCTGCTCGGGGCTGTACACCCACACCAGCACCCCCGGGGCAAAGTCCTCCCCCGTGCAACGCGAGTCATACGCCCACTTCTGTTGAATCCCGGCGCTGGAGAGAGCCTGTCTGGCCAGCTTGTGCACTTCGCGGAGCCACTCCCGGAGGTTGTGGAGGTAACCCAGGCCAGACACACCCTCCACCTCAGGCTCGGGGGGCGGGCCGAACACCAAATCTGTGGGGGTCCGGAGCTCATGCCCGAACATGAGGGCCGCAGGGGTGCAGTGGGTGGACGGCGAGTTGGGTAGCCAGGGTGCGGTTGAAACGCTCAACCTGCCTGTCGCTCTGGGGATGGAGTGGCGTTGTCTGGGCCGCCAACAGACCTCACCGAACACTGCAGCCTTGAAGTCCCGCCCCTGGTCGCTCTTTAGCTCCTCGGGTGCACTGAAGCAGCAGAACATTTCCCTGACCAGGCACTCGGCAGTGGTAGAGGCACTCTGGTCAGGAACCGCATATGCCTCAAGCCTTCGGTGGGGAAGGGGAAGGGGCCCAGGATGTCCACGCCCACACGCTCCATCGGGGCCCCCACCTGGTACTGCTGCAGGGGAGCGTGTGAGCATTGGGTCGGCCCCTTCCGTGCCGTGCAGGGGTCGCACCAATGGACGTAGAGCTGTACGTCTTGCCGACACCCCGGCCAGTAGAATCAGGACCACAGCCGGTGTAGGGTCTTAGCGACCCCAAAGTGGCCTGCCCTCGCTGAGCTGTTGACAAGCTGGAGAACCTTGGGGCACAGCTGGCGGGGCACCAGGAGCTGGAGGATGTCGGGGCAGCCCTCGGGGGACTGCCAGTGGCGATGGAGGAGGTCGCCCCGGCTGGTGAGGCTGGACCACTGGGAGAAGAGGGGGTTTAGTTTTGGGATCCAGCGCCGACACCGCCACCCACGCCGGACGCGGGAGAGGACAGGGTCTTGGCTCTGGCCCAGTCGGAGCTGCTGAGGGTCCAGGGCTTCCATGTCGCCATCATTGCCAGCCGGAGAGGTGTTGTCGTCGCCGCCAGGGATGGTCTGCAGGGCCGCCACCACCGGGGTTGCCGCATCCTGGTCTTCAACGTGCTGCCAGTACCGGCACTCTTCTCCCTCACAGGGGCGTCTGGACAGGGCGCCTGCATTGGTGTGGAGACGACTGGCTTGGTAGCGGACCTCAGAATGGTAGTCCTGCAGCGCTTCAAGCCACCTTGAAGCTAAGGAGCCAGGTGAGGGAGGCATGGTTTGTGCGCAGGACAAACCTCGACCTGTGGAGGTAAGGCCGGAAGTGGCAAAGCCCCAGGATGACGGCCAGCAGCTCCTGATGGGTAACACAGTAATTCTGCTCCAGTCGGCTGAGGGAGCAGCTGTAATAGGCGACAACCTGCTCACCATGCTCCCCCTCCTGGGACAGCACCGTGCCAAGGCTCACGTTGCTGGCGTCGGTGTCCATGATGAACTGTCGCTGGGGGTCGGGGTAAGCCAGCACGGGAGCCTCGACGAGCGCCGATCAGAGCTGGGTGAAAGCGGCAGCGCAGTCCTCATCCCACCTTTCTGGGTCAGCCGTTGAAGTGGGCTGGCAATGGTGGCAAAGTTCCGGATGAACTGCCGGTAGTAAGATGCCAGGCCCAGGAAGCTCCACAGCTCTCCGACGTTGCGAGGGACAGGCCAGTCTCTCACCGTGGCCACCTTCGCCGGGTCGGTGGAAACCCCCACGGCGCTGACCACATGCTGCAGGAAGGACTTCTTCCACCGGAACAGGTGGCACTTTTTGGGGTGAAGGTGCAGGGTTGGAGCGGCGGCGATGACGTGGGGACCCCCTCTGTTGCTGGCGGCGGCATGGTGGACTTTCCAGCTAGTGCTGGTGGTGGGGCGGATCCTCCGACTGGCGGCTGTGGCGTAGTGGACCTCCTGGCTGGCAGTGGCGATGGAGAGGTGGATCGCAGCCCTTCTTCACCAGCAGTGCGGAGTGTCACAGCTTCCAAACCCAGGTAGAGCGTGGCCCAGGGTATGTCCACTGTGGCCTCCCACTTGGCTAGCAGGTCCAGCCCAATGATGCAAGGGTCCTGGATGTCAGCTAGCCAAAACCGGTTGTTGATGGTGTCGCTAGTGACGGACACCTGGAGCAACCTTTCCCGTTGCATCTTCGCTTGTTTGCCGGTGACCGTGGCGATATGCAGCCCGGTGGGTTTCCAGCCCCATGGTCTCGGCCAGTCCGTACCAGGCAGGGTTCCTGGGTGGACCAGCGAAATGATGGACCCCGTGTCCACCAGGGCTCGGCATGGGGTGCCGTTGAGGTTGCAGTCCAGGTACAGCCCATGTGTCTGGCCCAGCCGGCCGAGCTGCAGTGATGACTTGGCAAGGGAAGGAGAGTTGTTGGCAGGTGGCAGTTCCCCCGTTGTGCCACCCCGCTTCAGTTGAATGGCGGCTGGGATGTGCTCCGTGGGGCCGGCACCAGGCAGTGATGTGCTCAGCTCTCCGCACCGATTGCATCCCTCCGTTGATTGCCCAGCCGCTCTCCTGGTTCCCCGCCGAGGTCATTGTGGTGGTGTGGTGGTGCCCTGGCGAGTCACTTCATCCTTGTCACTCCCGTTGCAATCTGCCTGCTGCACTCGATGCCTCATGCTGGGGGGACAATCTCCCGTGTGCAGCACATGCTTGACCCGCTCCGCCTCAAGTAGGGCTGCCGTCAGAGTCCCTGGCGCAAGCAGGCGGATGTGCTCTTGGAGTCGTTCTGGCCAGAGCCCCCGGACGAAGGCCTGGAGAGCGAGCTCTTCCTGCGTTGCGGCATCGAAGGATGGGTACCCATGCTGGGCGTACAGGCGAAGGTCCACGGCGTAGGTACCCAGGCTCTCTCCCTCTTCCCTCCGGTGGCCAACCAGCTTGTCCCTGTCATCGTCAGTGTGCGCACGGTGCTGTACTGCCCTCTCGATGGCTGGCCAGCTGAGACCCGCTCCTCGGGCTGGAGGTCCGTGAGGATCTGCAGCGCTTTGCTCTCCAACACGAGAGCAACCTGGACCGCCGTCTCCTCCGCTAACCACGTGTTGAACTGGGAGGCCAACTGCACTTGAATGAGGTAAGTCTCCAGTGGCTCCTCCCCATTGTAGTGTGGCAGCTTCATTGCACCCCAGCGGGAACCTCCTGGCTCCATGGGGGAAGCTGTACGGCCGACCCCTGGCTGAACTGCAGGGAGGGTGGCGACTGGCCCTGAGGGCCCCAGTGCAGTCGTGTCCACCGGCAGAGTCGGCCCGGGATCACGGAGGAACAGCAGTGTCGGCCCGGGATCACGGCGGAGCAGCGATGTCGGGGATCCGGCATCCCTTTGGCGGTCCCATGCGGCCGTCAGGCGGGGGCCGCTGGCTCCATTGGCAGTCTCCCCTCGGGGGGCTCTTGGGGGCACGGCATTTGGTAGTCTCATAGAGACTGGAGGCATTTGCTCTTTAAGCTGTAGTGATGTTACCCTTGAAACTGAGGCTTCAAAACTTGTGTCAAAATCATGAAGCACGTCCCGTCAGAGCTTCGTATCGAGGCTTGTATTGTTTTGGTAAAATGACGTCACCAGTGACGTTCGAAGCCTCATTTAACCGCTTGTTCAAGAAATGTTTCAAGTTTGGTGCAACGTTTCCACTATTTCTCTTGAATGCCTGGGTTGTTGTCAGTGTTTGAGGTAGTTGGAGATTTTCAGTTGTGATTCTGTGATAATACTAAGGCTGCCCTCGACCAAAGATTTTCCTAGTCGACTAGTAGTCGTTAGTTCAAGCCGTTAGTCGACTAATCGTCGCACGTTTATCTCATTAATTTAATTATTTAAATATATATTTTTGGGAGCATCAGAAAATGGTTTGAGTTCCAGGGCTGAGGAAGAATGTTATAAGTAACATCAACACTGTGCTACGTTACAGAGAAATACAAAACCGTAATAATGAGCCTTTAAAATGTAAATTTTACAACAGCGCACAGGAAGCAAGCCGCCTGTTAATGACAATGCTTAACGGCAAAAGCGTTAATGATTCTGAATGTGTCGGAACAACCAGCAAGGAGACTGAACATTTTGTTAATTAATTTCAACACAGTATAACATAATACAACTTATGAACTTGTAACACCAACACAATAACTTATAAAACAAATGATAAATAAACATGAAACAGAACATGAAATTAAACATGCAGTAAGCGAGGTAATTTAACTTCCCCAGTCCCCACGAACACTTCGATAAACCTAATAGAGCATATGACAATATATTTATTTAGCTGCATATAGCCTTAACTTTGCAATCCGTTAATGTTAATTAGTCCATTAATTATTTAGCATAATGGAATAACCCTTTTGCGCATGAGCTCACACCGGTGTGATTAGTTTAGCACGTAGCCTATGTTAAAACGGGTGTGATTAGAACACTAGATTGGAAAAATTCTAGCTAATTTTAGCTTTGCGGAAACAGTGATTTAACGTTAAAAATGTAGCAAATGCTAACTGAAAACCACGAGAAGCTAATAACGCTAAAGCAAACATAACGCAGCACGCTACATTGCATAAAAATAAGTTACGTGCGAAAGAGATAATTAAGGCTACTTAGGGGAGAGCCGTGAAGCAAGTAACACTTTTCAGATAAACGTCATTTTAAATGATAACGTTACAGACAGAAACTAATTTTCGTTGTGATCAACAACTCACGTGTGTGTTCTATCAATACCAGTTGCTATGTTGTACAAATGTGGGACAACTCCAAATAATAATATAGTAAGTATTGTTATTGTAGAGGGTCGAAAGAAACAACTGTTATAATCGTCCTGAGAATGGTTCCTGACTTGGTTCTAAACTGAGAAACTCTGACATGGCAAACTTCAGGATTTGTTAAAGTACTAATTATTCTGTCAAATGATCATGACTATGACACATGAAACAATAGACACAACTTGTCATTCAAAGAAAAAAAAAATTACCGCTTCAGTGAATTTACTTCCTGTGATCAAAAACTCCTCGCGATTTTTCAGGGTTTTGGTAAGTGTTGCATGCTCTACATGCTGACGCAGTCAGGCATATCAGACTTGTATGGGCTCGGAGAAAATCTGCGTGTTACTTTCATCCCGTGTTACTTTCGTACCAGCTCTCCCCTACATGTTTCAGATGATAAGTCATGTTTGAGGTTGACGAATGATAGGCAAATCTTTGCATGCAGAGTTTGCATGTCACCTTCTTGGGGTCGTCCTTTACACGCTCGAAATGATCCCACACTTTGGATGATTTCCTGTCCGACATAGTCTAATAACTTTTTAAGGACAAGGCACAGCTCCGAATGGAGCTTGTGGGCTTTTTTTTTGTGACTAACCAACCAATGAAAACTTGGTCGACTAAGACTCTTCTCATCGACTAACGTTTGGTCGACTATTAGGAGGCAGCCCAAGATAATACTATATTTATTGAGATGGAGCCAACAACATGTAGACAACTCTGATTTGTTTTCTCCAGCTTGTAGGCAATAATTTCCATGAAATATAACATAAGCCTAATTATTATGTTGTTATTTTGTGTTGTCACAGATCATTTTGCAATGTTTTCCACTCTGTCCACTTTAAAGAACCTTAAATGTCAGAATGGCTTACACTACCCGGATAAACACTCATTGATCAGATGATTTATATTCAGTGTGTGAAATACCAACATTTAGGTTTCAAAATTGGGGGGGGAAAAACCTGCGCAAAAGACGTGCGCATGTCTTTTGACCACAACGTTCAAATCATTGCAATGAAAAGCAAATACATTATTTTGTGTTTATTTTTCATACAAAGCGGGATGTAATGTTGGAGAAATTTGCTGTGATTTCAAAACCGGATTACTCGACAACACTTTGTCACACAGAGAAACTAGTATCATCGGAAAGATTAAGGTCTGCTGTTTATTTTGATATGAGGTACGTTGTGAAGCCTTAGGGACTTCATGACTTATTCAACCGAGAAGCAGGAGCGTGAAAATGGGCGAAGAAATTAGTAAAGATATTACTCTGCAGAAGTTTGATCTGTCTTCATAATGTGATTACTTCGGTATATACAAATATGTGACTAGCATCATTACAAAGCTCCGGTTCCACTCTCTCTTGTGATATGTGTTGCATATTTGCAATGATGAGTTCATGAGTGATTCAAACAAGAGTAAAGCCTGTGGAGATGGCCGGAGAGCTGCATGCAGATTGTTACTATGATTAAATTTACAAAATTACACTTACCATAAATACTTAAAATGAACTCTTTCTTTATTTGACATGACTTTCATGTGTAGGCCTATGTATGTTAATGCATCAGGCCTTGGTTAACCCATAGGCTAGCGCACATCTTGGCGCTGTCCCTAGAGTGAATTCGAAGCCTCAGGAAATTAACCACTTTTTGACACATCTGGCTGGAAAGCTTCAAGGGTTCATGAAGCTTCATCTTACCATCACTATTAAGCTGTGAACCCTTCTGCTGCAGCTGTGAAAATGTTTATTTCTTTCAGGGACATCATCTCTTCATCCCACTACTGACACCAATTGTAACATGCTGGGTCCTTTGTGGAAAAGGATGATGCTACACAGGCTAGGCAGTCATTTATTAGGCAGCTGCACAGAACATACTCACACAGAAAAACATGGATAGAAAAAGGAGGGGACTACACGCAAGGGAAAAGCAGACACAGTCACAGTAGATGACATTATCTGGCTTGGATCACAAAGTTAGAGGAAGAGCCATGTCATAATGAGATGCATTTAAGTGGATGCTCTGGGTTGAAAGCAAGACACAAGTTCAAATGCAAGAATTAAATGTATATGCATGGACAGCACAAAACAGTTCGGAAATGCATTGGGCAGCACAGGTCTTGCAGTGCTTAAAATGCTATTGTAATTACTCACTAAGAGCAGAAAAATGGGATTGTGCAGGGAAAGGGCAGAGAGGTGACAGCATGGGATCTGGAGTAATGACAGATTGTGGCACAGATTTCTGAGAATTTCTGATTTCCTTCCTGTCACATTGGCCTCCGCTGCAGCGACTTATTCCAAGGTCTATTAGCTGTAGTCATTTGTGCAAGCTAGGCCAGATAAAGCTCACACTCATGCAAATTAGAATTCGAAGAGAAGCAGACAATGCCTGACCAATCAGTGCTGGTGTGAGGCTGGGACGTGGGCTAGGCCACACCCAAGTAACATCCCTCTTCATGACTTGCCCCCCTTCTGAGGCTTCAGTCTATAATGTATTTACTGCCACAGTGATGCAAGATGGTAGAAGAAAGCTTTCTCTATATATTTACAACTACCCAGTTACACTCCTCTTTCCCTCTTCCTTTTCCCCCCCCTCTTCCTTTTTCCCTCGTCCAGCCCTACCCTCTATTTCAGCACTATGCTTATATTTTCTCTCTCCTTCTTTTCCTCCCACCTCTGTCCCTCACTCTTACACTTTTTCTCTGCCTCTCTTCAGTAATACTCAGTTGTGTTCCTCTTTCTCTCCTTCCTTTTTCTTCTCTTCTCCATTTCTCTCCCTTTCTGTCATCCCTCCCTCTCTCTCATTAATACCATTATACTTTCATTTTCTCTCTCCCTCTCTGTCTCCAAAAAAGCTTAGCAAAATTTTATTTTCTCTTTCTATTTCTCACCTTAACAATACTCAGATATTCTCTTATTTTCTCTCTCCTCTTTTTTCCCCTGGTTCTCACACCTCCCTTCCTCCGCTCTCTCTATCTAATAACTCATTAATCCGTGAGCCCGCCGGCTCTGGCCTGGGTTCTGCATAACCCCCATGATCCCATGGCATCTGTCGCCAGGCCCCAGCGCACTTCAAAAATAGCAGTCTGTGTCAAGCATCCCCCCTTTCTCCAACTCCCCGTTCTCCTCAAGCGCTGTCACCGCGCCTGGAGCTACATAATTAGACTTCTCAGCAGACAATAGTGGCAGATTGACAGCACAATTCCTTTTTTCCCCTCTAAAAAAGAGCAAATCATTCACTTATCCAATTAGATTAAATGTCAGATCTATTGAAGTACCTTTTTTGTGGGGGGTGGATTTAAGCCATAGACACAATAATGCAATGTTTCACTGTTGAACATTGCTCTCGCAAAGGGAGACTGCCGGTCTTTCCCATCTGAAAGCACATTCCAAGGCATATAATAACAACTTCATTTTCATCATTTGCTCATCAGTTTTCAGGGGGCAGAAGATACACAATGTTACAAAAGAGAAGAAACTCTACCTGAACAATAATCTGATCAACTGAATGATAACGTATAACTCAGCATTCTCAGGCCATTTAGAAACTTGTAAAATGTAACTAATAGACTTGAAGGGTGGATAACACATAATGTGCTAATCAGGGAACAATTTAATTACTTTAAATGCTCAACATAACAAGGATGGCAATTTCAACAATTAAGTGGCAAGTAATCCCAAAGCTTTCTCTTAAATGTTTCAAATTATAGCTTTCTTGTGTTAAACAATTCAAATTACAAAACGGAGCTAAATTTAGTTAAATCGATTTAAATTACTGAAAATAAACTTTCAGGTTAGGTTGAGTGCAATGAACAATAACGTTTAGAACACAGACCTCACAAAAGCTGTGATGTGTCATGAGCATTTAACGTAATTTACATCGATAAATGCCATCCTTGTTAATTATACAATCTCACGTTGTCGCTTTATAAGCATACAAACTACAGACAATCTGCGCTGTTTGTGAGCATAATCATTTATTTACGATTGGTGTCAATTATTCTGTGAATTATTTGTTTTATTGTTAATCAAGGAGGATAAAGGGGAACAGGCTGAAAGTAATGATAGATTTAAAGGTAGTGTTTCCGCTTCCCCTGTTTCCAGCTCACCTGCAGCCACTGAAAAACATACGGGGAAAAAACCTAACTCCACATATTGATTAAGAGAAGCAGGAATTTATCGGTTATCGATATCGGTTGTAAAAAACAGTTATCGTGCATCCCTAGTAATAATGGATACAGCTGAAACAAAGCTGAAAATAAACGTCACAGCAGAACTGGGCCTGTTTTTCTGTAGCAGTGAAATGCCGGTTAGATGTTTCAGAATATTCCAAGATGCGTTGCACTTAATTCTCAGTCAAAAAGTTACTGGTCAGCATTGGCATTGGTGCGAGGCCTGTAACATAGAAAGGGTTATTGTGAGAGTTATGTATGGTGTCAATGAAAGGCTTGGAAGTATTGTGAGACAAATAAGTAAAGCGCGCTTTCACCAACCAGTAGACATCATGCTATAGAGTGATGTGTGGTGATAAAATATTATCTTGGAGTCTGTCAAGCTCGGAAGCTTCACATCACATTAGTGTGATTGCCTCCTGAACTCGCAGATGGGCTGTGTGGTAGGTCTCAGAACGATAACACTTTTTGATTTTGAACATGTTGTAAATGATTTCTCCAAGACTAACCTTGCGCGACTTGGCAGAAGACTTCACCTTGCTCATGCAATGCTTGGGTCAAACACTTATTATCCCTAGTTTGCCTCTCCTTAGTCATCTGTCATATTTTTCTCTATTTCTCTCTAAGCCAAATGTGGGCCCAAACAAAAGGTAAAGGTCTCATTTGATCTGTCTCTCCATGTGTTTGGCATCCTTCCAGTCTTCCCTGCCAGAATGACAGGCATCAAATTTCATTTCATGTTTGCAATGGTTATTATAGCAATCAGTCATGCCAAAGTTTTTTCATCCTTTTCTTGTCTTTAGATAATGTCTGCATATTTATCCTGGATTTGAAAAATCTGAATTGGCTTCCCTCATAAACATGAGATTGTTAGAGTAGTTACAATACTTAATGCCTAGAAGAAAGTTCTTAGGAAATAAAATATTTATTTGATAATCAGAGAAACCCTGTCATGTCGTCAGTGATGTATGTACTGAAAAAAATCTTGCACCCTAAAACCTACCTGTAATTAAAGGTTGTAATGAGTGTGCATCTAGTCAGCGTTTGGCATCGGTCCAGGATACACATAAGTGTATCGTTTCATTACTTGTAGATAGTTGCTGTTGTTTAGCTGTGGGTAACAAGTTAGTGATTGTGTGACCAGCTAGTTTCAATCTTTTGTTAATTTGTTGATTTGTTCATTTGTTGATTTGTCACACCTGTGCTTAGATATAGCCAGCTGTGAGTTGTTATTGCTTTGAACTAGGTAATTAGAACTTGCAGGTATTTAACTCTAGCCAGAGGCAGCCTCATCGTCAATCCGCTCACTAGCTGCATTTCCTTGACCGCTCTCCTTCTCTTCACTGAACTAGCCACTCACTAAGTCATGTGCTTTCTCCCTATTCCTGTTCACTTCTCTTCTCCTCCCAGGCGAAACAACCACCGTGGATGCAACCCGGCCAACCTGCTCCATCCCACTCTGTCCTCTTTGGAGGTACTCTCAGTGGCGGGCGGACTCTGGAACTGCCAGTCATCGGTCCAGAAAGCGGATTTCATCACTGCCTACGCTGAGACCAACTCCCTTCAGTTCCTGGCTCTCACTGAGACCTGGATTTCTCCCACCAACACTACTACCCCTGCTGCCCTGTCCTCATCCTACTCCTTCACATATACACTACGGTCTTCAGGCAGAGGAGGGGGCACAGGCCTGCTAGTATCTCCATCTTGGAGATACTGCCTTGTACCCCTCCAGAGCCTCTCTAAAACCTCTTTCGAATTCCACGCAATAACTGTCTCTTATCCTGTTAAACTCACCATTGTCATTCTATATCGCCCCCCAGGTCCACTCGGTCTCTTCATTGATGAACTCGACACACTCCTGAGCTCCCTCGCAGACACCCCGCTGATTCTCCTGGGCGACTTCAACGTCCAACCTGAGAGCTCCTCATCGGCTAGTGTGCTCTCACTCCTGCACTCCTTCTCCCTCACCCTCTCTCTGTCTCCTGCAACCCACAAAGCTGGCAACCAGCTCGACATTGTGCTCACAAAAAACTGCACCATGTCCCACTTCACAGTGACTCCTCTCCATGTATCCGATCACTACTTTGTATCTTTCTCTCTCTCTCCCCCAGCCACTCTTGACTCCTCTGACACTCCCACTACTACTTTCAGGAGGAACCTCCACTCCCTTTCACACTCCACATTCACCTCCTCTGTCCTCTCCTCCCTCCCTCCCTCCCCTCACCTCCTTTTCAAACATGTCTCCTAATGCTGCTACAACTGTCTTTAACACATGTCTGTCTCAGTCTCTAGATGCTCTCTGTCCCCTTATCTCCAGGACATCACGGCCGTCGCCCTCCTCCCCATGGTTGAAGGACTCCCTCTGCTCCGACAGAGCTGTGCTGCAGGCTGCCGAGAGGAAGTGGAGGAATCCAGATCCTCTGACGATCTAGTGTCCTACCAATCCCTGCTGACAGCATTAACGGCTGCACAACAACAGCTAAGTCCTTATTTTCCCAAAACAAAATCAACGCCAACATCACACCCTCGCAATCTCTTCTCTACTTTTTCCACTCTCCTCTCCCCTCCTCCTCCCCCCTGCCCTTCTCTGCTCTCTGGAGAAGACCTTAAGGTTCACTTTGAGAAGAAGGTGTCCAGCATCCAGGACTCCTTCTCTCCTCCATCCATGACCTCAACCACTGGAAAGGCATCCAGCCACCACCTCTCCTCCTTCTCTACACTCAGTGACGCAGAAGTTCTTCAAGTCATCACAACCCACCATGCTACAACCTGCCCTCTCGACCCCATTCCTTCCACCCTTCTCCAGTCTGTATCCGGTGAGATCGCCCCATATCTCTCCTCCATCATCAACTCATCTCTCACTACTGGCCTTGTTCCCACAGATCTTAAAAATGGTCTGGTCACCCCCCTGCTAAAAAAACCTACCGCTGACCCATCTGACACGAACAATTACCACCCAGTATCCCTCCTGCCATTCGTATCCAAATCCCTTGAATGTGCTGTACTTAACCAACTGTCTCCCTTTCTCCACAAGCACAACCTCCTGGATCCCCACCAGTCCGGGTTCAGACCTGGGCACTCAACCGAAACAGCACACTTGGTGGTGACAGAGGCCCTCCACACAGCCAGAGCCTCCGACCTGTCTTCGGTTCTCATCCTCCACGACCTCTCCACTGCTTTTGATACCGTCAATCACCAGCTGATCATCGCCAAACTCTCTGCGATTGGCATCTCTGGGACTGCCCTTTCTTGGTTCAGGTCCTACCTGACCAGTAGATCTTCCCAGGTCTATTGGAAAGGCTCCACCTCCACACCCACTCCCCTTATTACAGGCGTCCCCCAGGGCTCTGTATAGGGACCCATCCTCTTCTCCATCTACACCAACTCACTTGGTTCAGTAATTAACTTGCATGGTTTCTCCTACCACTGCTACCCTGATGACACTCAACTATTCTTTTCTTTTCCTCCTTCCACCCCCCAGGTCAACGAAAAGATCTCTGCATGCCTGGCCAACATCTCCAAATGGGTGGCCTCCAACCATCTCAAGCTTAACCTGGACAAGACTGATCTGCTGTTCATCCCGGCCAAGCCCTCTCCTCTTCAAGAGCTCTCGGTTACTGTTGACAGCACCACAGTAACTTCCTCCACTTCTGTGAAGAGCCTGGTTGTCACCCTTGACAACAGGCTGGACTTCACCGATTACATCTCGCAGACAACACGCTCCTGTCGATTCCTCCTCTTCAACATCAGGAGGATTCGCCCTTTTTTGACCACCTACTCCACCCAGCTGCTTGTCTAAGCCACCGTGCCTCCTTGCTGGCCTCCCAGCCTGCACCATTCAGCCACTGCAGCTCATCCAAAACGCAGCTGCTAGGCTGATCTACAATCTCCCTAAGTTCTCCCGCGTCATCCCCTTACTGAAATCCCTCCACTGGCTCCCAATCGCAGCCAGGATCCGCTTCAAAACCTTGACTCTCACCTTTTCTGCTGCAAGAAAGACTGCCCCGACCTACCTCCAGGACCTCATCCTACCCTACGCACCTGCTCGACAACTTCACTCTGCTACATCCGGACGCCTCGCTTCTCCCACCAACAGATTGAAAGGCCCACGCTCCTCACAACGTTGTTTTTCCATCATCACCCCCAGTGGTGGAATGAACTCCCCACCCCCCGGAGAACAACTCCTTCACTCCAACCCTTCAGATGTGGACTGAGGACACACCTCTTCAGACTCAAATCTTAGACTCCTGGCTTGTACTTGTAGCTCTCTTACCTTGTATCGTGCACGGTTTTGCCTTGGTAGTATAGTGTTACTTTATTGTCCCTGTGATTGTATTTGATATATGTAATCCTAGATCAGATTAGTTGGCTTGCGACACCAACCTTGCGCCCAGCCTCAGCACTATCTGCATTGTATGACCCGTACACATCTTGTTCTTGTGCCTGTTTGCCCACTATATGCACTTTTGTACGTCGCTTTGGATAAAAGCGTCTGCTAAATGAATAAATGTAAATGTAAATGAGGACAGATCTTGAAGCATTACAACCACTTCTGCAGATAATACTCAATGGGGACTTTTCATGTTTTACAGAATTGTTAAAGAAACAGTTGAGGTTCTTGTATCCATAGGACATCTACAGAAAATATCATGCTACATCCTTTTACAGTTATTATGCTGTAGTCACAACACATTGTTTATTTTTTTTATCTCCAAAAGGGATTTCTCATGCAAATACCAACATGCTGGTGCTGTTGTTTGCATACATTAGCAAATTGCTGTTATGAAATAAAATGAATATGAGTAACTCAGCTGTTTTACATATAAAAACATAAATAACAGTAAAGATGAATAGATTAACAAGTATAACCACAAATATGAGAAAACACAGTGTTGTATTGTACAGACTGACTGCAGAATGGTTTTAAGATTTTAAGTTGTGAGAAGCATGATACAATGTTTATTTTTATTCATATGCAGAAAGTTTACATAGATCTCTGTTGGCCCACGTGTGGGTCGCTTTTTTGAATGGTTAAACCAGGAGGCCACTGGAAGTTGCCCTGGTGTTAGCAGATTAGCAGAACTTTGTATCTTGGGCCCCCAAGATCCGCATGGTAAAGGCTGAAGCCCTCATTGTGAAACAGAAATGGCTGTGTTGAATGTCCAAGAAGCTACAAAAAATTGGCGATGTCTGTATTTTTTGGATGACAAATGCAACAAATATATTTGAAAAGATACTGTAACACATTAAATACATTTCTCAAAAACAGAAGATTGGTGTCATAAATCTCTGTAATCATAAATAGGAAAACACTGTTCACTCTTCAGCTAGCTATGGACATTTTTCCATGTCAGCAGCTTTAAGCTCATTGTTAAATGCATAGTTAATTCAGCCGTAAATAAGATTCCATTGAGTCATTTGTATAGTGTCCATGATAACTGACTTGCCATGCATTTATGGACATAATTAGTTTTTCTTCAGCGTAGCTTTAATTTTGAAGATGGTTATCAATTTTAATGTTGTGTGCTTAACAGAGTGAAGAAATGCATCCTGTGAAGAAGTATGCTGGGCATTGCTTTTTTTACCTTCCAATTTTTCTGCTGAATTCTCATTTGTGACTCATACTCTCATTTGATGTATTTGCTGGTATATGTAATGATGGGCCTCTTTCTCAATAACATTTGTTTGCTTTTACTAAATATTTGATAAAGACTCCTCTAATATGACTTCATTGCTTCATCAGTAATTATAATTCACTATAGTTTAACATTTAGTCTTTTAAAATAAAATTGCAATAAAAAACAACAGCAACAACAATAATAATAGCTTACTGCTGCTGTGTTCTGCTCTTCAGAATAGAGAATTTTCCATTTTGTACCAAAATCTCAGGTAATGGTACAAGTTAGAAAATGTTCACATATTTTTGCTCTCTCACATACTATCAAACAATGTTATTTCAGTTCGTTCATATGTTGCGAATATTAGTGTAGCACAACAAAACACAAAACAAATGTGTCTTCAGCACCAGTCTCAAAGATTTTCACAGTTGTGATATTTGATTCACACTGTACATTCCCTTGGTTGACCACACAGTGGTGGATGGTGGTCTGTGAGCCAATCAACTGCCCCACAATGATGAACTGTAAGTCCCCTGTTGCAACACAAGCTCTTGGTTGGTGAAACAGCTGAGTCAAAGTCATTCCATCCTATCGTCCTCTATGCATTTCCTTGGAATGAACTGAGATGCAATGTTCTCCTTCCGGGTCTTTCTGCCTCTTATGGGCTGGCCCTTTTGGGACAGGGCAATGAACATTTCTCACCATTCTGTTTAGTCCACATGGCAGATGAATATGCATTAAAGTAATTTTTGAGGAAAACTTCCTTGAAGTTGCAGTTTTCACTGTAGGTTTTCTTCAGAGAGAATTGAGAAACAAGACATGGATTAGAAATTGTGCTCTCAGACTTTGCACATTAGAAACATGTTGGTAGTTAAAATGTTACAAATGTGTACCTCAATCACCTATTCACCAGCTCAAAAGAGACAAAAGATTGTTTTGTGAAAAAATGAAACTCGGGGAAAGTGTTCGGCTGGACATGATAAGCATTGGTACATTCAATTACCTCGCCTGGAACACAGCCCTATTCCAGAAAATGTCAAATCACCTCCACAATCCATTTAGAGATATATGTTAAAAGATGACTGACTGAAACCAATGGTTATTTTTTGTCTGAGGTGCCCTTTAATTCCAGTTAATGCATATAAATAATAAACACATTCTGGTGGTTTTTATGAATGTTACCTTCCCTTGCAGAGCTCCACTCCTGGTCATAGATATGTAGTACTGGCTTTTGACCCCCTTGATGGCCAGGATGCCCCCCTTCGAGACTGTCCGAATTTCGAGAATACCTGCAATGAATCACAGCACAGTTCTCTGCTTGGTAATCATCTTAATGGTGGTGAGGGGGTGGGGGGTTGCTCCGTCTGGTTTTAGTTTGGAGCTGTCAGATGCTTTGGGTGGCCATTGAAGAGAGAGCAGAGCACCCCACCGCGCTCCCTTTGCACGCTAGTTTTCATAAACGGGGCTAAACTCGCTACCACAACCCACACGCATACACTTTTTTGGCTACTTTTAAGAGTTGTTACCAAACATGCAAATAAAAAAGACAGCAAACCAAACGTTTTGAATGCAGAAGGAGCATACACATCACGGTTCGGTATGCAAGTATTTGCGTTTCCCAGTTAATATTGTGTTGCTTGGAGGACACTGTTTGGGTCAAAAGTGCCGCGTGAACAACAGCAAATGACTCACCACATTGTCATCCGTTACAGAGTGCTATAGTTACTGGTGCCACTTTGAATGCAGACTAAAAGAGTGAAGGTGCAATTTTTCGTGGAAATTAGTTGCATTGATTGCAACTTTCTCATCTAATAATGATGAATAAATGGTCATATCTAATCTCGCAAACCGTTTCTTGTTATTCTTATAACGTCTGTACCATTTAGCACTAGAAAAGCCATGCCTGACTAGTGACATCAACTGGTGATAGCGTTACAAGTGATACTTGTGACTAGTCATATTGCTTGACTCCTTTATCAGCATTCCCGGGAGTCTTTCAGATTACTAAGAGGCAAGCGCTGTTTCTTCATATGTTCTTGTGACGGAGTGCCATCACTACGGTTGAGTATGCGCTCTGACTGCCATACCAACGAGCCAGGCTCTTTGGCATCGTGGTCAAAGTCACATGTTTGGTACCCTGTAGACCCAGGTTCGAGGCCGGGTGGGGTGACTGCTCTCGCCCTTTGCTACAGTTCTGCAAACCTGTTTAAAACAAGGCATCTGTTGCAACCAAAGCAAACCTTCTTCATTTTCCCCCACAGTCAATCAGGTATGGAGGAATTTCACATTGTCATGCAGGGATGTTTGGACTTTTGGTGTGGATAGAATTACACATTACACAATCACACTTCTTTAAACCCAAATCTACGGGGTGCCAAGTGTAACAGACCTTTTTCGTAGACAGAATGCCTTCTGTGCTACGAAACGCATAAATTCATTATGAAACCATGTAACACCGTAATGCCTTTTGTCCACAAAAAACACAAATGCGTTAGCATTGTGTCCACAAAATATTGAAGAGAGTACATACTTTTGTGCACAGAAAACAAAACGGCTGATTCCTGTCGTGCACTGAATTGGCCGTTGTGCTTTTCATTTTGTGGACAAAAGGCTGAATACACTTCACACTATGTGGACAAAAGAAACTCATTTTGTAGACAAAAGTAATTCTGTCCACGTAACAGATGTCCTAGGCCAGCATTTATGCTTTTGTGGCACGAAATGCAGAATGCGCTATACTAGCATCATTCCATGTCATTGAATGTTCATTTTGTCCACTTAACTGTTTTGCTATATTACTGAAAGTATGATGTGCACAAAAGGGATTTAACACAATATATTCCGTGACTCCGCAATTACAGAAGGCATTCATCATCACAGACAACACCAAATGCTACCAGATTGTGTCTAACACACTAGACAACCGTAATTGTTAAAAAAATAACATACTGACTCATAATAGTTCAGTTTAACACCAACATTACACATATAAAATGAAAACATTTCAAGACGCTATCCTGACCCTCTGATTAGCCATGGATTGGATAAGCCTATTCACAGGTTTAATCAGTCTACACAACCTGGCACGGAGCCCCCCATGAGTATCCCCAGACAGCTCAGGCGCTACATTGGTAGCAGTACATGGCTGTGGTGCCACAGTGATGGCAGTGTGCGGCTCTGTCTCACAGCATGAAAGCACATCTGAAATAGGCAAATCCATGCAGAAAGAGTCCACAGTGGTTGTGTCAGACGACTGATCAGTGTCCTGATAGACTGCTACTGAGTCTAAATCCACTGTTCCAACATCCATAAGATCCATTTCCTTAGGTCCACTACTAGCATCCATCTCACAGTTAGGTGATTTGTCCTTGTCCCCGGAAACAGACTTATTGTCAAAATCCATACAACGCTTATCTTAGTCAACAATTAGGTCCTGTGGCACAGACAGACCTGCCTCGTCATCCTCAATATGCCCATCATCATCCTCCACCTGAAATTCAGAGAGGTTAGAGACCCACCGTGCATTAGAGACCCACTTCACTCTGCTCCACTTGGCTTGGGTCTTTCAGGCATAATCAGATTTCTATGGACAGTCTTAATCCGGCCTGTAACAGGGTGATGAATGCCGTAAGTGTTCAATGTGCTGTTTTTACTGACAACAACATATACAGTACTATCCCATCGATTGGCCAGTTTCTTCTTGCCTCGCTCCCCTTTGTTTGCAAGCAAAAACCCTGTCTCCCTTTTCAATAGAATGCCCTTTCATCCGACGATTATATACTTCCGCCTGCCTGGACTGTTGCTTCTCTGCATGTTTCTGAGCCAGTGTCATTGCTTCTCTCAGATCCTTTCCCAGTGACAGGACATATTTATCCACATCCACTGTATCTCCATCTAAGAGGACACTCTCAAACATGATGTCGACAGGCAGCCCAGGGGTGTGGCCAAACATCAAAAAGAAGGGCGGAAACCCAGTGGTTTCATAGACAGTGCAGTTATACGCAAAGGTTAATGTGTTCAACATCTGAGGCCATCTTACTTTGGATCGAGGTGGTAGAGCCCGGATCATACTACCTAGAGTGCAATTGAAGCGTTCTGCTTGGCCATTGCCCATGGGATGGTATGGTGTTGCGTGTGACTTAGCGACTCCTGCCATCTGAAGCAACTCTACAATGAGGGAGCTTTCAAAGTTAGCTCCTTGATCCGAGTGAATGCATGCTGGAAATCAATAAACAGAAAAGAAGTTATTCCACAGCACACATGCCACTGTCTTAGCGGACTGATTGGAACAGGGGTAGTCACAAGCCAGCTTGGTAAAATGATCGGTCACTACAAGCACATCGATGGACTTATTGTTCACATCTTCAGTGGACCAAAAATCAGTACAAACTAACTCAAGTGGTATAGTCGTAACGATGGATACAAGTGGAGCTCTGGCTTCAGGCTCTGGAGTTTTTCTCAAAACACATCTCTTACAATGAGCAACATACTGTTTCACGTCATGGTCCATACAGTCCCAGTAAAAATGCTTTATGGCTAGCCACAGAGTTCGCTGCTGACCCTGGTGACCTGCATCATCATGTACTCCTCTCAGTACTTGACTCCTAAGCGAGACAGAGACAATGTACTGGAAAATTTTCTTTTTACTCGTTGGGTGTTTGGAAACATGGTAAAGCACTCCTAACTGGGTCATGAGCTTCCCCCACTGCCTTAGGGTTCTGTTAGTTTCTTTTGACTCATGAGCTCTTTCTCTCCGCGATGGGCGGTGGCCCCAGAATGTCATATGGCTGATGACAGGATCCTGACACTGTCATACAATTCCTCATGAGTGAGAACAGGCAATGAACTCTGCACCATGGATAAAACATGCCCTAACTGCTGCACATGGGATACTGCTCTCATTGTTGCACCGTCATCCCAGCGACGATGAGCATGAAGCACAGACACCTCCTCATGTGAAATCTTGCCAACGGCACTCACCACACTCTCGCAGACCTCAGTGGAACTCAAGGCAGATAATGGTAAACCTCTCCCCCTCACATCAGGCTGCTCACAGAAAAGACGGAACATGTCCTGCACCCTGGACACCTGCAGACCTCTCGCCTCTTCCAACAGTACATGGTAGGGTGTTCTTGTCAGCCTGTGCATGATCCTTAACAAAAGGCTCTCTACTCAGCGCATCAGCCACAGTGTTCTTGGGCCCTGGAATGTACTAAATTTCAAAATCAAAAGGGGCTAATTTCAATTTCATGGATGGCACATTTCATGGCAAGGAACTCAAGCCTGTGAGCTGGATATTTAGATTGAGCATGGTTAGGAGATTTACTCAGCTACATTGCTAATAGCTAGCACTTTTTCAGGGTCTTGGGAAATAATGTGACTTAAAAACTTAACAGATTTCCTCAAAAGTTTACATTTAGATGGAGACAGCCTCAGGTTGTGTGCTTGGAGACGCTGGAAAACCATTTCAAGCCTCATCAAACTCTACTCCTTTGTTGTTCCAAAAACTTGTAAATCGTCCAAATAACAAAGTAACGACTGAAACTTCTGATCACCAAAAATAGTGAGCCTCATCCTCATGAAAGTAGCTGGACTGTTGCAAAGTCCCTGAGGCATGCGATTATACTCATGTAGACCCAGGGGTGAGGAGAAAGCGGTATTTCTTATCATCCTCATGCAATGATACATTGTAGTAACCTGAAGTTAAGTCCATCATACTGAAAAAAGCATTGCCTCCAAGTGCAGCAAGGACATCAGCTACGTTCTTCAAACAGTCATCTACATAGAAGTTGCGCAGGACTGCTTGGACAGCTTCTGGGGATGCAATGGCTTTGTGGTCCTCAGCGGTTCTGCTCAGTGCGTATGAGGCGATGCTTGGCGATGAGGTGGCCCCAAAGATGTGTACTGCCATTCTAAATTCCTTCATAGGCTCATTCAACTTGCCGTTGGCCTACCAAAGGAAATGGAGGAGATCTGCTTCTTCTTCTGGCACCTTCACTTGATAAAACATCGACTTGATGTCTGCCATCATGGCTATTGGCTTATCACGAAATCTTAAGAGGACACCAACTAATGTGTTGGACAGGTCAGGTCCTTGTAGTAACTCACTATTCAGAGACCGGTCCTGAAGTGAGGCTGTGCAGTCAAAGACCACTTGTAACTTTCCTTTCTTCGGGTGATATACCCCGTGGTGCGGTATGTAGAACACCCTGTTGTCGTCACGGTTCAGCTGGTGTGCCGGAACTTGGACAGCGTAGCCTTTGCCAATGAGGGTGTCCATGAAGCCTTTGGAATATTCAAAGAACCCAGGATTCTTCTTGAACTTTCTGAGTGAACTGGCTATGCGCTGTTATTAGGCATCTGGAGCTTCTCGTTCTTGAGCGGCAATCCAATGCTGTAATGTCCATTCTCAAAAATTGTTGTTTTCTGCACAGACTGCATAAACTGTTTGTCTTCTTGAGACATCTCTTCTTTGTCATCGTAGATGCACTCTGGAAAATCAGTATTGTACTGTTGGACCAGTAGCTTCTCAATTTCCGACCCGGAGATCCTGCTCACTGAACAATCAGGCAGTTTGTTCTGTGTGTCATTCAGCTCCTTCCTTATGGGCCCATTCACGACCCAGCCAATGGCAGTCTTCACTGCATAAGGGCCTCCATTTCGACTGTTGATGATGTGCCACGGCTCCATTGCTCTTGAACAGTTTGCTCTAATAAGTAGGCTTACATCCACTTCTAATTCTGGCCAGCGTACTTCACTGAAATAAGACCACTTCTGGATATCTGATTGCTTGTGTATGTTCTCGGGGTGAACAGGTATGTTGCTGTGAGTGAACACCTTGGGTAGCTCAATATACTTGATGTCTTCCAGCCTGCACACTTCCAGGTCCGATATCACATAACTGTTCATGAGTCTCTGTTCTCCAGGTTTGTCTTGACCCATGGTGCTGAGAGGTATTTGTGTTGGTTTCCCCTTAACGCTCAGTTTCTTTCACAGGTCTTCCGTGCAGAATGTTGCTGTGCTTCCTGATTCCATAAAGGCGTACGTTTCCACATACTTCTCGCTATTTTTTGACTTAATCTTCACTGGTACTATTGACAGCTCATATTCATGTTCTCTGGCCCCCGTGAGGCTACAGGACTCTTACGTGATAGAAACTTGAGCACACGATACTTCATTTCCGTGGGCACCATCATTCTTCTCAGATGAGACCTTCTTCTTTTACTATGTGTAGAATGTCTGGATACTTCAACCCACATTCTTTACACTCAGTTTTTCTTTTGCAGAACTTGCTGAGATGGCACCTGAAGCATAAGCCCTTTGACTTCAAGAACTTCATGCGTTCCTTGTGTGGCTGATTTTTGATTTTGCTGCATGAGGCTAGGGTGTGAGATTGCTGGCAGTACAAACATGGCTTCTCAAAGGCACTCCCTGTTTTGCTTAAGTTTTCTGGCTTCACACATGTTCCTTGAGGCCTTTTGTTTTCAGTGGAAATGTTGGTTGCGAAACTGCTTCCACGGACCTCTCTCTTTACAGGATGCCTTTCCTTTTGATCAGCCTTTCAAATTGTGGTTGGGCGGTTGTCTGGTATATTACCAAAGAGGGGGTCCATTGCTATTTTAGCTTGGCGGTCTATGTAACTCACCAAATCAGCAAACTTTGCTCTTCTGCCTCCTCGTTCTTTGATATTGTAGGCTTCAGCATGCTAACGTTCCTTCATTTTGTAGGGTAGTTTGGACACCACCATCCATAGGTTGGTAGGGTTGTCCATCTCATCTAACAATTCTATGTCTTCCATAGTGTTGCGACATCCAACCAAAAACATTGTGTAAGCACTTAATGCTTTCCCGTCACCTGACTTAATCTGCGGCCATTTGACGGCTTTATCAATGTATGCGCTGGTGATCCATAGTTCATCCCCATAGTGCTTATGAAGCAGCCGCTTCGCTTTGTTGTAGCCTCTGCTGGGTGGCATGTGAGAACAGCTGCAAACTAGCTCCTGGGGTTCACCGGCTGTAAATTGTTCCAAGAAGTACAATTTGTCTTGATTATTGTCCGTCTTCTGTTGAGTGTTCGAATGCTCTGATGAAGGATTTGTATTGCAGTGCGTTGCCCTTGAACACAGGAATATCCTTTGTTGGTAGCTGAGATTGCTTCTGTAGTTTTACAAGTGGCTCAGTGATTACATTCTGTTTTTGCATGACTTCTAGTATGTTGTCACCTCTGTTAACTTGAGCGTTATAAATTAAGTATTCTTGAGCCACTTGTTCTCATTGACTGGTTGAGGAAGCGAAATGCTGGTTCCTTCCTGCTTTGCGTTCCCACCTTGTAGCTTTTGTACTAGCGCATGGCTACTCAAACCATCTTCTGATCTTTCATATTCTTTAAGCACTTTTAATTTTGCACTGCTTTCAGCTAATGCAGTTTGCAGTTTCTTTTTAAACTTTAATTCTGGCCATTTCAAACTCAAGCTGTTGCCTTTTCTTCAGCGCTGCTGCTCGTTCAAGCAGGGCTGCATGTTCTGCCTCTTGCAATGCACCTTTGAAATTTCTCTTCTAATGCTTTCTCTGTCAGCTTGCATGACCTTCTGTGCTCCATTGTATCCTCGATACATCCATGTTCCTTTTCATCAGCCATCTTATACATTGCAGAGTAAATGCTCAAGTAGCACATTTAAAGGCACTTTGTTTCAAAGTCACCTTTCTTAATAAAACGAGTGCAAAACAACTTCTTAAATAATGCCAAAACTCTACATTGACTGAATCAACGCTTGCAATATGTGCTCAAATGGAGAAATCTACAGCCTGCTTTATGCACACAGAGAAATTACAGTCCACCTTTATCTCGGTCCGAACTCACAAATTATATTCATGAATCCGTGTTACGTCCTCACATCGTAATGCACATAGATAATAGGAAAATTTTTCGGTACCTTGTCTTGGAGAATACTTCAAAGGATTACCCGTTTTGGCCTCAGCTCTTTGGGTAAGCTCTCATTCCTTTTTCCTGAGCAGTTAGCGACCATGTTCTCCCGCGCTCTGTTTAGCAAGTTTTTTGACAAAATGTAGTGGCACTCCATTTCATTCTTCTCCCCGTAACTGTACCACTTTTTGGAGTAAGTCTAACAAACAGTCTTCTTAACGCGAGTCATGAGACAAAATAACCTTCTTTTTAAACGTTTACTTAAAAACACAAAATTATAAGATCAAATGCATGGTCAAAAAACTGTGTTGCTTCCAACAGTATCCGACTCCAAAATACTAACCAACTTTACATCCAATCAGAGTCACTACTAAACAGTGACGTCATATTTATATATTCAAAGGTTCAAAAATACAGAAATGTTTTTATCATTTATACATTACTAAATTATGCATTTTAGACTAATATAAACCTTATAAATCATAATGACATTATCATTACCAATTTTTAATTGTTTTTAACTAAATTATTATTAATCAGCTAGTTCCTCATTGGCTCCTACAGGTGCCTACAATGATCTCGTCATCCTGCCCCTCCACAACTAGAGCTGGAACAAAAAATTGAAACCAAAAAGTTGAATCTTCAGTTCACAGATGCCTACTGGAGTAGTTTGTTTCCCACCACACCCCACAAGGATAATGTCTGTTGGAGTTATCAAGTCGCCATCCACTATCCCCGCCTCCGTCAGCCGAGGTACTAAATTCGCACACAAAGAAGTGGCCATGGACCCACTATCCAACATCCCTCTGAGCTCGACTTTGTCCCCTGTTAGTACATTAGTGAAAAATAAACCATTGCTCACAGAGGTTTTCATTGTGTTCTGAAAAATAACTTTTTTGTCTTCAGGTGCTAACTCACAAACAGCAGTATATACAGAACGAGTATCTTCATCATCAGCGGAGGGAAAACTATTTAGCCCCGCATTGCCTTCCTCCAAATGGAGGCGTTCTAGTTTCCCTGAGAGAAACCGGCCTGCTTCAGTGTGGGAGACTCTTTCTGCACTGATTGGTTGCAGTTGAAACTCATGTGCTCTGGGGAGAAGCATTTGAAACACAGCTTGTACATTCTGCAGTGGTCATTAGTGCAATGGTCAAGGCTGCCACAAACTTTACACTCATGGGGGCGTCTAGGGGTGTGCTTACGGGGCACACTGCGAGCTGACTGACTGTTAACTAACAGCGTTTTCTCTAGCGGACCCAGGACTCTGTCCAAAGTGTGGCCCTCTGACTCAAAAGATGGCTGCTCTGACGCAGCGCTACAGCTAGATGTGGGTGACGTGTCCAGCTGACCTACGAAGGCTGCCCCTGTTGGCAAGATTCGTTAGAAGAAACCACATATTGTGACATCAGGTTCACAGAAGTTCTGTGTTCTCTCATGTACTCATCCACCCTTTCCTGTATCTCACTTGCTGTCCACCTCCGATATGGTTTGCTTTTAAACACCAGAGCCAATTCCTTGCTTGGGCAGTGACGGACAAACATAATGACTATGTGGCGATTGAAATCAGTCACAGATTCTTCCCTGCTGGCAAGACAACCCTCAGTGACATCAGCAGCTTTGTTTAGCCTAATCCAGTAGTCTAATGGGCTCTCTCTAAGGTGGGGCTTGACCGCATAAAAATCAGCAAGTGGTAAAAATGTCCCCAAAATGTTGTCTCAGTACACTGGATATAACATTCACATTAGTGACTTCTGGATTGCTGTGTAACCAGACCTTAATGACATCCCTTCCTTTGCCCATTAGTTTGTTCATGACCCCTTCAACACTCACGGTGCCAGTGCTACACTGCTTACTAAGATAAACTCTCATCAGCTCCTCCCACTCAAAGACAGAGCATTTATCGGAGTTGTCACCTCTGAAGTAAGGCGGGACATTGACATCAGAGCAGAGCACTAGATTCAAATCGGCCAGCTGACAGGGTGTAGACTTGATATGCGGTTCTGCCACATTGGGTGGTGATGAAACCCTTGGGGACATACCAAGCTGGAATGTGGGTGACAAGATTGCTTCTCTGTCTGCATCTACCCCTCCCAAAGGGGGAAAAACGAGGGCCAGGGGTAGCAATATCACTAGGGGTAGACTGCTTCACTGGTGATAACATAAAACCCCTACCTCTGCCCACACCAAGTTCACCCATATGATTATTGACATAAAGTCTCTCCATTGCAATATATTTGCTTAGCCCTCAGTAAATAACATATAATATTCCCCACTCACTGAACATCAGAAACAGGTACCCTTTTGCAAGAAATAGAATATAGATAACCAGTGAAGAATGTAAAGAACTAGAGATCACTCAGTAAAAAACATGAGAATTTAAACACACCACAAAAGGATCCAAGACTCCAGTCCCAGAGGGAGCAGACAAGAGAAGGCAGGTGGATATCTTCATCAGCAACAGCGGTGGTCGGCTACAGCTGACCAGTCGACGAGTCACGACACAAGTTTTGTAGCGTGGTCTAATCTGTGTTGTGGTTGGGGAAAAACAACACTATCGCACTGGCTCTACCTCAAAGGCACTTTTTATTTTCACCACCTGGGATAGCAAAAATACTGTTAGTGGTGTATATTACACCGCTATTACACCAGCCCTCAGCAGTGCCTATTAGGTACCAACATTGACAGTTAGCACCGTACATAGACTGTCCTACTGTTAGCCGTGCTAACACGAACAACTACGCTGCAGCCTCTGCACCACGTGCGTTGGCAATCTTTACTTCTATTTAATACATTTGTGCATGAAAATGAAAATAAATTACATGGAGAATTGTGATTCTATGGCTGAAACTTGTTTTATGAACCTCTCATAATGCAACATTAAGCATAAAATACAGCTTGTGTAGAATTAACCATGAAATAGCATTAGAGCAGAAGAGAGCATACATTCTTGGTTCACATGAAAACCCAAAAAGAACGTAAGAAGGCTAACGGCACAGTGTTGACCCTTCGTGGGCATGGCAGATTCTATTAAACGCAAAATATTCACTTTCCAACAAAAAAGAAAATGTGTACAAAGTACTTGTCTTGCATTATATATAAAAATATTAAAACACACTAATATAAAACCACTACCCAGAAGTGTTTGTACACTCTGCAAAATACCTCTGTGTGCGCTATTACGTTTCACAATAAAGGTTCCTGTTCATAATTAGTGCAAAATCATCACTCTACTACATGTGGACAAGAGGTTGTCTGCGTGTGTTTTTTAGGCTCCAGGAAAAGCGGCGACCAGAAGAGCTTATGGGGTGAGTCCCTGAGGGAGGAGGGAAACAACCACAGTTCCAGGACGCAGCTGGACCGAGGAGAGCCCCCACCCCGTGAAAGTACGTGCCTGAGAGGTGGATCCCCCGGTTGTGAGGGAGGTGACAGTGTTGTGAGGGAGGTTCTGTGTGAAACCAATTCCCTGATAAAGTTAGAATTTTGTATACTGCATCTTGGTCAATGGTCCTGATATAGTCTTCAAGGACAAGTTGATGACTCAGAAACAATGGCCGCCATCACCGATTTAATTTTCGGCTGATGTGCTTGGACCCCGTAATTGCCACTTGTGGCTTTATTTAGGGGTCCAAGCACATAGTGTTGGAACCCTATTGTGTTTGTTCTGATTTTCATTATTTTTATTATTAGGGGTCCAAGCACGTAGTGCTGGAACCCTAATGTGTTTGTTCTGATTTTTATTAGGGGTCCACGCACGTAGTGGTGGAACCCTATTGTGTTTGTTCTGATTAGGGGTCCAAGCACATAGTGCTGGAACCCTGTTGTGTTTGTTCTGATTATTATTATTATTATTATTATTATTATTTTCTGCCTTAAAGTGTTTGCACAGCAAAAACTATAGATGCTAGAGCTACCAAATTTGGTGGATAGGTTGCTATGGTCACCCACTACTCAGGTAAAAAAATTACCCCAATTGGCCAGATGGTGGCGCTATAGCGTAACACAACGCGTTTTGGCCTATAACTCTTGAACTGTTTGGGGTAGAATCAAAATTCTTTTTTCCCCTGATTCCCTGGCTCCCTGGGACCAAAATGATGCACCATACTGGATTTTCTGCCATTTTTAATTTTTTGTAAAACCTTTAAAATCTATCTCCTCCTAGACGGTTTGTCCAATTTGCATGAAATTTGGTACACTGCATCTTCAGACCAAGATCTTTCAATATTGTATAAATAAAGTTGGCAGGCGTGGCCTCTGTTGGTATAATGAGCTATAACTCCTGAATGCAATCTCCAATCATCACCAAACTTGAGATTCCTCATCTCCAGGGCCTTATTGTAAATCCATCCATAGGTGGCGCTATAGCAAACAAATGGTCATAACTCCTAAAGCACTTGCCCGATCAAGTTCAAATTTTGCACACTGTGTCTTGGTGAAAGGTTCTAATAAAATCTATAAGGACAAGTTGATAGCTCAAACAAGATGGCCGCCATAAGTCAATCAAATTTCAGCAGCCCTTAAACTGACTTAACTATGACCTATCATCATGAAACTTGGCACGTTGGTTCCTATGGTCAACCTCTACTCAGGTAAAAAAAATTACCCCAATTGGCCAGATGGTGGCGCTATAGTGAGACACAGCGCGTTTTGGCCTATAACTCTTGAACCGTTTAGGGTAGAATCAAAATTCTTTTTTCCCCTGATTCCCTTGCTCCAGATGAACAAAAAGGCCTCTGGGACCAGAATGATGTGCCATATTGGATTTTCCGCCATTTTGAATTTTTTGTGGTACACAGCATCTTCAGACCAAGATCTTTAAATATTGTATAAAGAAACTTGCTACGTTAAAAAGTGTGGCCACAGTAAACCAATGAATCTTAAGGGCGTGTCCTCAATTGATATGATGAGGTGTAACTCCTGAATGCAATGTCCAATCATCACCAAGCTTGAGATCCCTCATCTCCAGGCCATTAGACTCAAGCCTACCAAATTTGGTGTAAATCCGTCAATAGGTGGTGCTATAGCAAAAAAATGGTCATAACTCCATTAAAACCAATAGGCCGACAAACTTGAAATTTTGCATGCTTTCTCTTGGTCAACGAAGAGTATAAGGACAAGTTGGTCCTAACGAAGTGTATAAGGACTTGGTCCTAATGAAGTGTATAAGGACAAGTTGATAGCTCAAACAAGATGGCTGCCATCAGCCAATCAAATTTCAGCAGCCCTTAAACTGACTTAACTATGACCTATCACTATGAAACTTGGCAGGTTGGTTCCTAGAAAACATTTAAATCCCCATTACTCTGGCACGAAAGCAGATATTTCAACAAAATTTCTTGTGCTTCATCAAAGTTATGGATCCTAACTGGGAACTCATGAAACCTCCACGTCAGCCATTTTGTGTTTCATCCATCTCTGATTTTGTCAAAAACACATTTTACCATCTCCTCCTAGAGCTTGGCACAATGCGGTTTTGTGTATTACGTCTTTGGATCATTGTCTTTAAGAGTTGTTAAAGGATAGCTGTAAGGTTGAACAATATGGCTTCAGTGTACCCACAAATTCACCCGTGAAGGCACCATAAAGGAAGAATGGCTATATCTCTGCAATGCTTTTGTTCATTGGCATAAAACTCGTTTACACATGCTTACCATGAAGCCTGGGTGGAACACACCAAGTTTAGTGAAATTTGGCCACTTTGGGGTGCTATACTGAAAAACAGGTTTAAAAACCCATGTGTCCGTGTACTTAGATGTTAATGACATGTTGTTCCAATGGACATCACAAGGCACAGACCACACACAGAAAAGCAGATATTGTCACCAATTTCTTGTAGATCATTACATCATTACACGTCAGGTCCTAACTGGGAAATGAACACATAGTGAACACATGCCCAAATGGCATGTCTACTAAGATACAATCAGTTTGTAGCACTTAAAATAGGCACATCTCCTGCACCTTTTGACCTACTGCCACCCACAACTAATACACTAAATAGTGTTGAAGAAACACTTGGACTTTCCATATTGACCTGAATGAAAGACTGTTTTTTTTCTACTTCAAGTACTGAAAAGTGGGGTTGTCTTGCATGGGATGACTAGACTTTTTAATGTCATTATACATTATCAACAGCAGATGGCGCCATTTATCTGAGATTGTGCGATGGTAGTAGAAATTCCAGTAGACTAGTTTATTTTTATTTTTATTTAAATAACTTTTTCATTTGAAAATGTGATTGCATTTCATTTTTATTTAAATGTGACAATTTCATTTACAAGATCAGCATACCTTCTTTTATTCAGTGTGTTTTAAATTCATGTCAAATGAAATTATTTCCTTTAGAAATTAAGTCTGTTACCAAAAACAGGTGTTGAAAAATGGGAGGTCCTTTTCTAATCAGGGACATGTTATTATATTCAGCTAATATGGTATGTTCTCTGTCATTTTTCCCACAAAAAATGCACTTCTTATTGCAATGTCCCAAGAAGGCACACTGCCTTTTATGGTACTGCTTATGTTGAAGTTTGACATATATGTAGCGGGGGGCAACATGGTGGTGCAAATGGGTAGCACTACTGCCTAACAATATGGAGGTTTCAAGTTCGGGGAACATCTGCGTTCAGTTGGTACCTTGTACCTGTGTTCATGTGGGTTTACTCTGAGCATTCTGGTTTTCTACCACAGTCCAAAAACATTCATGTAATGTCAGTTGGACATGCTATATTGCCCATAGGTGTGAGTGTAAGAGTGGGTGTCAATGTCAAATGTCAAATCAAGTTTCAGGAGCGCTTAAACTGACTTTACTATGACCTATCATCATGAAACTTTGCAGGATTGTTTTGGATGTCTCAAACTGCAATCTAAATGAAATTTCTCCAACTGTCCGAATGGTGGTGCTACATTCCCGATGGCTACACCCAGATCAACATTCATTGATCCAGACACCTAGACTCAGGTCAACTTTCACTAACCTGAGATGGAAAAAATCATTTGGCTACTTCTAATGGCAAACATTCTTGCATATAATGTATTTCACAATCGAAAAAAATTGACCTGTTTAACATTTACATTACCTGTCACAGTTACATGAGAACTGATATCTATAGGACAATAGGCTTAAGGTGATCAAGTAAATCCATGAATGGGTGGCACTATAGCAAAGAAATGGCTGTATCTCCTAAAGCAATTCCCTAATAAAGTTAGAATTTTGTATACTGCATATTGGTCAAAAGTTCTGATAAAGTCTTCAAGGACAAGTTGATGACTCAGAAACAATCGCAGCCATCACCCATTCAATTTTTGGCTGATCTGCTTGGACCCTGTAATCGCCACTTGCAGCTATATTTCTTCTTTTTCTTATTCCACCAAATTTTGGACCGCTTCTCCTCCCACAGTTTTCGAGATATCCACCCCAAAACAACTGTAACCCGTCCGGTCTGACCCCGATCGGGTTGCTTGTGTACAGCTAAGCCGTACCTGCACTCGTTCTCCGTTTTTTGTCGTTTTTTCATCCCTTTTTTCCCCATAGACTCCCATTCATTTTCAAAATCACCCCCCTCACCCTTCATGGCCTTCCCACTCGCTCACTTTTCACCCCAGGGCCACCATACCTCACATGTTGCCTCGGGACAAATCACCCAACACTCATCCAAGACTGTCTTGACCCGCACTGGTCTTTTACTTGTTCACTCATCCCTCCATCCTGCCATTGACTTCAATTCATTTTTCAAAGTCTTATCACAGTCACACTTAGGCCGTCAGCAAACATACTTCATATGCTGGCTCAGGTCATGCCATCCAACACTCACTGAAACCCATACTGACCCGCACTCGTCTTTTACTCATTTATTCATCCCTCCATCCTCCCATTGACTTCAATTCAATTTTCAAAGTCTTACCGCTCAGTCACCTTTCGGCCTACGGTCATAGTACCTCACATGCTGGCTCAGGTCATGCCACCCATCACTCATTGAAACCCATACTGACATGCACTCCTCTTTTGGTCTTTCACTCATCCCTCCATCCTCCCATTGACTTCAATTCATTTTTCAAAGTCTTACCTCTCGGGCACCTTTGGCCTACGGTCACAGTACCTCATATGCTGCTTCAGATCAAATCACCCAACATTCATTGAAAGCCATACTGACCCACACTCATCTTTTATTCGTTTATTCATCCCTCCATCCTCCTATTCACTTTAGTTCATTTTTTTTTTTTTTTTTTTGGGTCATGTGATCCAATACTCACCAAACAACCATAGCAACCATATTGTTTACCCTCGCAACCGCCTAGCAACCACTGAACAACACCCTAGCAACCGCCTAGCAACACACTAGCAACTGCCTAGCAACCATTTAGCAACACCCTGGCAACTACCAAGCAGCGCCCTAGCAATGCCCCAGCGACCATTTTGTTTACCCTCGCAACCAACTAGCAACACCCTAGCAACCATCTCATATACCTTAGTAACCATCGAGCAACGTGCTAGCAGCCACCTAGCAACAGGTTAGCAACCACCTAGCAACACCCTAGCAACCACCTAGCAACTACTTAAGAACACCCTGGCAACCACCCAACAATGCCCTAGCAACTACCTAGCAACCATCTTATATACCTTAGCAACCAACTAGCAACAGCCTAGCAACCACCTGGTAATGCCCTGGCAACCACCTAGCAACCATCTCATATACCTTAGTAACCATCTAGCAATGCGCTAGCAGCCACCTAGCAACAGGTTAGCAACCACCTAGCAACACCCTAGCAACCACCTAGCAACTACTTAAGAACACCCTGGCAACCACCCAACAACGCCCTAGCAACCATCTAGCAACCATCTTATATACCCTAGCAACCACCTAGCAACAGCCTAGCAACCACTTAGCCATATCCTAGCAATCATGTCATATACGTTAACACATTTTTGCTGCCGGGTCGCAATCACACTCTCCATTTTCTTCAGGAAATGCACTTCTCTAGTTATTATTATCATTATTATTATTATCCACAATGGTGGTGTGATGTGAAGACAGACACTGATACCGAACGTCCATCAGAGCAGAGACAAACTTTGGAACAGGGCAGGCCCTGAGCTGTGTATTTAAACAGAGGATGCTGCCACAGAGACAAAGAATGTTACAGAAATAAATAAAAGTCAAACTATCTTCACTGAATATCCCTTAAGAGCAGTGGTGACAGATAGTGACCAACTGTGCTTCAGTGTCATATAGTTTGTAGAACACAACACACAGCATGTAGCAAAACTGCATGGAATGTGAAGAGTTGACTAGGACAAATTGAAGCAGACTGATAATGAACAGATCCACTGCAGTCAGGACTTGTTTACCAGAGCTGAAAATTTTCAGATATTTCTGTGTTAAAATTACACTGGCACACTACAGTTCTTGTCAGATTGTGGGTAACACCCAATCTGAGAAGGCATATGATTAATGTGTTCGAACTGATAACAACCTCTGCTGATGGAAAGAAAAGTTTGAATGGTTGCATTCTTTGTCAATAAAGACATGGACAAATAAACAGTACAAGGAAAAATGAACCTTGAAGAGTCTGAAAACCATTACCTTATGCTTAGGAGTTCAGACATGAGATATCATGTAGGAGTCCGTTGCCGATTGGCCCACGGTATGTGTGGCTTCTACTGACATGTGTCAATAGTGAACACCCATGGTGTTCTGAGGGCAGGATTAAGTAGGCCCTAGAAAAGTGAGTGTCTTTTTGAATGACATTACTGTGAGTAGCTATTGGATAGGCAGAGACCCCCCAGCAAGTCTTGTTACACATTGAGAACCGCCTTGTGGAAGATGCCTGCAATTAGATAGTGCTAAAACAGTTAGTAAGGCTGGCTTTTCCAAGCCCTTGCTTAGTCTGACTTTTCCAAGTGTAGCCCTCCCACTAAGCTGACTTTTACATATGTGTATTATAGCAGCCCACTACCATGAACACCTGAATAATACACAACAAGGGAGGAGCTTAAGTGGAATTCACCAGGCAGGATATATGTCTAGGGTTACCGTCTCGCACAGGGTGTCTAAGAGGCCTGGGATAGCCTATGGGAATGGCTATAGTTAAATGCTAGATAATTGACCTCCCTTGCATTAACTACTAATAACAGTGTGAGCCCCCACTTTGAGTTACTCTTCAAAGATTGAATGGTGAACAATATATCCCACAAATGACAAATAATTAGAGTGCAATACTAAAATAGCTCACTCTCTAAGTGATAGCTGAATGCTCATTTACATCAAAACTCTTATGCATCAATTACTTTAGCTGCAGAAGATGACATTTATTTATCCAAATAGTGCAATTACGGTTAGAGAAATAAACAGACATGTGCCCAGATAAGTGCACAACGAAATACAGACAGCGTCAAATAAAATAAATAATAAAAAAACACTTGCGTTGTAAACACACACACAATCTGGGGTACCCTTTAGTGGGCGCGCATGGTGGAGCTCATAATAGCGGACAGAGGCGTGATTTTCTTACTCACGGAACCGTTCGTCTGCGGACAAAGGAAACTTCTCGAACATCCGCGATCTGAAGAGCAAAGCGGGCTACTCCGAGAGATGGTATCCGATGCGTTGTCCTCGCACAATCACCTCAGGCTCTGCTAAACACAGTCCCTTTTCCTCGCCGTCTCCTCGCAGCAATCGTGAAATGGAGTCGCTGCTGCCCTCCGTTGAATCACTCGCAATGGTCTGAAACAACTAAATGTCCCGTGTAGCTAACGGCTAATCCACAAAATGGCGATCGAGCACATGAATTCGTACTGCTTCGCCACTACTGAGTACACCTCAAAATCCCCAGCAAAGTGTAACCCAGAAATAAAAAAAAATGACACACACAAACAGTTCGCAGGTTGTATTTCCCCCAAAATCTTCTGCTAAAACGCCAATAAAATGTGTTTTTTCCTCTCAACACAACTCAAACTCCCTCTACCCTCATTAACCAGACACAATCCCAACGTACATAGCAACAGTAATCCGATAGGCTAGTACTTAACCAATCATATTTTTTCCCACATTTTTGCCCCCATGAACTAATTTTAACAGGATTACTGACATCGTAATGAACACATAGGAAATGAAACCACTTGTAAACATGGCAACTAGCACATTGTAAATACACCTTTACCTTGTTCTTCATTTGTAAATAATTTTATTCAAAAATAAAAGCAATGAATTTCCCAGGGGTACTACACAAGTCCTTGCCCTATACCATTCCCTACACCAGCTATGGGGCAAATAGTGCTGCTGCCTTGCAGCTCGACCCAGTCAAGGTCAAAGGCTAGGGAACCAGCCCCGACAGAAAAGGGTAGCTGAAGGAGTTGCACCCTCAGTTTCACATAGCAAGTTGACAAGATATGAAGTCACAGCGAAACAGCACCAGGGTTAACCCAAGGTGCCTTTGGCTTTAGCCAATAAGAATGGCGGGCGGGTCCACAAGCCTTCAGGATGGTCTGGTCCTGATCTTGACAAGGATGGTTTGAAGAAATATATCTGCTACATGCTCCCTTTCATGGTGAGCACTTTCAACACCTGTACTTTGGCAACAATCCCTAAGAAGTCTGAGATGGCTCATCTCACAGAACAATATGGAATCAACATCATTTGCATCCAAGACCATTGCTGTTTTCATAGTGAAGACCTCTTACAAGAAAGATTTAATGGTTTTATTTTGACAACATCATCAGCATGGAAAAATAGCAAGAATGCCACAACTGGAGGTGTTGGTGTCCTACTATCACCAAGAGCCCTTAAGTTGTGCCACAGCATTGTCAAGTGCAGTGAACACATCCTCAAAATAACACTCACAGGCTATCCCGAAACATCAGTTCTATGCTGCTACAGTCCAACCAGGAAGTTGTTGCTTGTTTCTATCAGCATCTATCCACTTCCATTTCATCATTATCTGCCCACAATTTTCTTTTAATTGCTAGTGATTTCAATCCTCAGCTTGGTCCAACAGATACACAAACACAAGGTTTCATTGCCTAAGTAAATTATGGATGCATTGTTACGTACATGGTGGCCTTGCACAACTAGACTACATACTGGCAAGGAAAAAGTGGATCAACAGCATCAGGAACTCTCGAGTATTTCATTCTTTTGACAGTGTTGGCTCAGACCACAGAATTGTATCCTGTAAACGTCAGATCAGCTACAGGCAGAGCATAACCCCTGTTAGAGATCCTATGAGAAGAATTGATTGGAAGAGAGTTATTATAGACCCAAAACTCAATGAGGAATACATAGTAGCCATCCACAACAGATTCCCCCTTCCTCGTGATGAACTTCAAGACCAGAATAACATCCGTGCCATTTATGACACCCTAATAACTGCTAACAGAGAGATTGCCACAGCTAAGAATAATGTAAAATCAACAAGGGCCTCCAAAAGAAAGCTTAAAGAAGTTAAAGCTGCACTAGATGCTGCTTGCACTGAAGTCCTTGAAGAGCATGTGAAGGCTAAGACCAAAAAGTTGGAGAAAGCACATCTTGAGAATAAGCACTCTGCAGCATGGGAGGTTCTCAGGGAACTCACCAACAAGAAAGCAGCCCCCCTGATTGATAGCACTGAACATCAGCTTGATTTGTGGTTTTAGCACTTCAGTTCACTTCTTGGCAAGCTTGAGCAAGATGATGTGGATCTAAATGACACCTTCTCTGTGTCATTTAGCTGAACTTCAGACATGCCTACCCAAACTAAGAAAATCTGAGACCCCAGGCAAGATACCAAGATCCTGACAAGATACCAGCAGTCATCTGGAAAAGCAGAAAAGCCATCTCTTTCAAGAGCAGCTTTTGCAGTTCTGTAATGAATCTTACAATGGAAACAAACCTGAATGCCTTCTTGAAGTCCTGCATCATTCCTTTACCAAAGAAAGGCTCAACTCCATTGCCTCAAAGCTGCAGAGGTATCACAGTCTCCCACTGCTCCAAAGATGCTCAATGCTCCTTAACAGGATCACACCACATCTCAATCCCATTCTTTGACCCAACCAGAATGGTTTCAGGAAGGGCAGATCAACTTTACCCCAGATCCTTGCCCTCAGAACAATCATCGAAGAGATGAAAATTTCCAAGAGAAGAGCAACCATTGTGTTTGTAGATTTTTCAAAAGCTTTTGACATTGGATTGTAAAGGCAATTGCAATCATGTACAACAACTCCTCAAGTTTTGTTCAGAGCATGGATGATCCTACCAGGGAGTTTCTAACTACTGCTTGAATCCTCCAAGGAGACACATTGACACCCTATCTCTTTGCCATTGCCATTGCTGTTGATCACTTTTGAACCTCGTAAGTCCAGGAGACACAAGTGTAAGCATTTCACAGATCTTGATTATGCTGATGACATAGCACTTACAGCTGATCAACTCCAAGCAGCACAGGATCTTTTAACATCTCTCGAAGATACAGCAGCCAAAGCATGTCTTTTTCTTAATGTGAAGAAGACTGAATATATGGCAATTAACAAAGAGGAGGAACACCAGGTCATTGTATCATGTGATGGCATACCTAACAAAGAGGTGGCCGATTTCAAATACCTAGGTTCACATGTTGCAGACAGCAAGAAAGAATTTATAATATGCAAGGGACAAGCATGGAATGCCTGCAACAAACTACACCACATCTGGCAGTCTGACAATCCAGAACAAACAAAAGTAGTGTTAGGTTCTACTTTGTGGATCAGGCAGTGTGATGAATGAGATGAGACCGGTTTTGTAGAGACGAGGTTTATTCCCCAGGAGCCAAAGTTACGCACACAAACAGCACCCGAACTAAGGCTGCCTATGCTCAGATGAGCACTCACAGAAATACCTAGGTATGATTAGGCCACACCTCAACAGTTGTTGATTGGGTTCAGACAGAGGCAGTGGACTACAGGCATTGATGTGTTAATGACCCTTTTTTCTAGTACAGTTCCTGTAACCAGTTGGTGTAATCTTGTCCCAATATGGTGGTGACCAGGGACAGCTGGTATAAATGGGCTAACAGTGCTAAGCCCTCCCTATCTTTTACAATAAAGATGGAAAATTATTGTTAAAAAACCTTAGAATAGATTTTTTAAAATTTTGGTGCAGTAGCACCAAATAGTCACAAGAAAAACAAAGGATCTATCTAAATGGGCTTATTTTTTTACAGCCCAAACACAGTAGCATCAGCTTCCATTCATCTTCTTAGTGTCAAGTGAGTGACAGGTGTTGTGGCATGCCCCCTTGATTTGCTGATCATTTGGCCTAAATTCATTCAGCCCAGAGCCGTTAATAAAGAGAGGTACGCCATTGAAGTACCTGGAAATCTCAGGCGGTCACGTGGTTTATGGAGGCTCAAATAGTTCTTCGCCGGTTAATTTGAATGCTGTTTTCCATTGGAAACTATTGAGAAGTATCTTAGAAAGTCAGGCGAAACTAGATCATTTACTGTATTAGACTACATATTTGTCATCTAGAATACAAGTAACTGACATCTATTGACTGTCTGTTTTGCACATTTCTTCTAATAATCACATGATCACGGTAAAAGTAGAGTGGCTAAAAAAAGAGTGGCTGTCAATAGGTAGCTAGTTAATAGCTGACATTAGCTATCACTATCTCTCTAGCTAGATAACGTTTTCACTATTTGTCAACCAACGTTAGCTAGCTAGTATTGTCAAATAGCTATCAGTCAATCTAATATAGTGATGATATATTGAAGGCTTATTTTGTTGGTTAACATTGTTGATTTTGGACCTATCCCTCAAAGCTTTTAAAAACGGTAGCTAAATGACGGAAAATACTCCGTTAAATGAATCCCTGACTGTTCTTCAAATTTAGCTTATCGATCTAGCAAGCTGAATATGAAAAAATCAGACTGTTTCAACTTTTTACCTTGTTACTGGATATTTTTTCTTTGGATTATACCTCAAAGAATGGTGAACGCTGCTTGTGACTAGCCACTATTAGGAACTATTCTATTGAGCGGGACTTCATCCAAAAATCACTGGACTTCAATGACATGGTGATTAACCTGTTTACGTCCCAGAAAGGTCATCGATGTGAGCTTCTCTTCAAATAAGATAGGCCCAAGCCTATAGACCTCTTAAAAGAGCATCACACATGTTTCCTTTAGCTTTCCTGTCTACATATTGCCTGTCTCTCTTCTATAATGACCATTATTTTTGCTGTGGTTCCCAAATTGTTTTATTCAGGACATGATATTTGACACAATGGACCATATGTATCAATCTTTGTGTACAACTTGCCGTAAAACCATGCATATGCACAATCTCACGATTTGTGTACGGGGGTTTTTCGTCAGAGTTATCAAACACCACGTACTCCTCATTGTCTTCATAAATCTGAGCGTAAATCAAATCAGTGTGAGATTATGTGCACATGAATGTGCTTAACGTCCACTCTCACAATTGTTCTTATATGGACCGAGACACGCCTTTAATTTGTTGAATTAGCATATTAAAGATCCCAGGTAAATCTGAGTGAAATGCAGAGATTAATGTTAAGGATCAATGGCAGGACGTAAGAAAATTATTCGGACACGGAGATAGAGGTGATGGTTGATGAGGTAGAGAGGAGAAAAAATGTCCTTTCTGGAGGCCAGAGTAGCGGAAAAATGCGGAGTGGCTCAAAGTGGTGACTGCTATGAATGCAGTTTCACCAGAGGTGCATACAGTGGAGAACAAAAAGAAGTGGTTGGATTTTAAACCTGAATGTCCTCACACCATTTAGGGAATCGGAGCACTTGGAACGTAGGCCTACAAGACGCAAAATAATAGAATTTATGAACGATTCTAACCACTGAGAGATGACTGCTAAAATCAACAAAATAATAGCCAACAGTGTCAGGGTCATTAAGTTAAAAAACAAAGATAACCAGATCATTTTGTTTGTCTTTGTGCTCATGCTGTGCAGCTCTCTCTCTCTCTCTCTTGTCGAGTTGTGTCGTTTCCAAAGAGTATTTCGATGGGATCGATGATGGCGGAGCGGGTGGTGTGCTGAACACGACACTCTCAGCACGTCCCATGTAAATCTACAAATCTACTAAACCTAAACCACTTCATAAAACAAGCTGGAACGTAACGAGATTGGAAAACTCGAGAGTTTTATTGATCTTTATTATTTTAAAATGAGTTCTAAACAAGACGCAAAACGCCCGAGAGAACTATTAAGTTCCAGCGAAACGGAGTCTGAAATGACTACGGCGCTATCAGAAGACCGCGCGATGTTAGCTTCAATGAATGAACAATTGAAGCGCCTAAGAAAGCTGGATCTGCTGCACGATGTCATAAAAGATATCGTGGAATTAAAAACAGCCGTAGAATACAATAATAAACTTATAGAAGACCTAAAACAAGATAATGCGGCTCTCAGAAAAACCGTGAGTACCCTCCTAACAACAACAACAGAAAAACTCTCTGATGAAAATAAGCAAATGAAAACTGAACTACTGGATTTAAAGTGTAGAAGCATGCGAAACAATATTGTTGTAATGGGAGTGAAGGAGGAGGAAAACGAAAATTATACTGTGACTGAAAACCTGCTGAAACAGTTCATGAAAAACGAACTTAAGATGTCTGATAAGCAGGTAGCAGAAGCTGAAATTGAGAGGGCGCATAGGATTGGCTACAAAAAGGATCCCAAGAAACCCAGACCGATAGTAGCGCGATTTCTCCATTTCAAAGTGAAAAGGTCAGTGCTTGAGCGTGGAAGGGAACTCAAAGGCACAGGCTTTTCTATGTACGAGCAGTTCCCTCCCGAAATCGTGGAAAGGAGACGCGCTCTTTTACCCATAATGAAAAGCAACAGGGCACAGAACAATAAAGTGCGATTGACAGTGGATAAACTGTATATTAACAACCAGCTTTTCAGGGACTCCAAGATAACAACGTGGCTGTAAGTATTTTCCTACCTTTTATGGGTCTCACTGTTTTTGTTCCTTTTTGTTTTCTTTTTTGGAAGATGTACATTGCGATCACCAGCAAAAACAATGCCTTATGTAGCAGCATGAAAAGTGTTTGTGGGATAGTGTTGAGGAATGCCCTTTGTGGAAAAAGTGGTGTTGGAGATGTGTGAAGTGTGGTGAAGGAGGGAGAGGCAGGTGGACAGAGGTAGATGTTACTTCACAGTGCGTTGGGAAAGGGACGACACTGGGAGGGGGGAGGGAGGTGGGGGGACACTGTATAATTTATGTAAAACTCAACCATCTTAATTTTATGCATGACATAACTACACTGCCTTGTTTGATCGATTGGGTCAAAAACTGTCAAACTCAAACCTTAATATATAAATATGGTTATAGGAGAACTGAGAATAGCCAGCTATAACTGCAATGGTTTAGCAGACCATAAAAAAAGACAAGCGATTTTCAACCGGCTGAAAAACAAAGGATACAATATTTTCTGTTTACAAGAGACACATTCCATAGCTGCGGATGAAACCATTTGGGAAAAGGAATGGGGGGGACCAATTCATTTTTCTCACTGTACAAAAAACTAAAAAGGTGTTATGACACTTTTTCAAAACAACCTGGATGTTAAAGTAACATTTTCTCAAACTGACCCACAGGGAAGGTGGATCATCCTGACCATATTAATAGATAGTAAACATATAAGTATTGTTAACTTATATGGTCCAAATAATGACGACATTAACTTCTTTGAGATTATTTGTAATAATGTATCAGGCTTACAAGCTACAACCGATTACCTCATTATGGTAGGAGACTACAATACTGTTTTAAACCCTGCTATAGATCGGCAAGGTAACCATTGTACAAATTATCACCCACAAGCCTTTAAAGGAATCTCAAGTATTATGGATGCCATGGACCTTGTAGATATATGGAGACTCAGAAATCCAGATTTACCCAGATATACTTGGAGGAGACGGAATCAAGCTAGTCGTATCGACTACTTCCTAATTTCATTCTCTCTGGTACCAAAAGTTAAAAAGGCATTAATTGAAGACAAAATGAGATCCGATCACCAGCTCATAGCGCTCCATCTAGTACTTACCGATTTCCCTAGAGGCCGAGGATACTGGAAATTTAATCAGAATCTTTTAGTGGACAAAACTTTTGTTTTGGCTAAAAAAGTATTTATCACAGATTTCTTTTCTAATAATATAGGTTCAGCAGATCCCCTCATTGTGTGGGATACATTTAAATGTGCCTTTAGAGGCCACACAATCCAATACTCTTCTTTTAAACAAAAGCAGTTGAGGTCAAAAGAGAAAAAACTAACAAAAGAGATTGAAAAGCTTACACTAATTATTGATAGCACTGATAATATATCAATAGATGTGTTAGATAAGTTAGATGAAAAACAGAATGAACTTGAAGAACTTAATCATGAAAGATCAAGTAAGGTATATTTAAAAAATAAAGCAAAATGGATGGAGAAGGGGGAAAAATGTAACCAATTCTTTTTAAACCTTCAATACAGAAACACATCTAAAAAGAATATACAGAAACTAATCACGGCTAATGGTAAAACTCTTGTGGCCCCAGCTAACATATTAAAAGAAGAAGAAAAATATTTTACAGAAATGTTTTCATTTCAGTCTCCACCATTGCCACTGAATGAGGCTCATTGCAAAGACTTTTTCCCAAAAAATCATGTAAAGCTTTCAAACAAACAAAAAGAATCCTGTGAAGGCCTAATTACAGAAGATGAGCTCAGACAGGCAATAAAGTCATTTCATCCTGGGAAAACACCTGGCCTTGACGGCATCCCAATTGAGGTGTATCAGACTTTTTATGATCAAATTAAAGAACTATTACTTACATGTTTTAATTATGCATACGATAAGGGTGTACTGTCTGAGACCCAACAAGTTGGTTTAATTTCTCTATTACTAAACAAGAGACCAGCGGCAAATATAAAGACCCAGTCTACCTAAAAAACTGGAGACCTCTTACACCTCAGTGTTGCGATGCTAAAATATTAGCAAAATGTATAGCCCATCGCATTAAAAGTGTCTTGTCAGATATTGTCCACCACGACCAGTCTGGGTTTTCACAAGGTCGAAATATTGGGGTCAATATTAGGCAGTTACTGGAAATTATAGAGAATTATGAAATATCAGAAAAGGCTGGTTTAATTTTTATAGCAGACTTTGAAAAGGCCTTTGATAAAGTTCGCCTAGATTTTATTTATAAATGCTTAGATTATTTCAACTTTGGCAAATCGCTAATAAAATGGGTGAAAGTTATGTATAGCAAACTCACATGTAAAATTATAAATAATGGTCATATTTCATGTAATATCTCATTATCAAGAGGGGTAAAACAAGGTTGTCCTTTATAGCCGTATCTGTTTATAATGGCAATTGAAATACTTGCATTAAAGATAAGGTCAAATAATAAAATCATAGGTTTAGAATTCCAGGGACTACATACAAAGGTTTCAATGTATGCTGATGATACCAGTTTCCTGTTGTCCCCCCAGTGTTCTTCCTTGCAAAGTCTAACACAATACCTTGATAACCTCTCCAATTTGTCAGGTCTGAAGCCAAATTATGACCAATGTACAATACTTAGGATTGGGTCTCTGAAAAATACAGCATTCACCTTACCATGTAATTTACCCATAAAATGGAAGGATGGATCCGTTGATATACTTGGTATTCACATTCCTGAAAATACAAGTAATCTCTCAGAAATTAATTTCAATAACAAACTCATTAAAATAGACTAAATTCTGCAACCATGGAGAGGGAAATATTTGACAATTTATGGCAAGATCACCTTGATTAACTCCTTAGTCGTATCTCAATTTCCATATTTGTTTATGACATTACCTACACCAGGTGAATCATTCTTCAAACTATATGAGCAAAAAATCTTCAAATTTATATGGAATGGTAAACCGGATAAAGTTAAACGTATGTATCTGTACAATGAATATGAATCAGGGGGCCTAAAATTGTTAAATCCAGGGGCCTTGAACCTCTCACTTAAAGCCTCCGTGATTCCAAAAAATTTTTTAAACCCAAAATGGTTTTCCAGAAGACTATTAGAGAATGTCCACCCAATGTTCAGAAAGGGACTGTTTCCCTTTCTACAGATAAAACAACCCCAGTTCTCACAGCTTAATGATGATATTCTCTGAAACGTATCCCCTTTTTTGAAAGAAGCCATACAAAACTGGCTGCAGTTCCAATTCCACCCTCCAGAAAACACAGAACAAATCTTACAACAAATCATATGGCTTAATTCAAATATCCTAATAGGGAGAAAGTTTATTTTTTGGAAAAACTTATTTGATACTGGCATCATTTTTATAAATGATATAGTAAATAAGGAAGGTAAAATAATGTCCTATGCAGAGTTCACCAATATTCATGATAAGGTTTGCCCTTTGCAAAAATTTAATCAACTGATTGCAGCCATGCCACAAAAATGGAAAAGAAGAATTGGTAAAGGATGTGGCCAGGAGCTAGTCTGCCGACCACATATGAAAAATTTTAATTGGACTAAAAAGACGAGCATAAATAGAATGTTGTATCAGTTTCATCTAAAATCAAAAAATCTAATAGCTGCTCCATATAATATTTCACACTCTTGGGAGTATATGCTAGACTGTCCGATTCCATGGAATCAGGTGTTTAATTTACAAAGCAACAATTGACTCATCTATAAGATTCTTTCAGTTTAACTAATATACAAATTTTTGGCCACTAAAAAGATGCTTCATACTTGGGGAATTGAAGAGTCACCCTTGTGTAGATTCTGTCAAGAAGAGGTTGAGTCGGTGGATCATTTATTTTGGTACTGCCCCTTTGTGGCTCTGTTCTGGACAGGGGTTCAGGGGTGGTTGTCTCCATACTGTAGTCAGTTTACGCTAGATTTTCCCACCGTGCTGTTGGGTGATCTAAGAAATGGCACCCAAACAATAGTTAACATTATAATACTTTTGGGGAAAATTTTTATTTTTAAGTCAAAATCTGTGGAGGCTTTGAGGACAGAGAGATTCAAACTCTTTATTAAACATCACAGCACAATTGAGGGTTACATGGCACAAGAAGACAGTAAGCTAATTGTATGTAAGGAGAAATGGAAGACACTGAGAGTGGCAGTAGGCTGGGAATAAATAATAACATAGACATATGTAGATATGTGTGAATATTGATATGTGATTTGGATAAATGTACTTACTGTAAAAAAAATAGAAGATATGTGTAAATTATTAGCACAAAATAGAAAATGAGTCACTCATGATGGTTGAGTTGTCCCTGTAACGGGGTTGGTAATGATGGTCTGTGAAGGTGAGGGGACTAGGGCATAATGTAAGAAGGAAATGAAAAAAGTATTGATTAATGCATTTCTTTCCTTTTTTTTGGCTCCTTTTGTCCTTAAATGTATGTTTTTTGTTTTGTTTTTACATATATGTATGTGTGTATATACGTATGTGTATGTATGTATATGTGTATGTGTGTGTATGTATATATATATATATATATATATATACATATACATATACATATATATATATATATATATATATATATATATATATATATATATATATATATATATATATATATATATATACACGTATATATATATATATATATATATATATACATAATAAAAAGCATAAGGGGAAGTAAATAATGGGAGAGGGGGCAGGTAGGATGGGGGGTGGGAGCGGTAACTAGAGAAGAGGTTGGAATACTGACCATTGGTTTTGGGTGGAGGATAGGTGGAGGACATTCACTTGCTAGTGGTGAGACAAAATACTATTGATAAATATTGTATCTTTTTTTTTTTTTTCCTTTATTTTATTCAGTTATCTTTTTTTTTCTTTTGTGTCTTCACCTCATCTACTTGCTGTAATCCAGTAATATTGTTGATCCTGTTTATTGCCTTTCTTGTTAAGCTTTAATAAAGAGGTCCTCCAATAAGGGGGTGGTGGTGGGCAAATTATTAAAAAAAAAAAAAAAGAGTATTCCAACGTTTCCGATATTTTTGTTGTGCTATTTTTGTGTAGGGTACATAAAACTTAGTTTAAGTTAAACTTAAACTTCAACCCCCTCTTGCCCCCTCGTGGCGCTTGGTGCAGACACACTGGTCCTGTGTGCGCTTATTTGTTTTTTGGCCTCTCTTTTAATACTGGCTTCACCACTGCTGTGAAATAAATGTATTATTTGATTTTGAAACAGTAGTCTTGTGTTGTTATTTAGCATTTCAGAGGCTATTGCATGGTTAAATCAATGTATTTCAGTAAACCTACCACCAGACCAATTTTACGTGGTGACCTGGCAATCTGCCCCAAATATTCCTATTTCATATAATGGCCATGATGCACAAACATATGGAAAAGATAAGGTAGGGAATTGTTCGCATGTAGTCAAAATGCCACCATATTGCCACCTGCAGGATGAAAAAAAATGCAGAAATAGGCAATAGCAGGATGATAATCTACTGTTTTACTATATAAAAAGATTTGCCCCCTCGCCATTTTTAACTGCCCCCTCAGTCACTTCATCCTGGCGCCGGGACCTGGCGCGATTAACAATAATTGACGCAAGACCCGTTTACTTGCATCACCGTTAGTTCCTCTTGGTGTCGCCAATCTGCAAATTACAAATTTTATGCGTACGTCACCTCGAGACCATGCGCAGAGGTATGCATGTTTTCCCGGGAAGTATCTTTTCATAAATACCGTTTTATGTGTAGAAAAGTGCTCAGCACGATTTTAGTGCATACGCACCGTTGATACATGTGGCCCAATGTGTTGCAAAACAGTTGTGATAAAAACAGTTGCAGTATCTATCGGCAGTCGTTACAGTTGGAACATGTTTTGTAGTGCATCCCTAGGTGGACCCTTTTCTGACATTGTAGGCTACATGATAGAGCATTCTGTTCTATCATGTAGCCTATCATTCCATCATTCTTACATATTGTTTTTGTTAAAAATGGCATGTGCTAATGTGTACAGAGAAAAATAGTCAAATGGTATGTGTGTGTGTGTGTGTGTGTGTGTGTGTGTGTGTGTGTGTGAGAGAGAGAGAGAGAGAGAGACACAGATACGGAGAGTTTCTCGGCATCAGGCCATTCTTGTGGGTACTTCTCTATAGTGTTGTTGTAGAGCACTTGCTATAACAAGATATATAGCCTACTGTTATGCCTCGTTATGTTGGATTTGATGGTGATTTACCACCAATTTCCACCATCGTAGCACAAAGCTAGATTTGCTGGACACTGCTTGCAGGCCAAAGAACAAGTTGTCTCAGATCTTGTCGCAGGGGTAGAAGACCTTTCAATTACACCGATGCCATTGCCAGAGACCTTCAGCTGCCAGCGGAAGATCTGGCCAGACTGGTGGCAGAGAGGGATGTCTGGAGTCTTCAAGTGACTTCAATCTTGGCAGCAGCCGAAGGATGCTGCAGAGAAGCTGGCCGCCACTTCTCTCATAAATGAGCCAAAAATTACAAAAGGTTAAAACCAAATAACAAAACAAAGGAAAACAGCCTATGCAAGCCAACAGCAGGGAAACATGGGCCTTCTCCCTGCTCTCAAACCACACCTGTATTTAATCCACTTTCCATTAGTCAGGTGTGGCTCGTTACCTAATCGGATGGTTCCCTTACAAGTCATTGTCAGGTGCACACCATTATAAAATTGATTGTTACACAATTGACAGTTAGCACTTAGGGAGAGGTATTGAAGGCTCTCGTTCACAGATGATGCTGATTTCCAAGCCACTTCAGAATACAGGTACATTACTGAAAAATATCCCATAGCATCTTGCACTGTTCTACTCTAGGACACTAACAGGTTTAGACAATATGTACAGATTGTGAAAATGGATTTCTGTTTTAGATTTCTGATCTGGATTAATTTTTTTAGTTTATTAGTGAAGGATGCATTTTTGATCTCGTATGGAATGTAGGCTGAAAGCGTAACAGAAAAAAATCGCTGCTATTAAATGAAATCCAAGTTTTCATTTCAGGACACAGTGTTCACGGTACTTTATTTCACTGATTAAAATTCATGGAGTATTTCTGAACACTTAATTTGCATGCATTCATTTTGAAATTCCTGTCCTCTTAAGTTTGGGAAACATTGCTTTCCAAACAGGTAAACAAGGCAAGCAATGCAGTACAGCCAAGTTATTGTTTATTGTATTTAGATTATAATAAATTGTCTGCCATTTGCTTAAGCTGCATAATGAATAGGTTTTTATTGGTGTAACTGTGTGTGTTTTATTATTTCACTTCGCCTTTACTCGCAAACTCTAACTGGACAGACTCTTGAAAATTTAAAAGCCACATGACTGCATGGGGTTAGCTGAAGGAATTCCTGCAGAAAAGGCACATTCAGGCATGTAAAGCCATGCTTGCACGTGTCAGCTCCAATGCTCCCTACTGAACTGTTTTTACAACACTGCGAGACAGTCTCTTATGCCAAAATGGCCACCACCTCTATTTTTCCTTGTGGTATGGTGAAATTTTGACTTAATAACATTTTGTGGATATTGTTATTGTTGTCTGGAGGTTCACTCTGTGAATATCTGTGCCATTATTTTTTTTTCTAATTGGTCAACATTCTCTGGGAGGGGACAGGAGGACAGAGTGTTAAACATAATGACCATGAATATCTGTCTACGAGCTTTGTCTACACTATGCATAATCTGTTCTGTTCTGTTGTATACTTGTCTTCAACAAATCTTTCCCACTATGTCACTATTTTGGTTTCTGTGCCTATAAAGTTGGTTTCAACCTCTAGGACAAACTAAGCATATAATAAGAATATAGGAAGCCTCTACAGTGAAAAGCTTTTGTTGGACTTTTTCAGTGTTAATGATGTGCCTATCCCTCAGGTTTTCCTCCAGCTTTGAGAGCTGACCAGTTTCACCGTGCTTTACTTGACAGGGTTGACTTTAGTTAAGCCAAACGGCAACCTCTTGCAACCGAGTACTGAATACTTTTACCGAGGCTTGTACTGGATGTGTATGTGTGTGCACATGTGTGTGCGCGTGTCCACATACTCACACATGTATGTGTGTCTCTGTCTGCATGCGCATGTGTGCGTGTACGTTTGTGTGTGGGGAGGGGGTTGTGCTGGAATGGTACCAAGTGGGTTGTTACATGGATTTATATCAAAGTGTGACTCCTACTTCAAATCTAATTCAATTGAAAAACAGGGTTGGGGAGTAACGGAACACATGTAATGACGTTATGTATTTAAAGTACAAAATATGAGTAACTGTATTCTGTTACAGTTACCATTTAAATTGATGGTAAGCAAATTACAGTTACATTTAAAAAATATTTAGATTACAGAAGGGATTACATTGGATTTTTTTTTTCATTTCATTTATTTTTTCATTTAATGTTTATTGAAATCTATCCAATGATAGGCAATTCCGGGGTGTATCTCCTATACAGTGGCATAACTAGAGTTTTATACATGGGGGGGCCAGGGGGTGGCCAAGGCTACTTCAGGGGGGTCCAGATGTAACAGAGTTAAAAATGCATTCTTGGTTTTAGTGACTTTCACCAAATAAGTTTGAGAGACCACTATTGGTTAAATGTGGCAACTGCATCTGTACATTACTACTACTGTGTGGTTTGTACTTCTGGCAGATCTGCAAGCGGTAGGTGATGCAAGCCTGAGCTCCGTTCACAATTTTCCTAAAAAAGTGTAAAGCAACATCATATGTAGTTTAGATAATATATTGTTATAGCTATGCATACTCTTGAGCAATGCTAAGTACAGCGTAGAGGATTTTCCATGCATTCATAATATATTTTAGCTATCCACGGTTGTCTAGCTAGCGAGCGTATGTGAAACAAATGTGATGATAGTTATGCATAATGATGATATGAACCGGGAAAATTGAAATCATTTTATTTCTATTATCATCTGCACAGATTGCCAGTTGCCTAACTTTACGCTGACGACATACTGTGTTGTACGCAGGGTTGGGAAGGTTACTTTTAATATGTATTCCACTACAGATAACAGAATACTTGCCCTAAAATGTCATTTGTGACGTATTCTGTTAGATTACTCAAGGTGAGTAACGTAATCTAAATACTTTGGATTACTTTCTGAACACTGTGTTTGTAATTTTTAAAAGTATGTAAGTAAAACTATGAATGTGGCATATACTGGTGGACATTTTCATGTGCTTTTCTATTCAACTGTCTAAGGTTCTGAACAGTTATTTTTAGAATGTTCACTTAGCACTGTCGTGGCTAACATTTTGGCACCCCCATATTAAGTCTATGGGCATTTCATCAGTTTAGGTAGAGGTGATAATTCACTAATCCCAGAGTTCTTCAATGTGGCAGATAGTGTGGTCCACTAGGGTTACTTCACTAGAATTCTTTAACATACTATGAATAGACAGTGTCTCTACCTCGGAACTGCAGCTCAATTTCTCTCTCACACGCACACACACACTGTACTGTACTGTACTGACATACTGGAGAGACTTATGATCACAATAAAAATGCCACAGCCATCAAAACAAGAACACATGAATCAACAACCAACAGTTTAACGTGAGGCTTAATCTGACAAAATCATCTATTGTTACAAACTGAAGCTAAACTTAAATTCTGAACTTGGCATGGGACTGACTGCCTGGTAGATGCTCTGACCTGGTGGTGGTAGACTGGGTCCTTGTGAAGTCTGACCACACTGACTCTGACTAGCCTCAGGTAGGGAGCTGCTCTGGGGTCTGGTGGTGATGCAAGGGCTGAGGTCTGTTTGCACGCGATCTGCCTGTTTGTTCTTCTTTAAAAATAAGTCTGATACCTCTCCCTTTCTTTTCATGATTGTTTTAATTGACCCTATACAAAAATAAGACAGTCTATGGTTACATCTAAGCATCCAATTACCCACATTTTAGTCCAATCTCAATCTTAATTACAAATCCCCATTATCATAACTGTACCTTAAAATCAACTACCAGTTACTAGTTGGATCATGGCTAGCCGTACTCTGCAGTAAGTAGCTATAATTTCTTACACCTTTACGATAGCAAACAGGCTATCTGCAAATTGTGGTAATCTTTTGAGTAACGTTAACAGATTGATAATAACAATTGTTCGTTTTGAGTTCAAGTATGAAAATCTGAGTTAATGGATTTCAAATTGCTAAATGTTAAGTTGCTGAACACTGACAGCTGTACTAGTTACCCCACATTAGCTAAACACTCGTATACTTTAACTTACGACACTTCACTGTATATGCGTGGTGTATATTACTAGCACAGATGTAAACATAATGTGAGGCTAAATTGGGAACCGATCTCTCTTATCTGATTAACTGTCTGTTATGGAGCCAAATTGCCAATATGCATCTACACAGCGACTCAACTTTCGTAAAAGTTGTTCAGGAAACCTAAACCCGATGCTAAACCTTAAAACTTACTTCAAAATGGTGCTTACACCGCAGGTCTGCCATAGTTGTGTCAGTCGCTCACGTGACTCGTGAGCTGTGGAAATACTATTCTCTCCTCCCTGTCCTCGATTTGAAAAAGGCGCCTCCAGATGTCAAAATAAACTTTTCTTTCAACAAGAGGTGAAATGAGATGTCAATCAGCATCAAACTGCCAGTGATAGCGAATGAAATTTTAGGGTGGCACCCGGAGTGGCCAGATATCAGGGCTGTCCAGTGCCACCCCGGACACCCTTCTGGCTCCGCCACTGCTCCCATATGCCCCTCATGAAAAAAAAGAAGAAAAAAGCGTGCAGCCTGCCTGACTCACAAGACAGCTGTAACACTTTTCTACTTGGTATATGTAACTGGTCGTTGCACAATAGACAGTACGTTAGATCTGGGCCATCAGAAGATAAACTACGTTTTTCCCAGTAGGCAGTAAAATACAAGGGCAGAGTTCGAATAGTTTAGATTTTAAGTGAAAGAAGAATTTATGTACACATATACAAAGCTCAGAAGTTCAACATTCAAAAATGTCAAGTGAAGAAATCATAAATCAAAATCTTTCAGTCTCATTTCAGTTTCAATGTCTTAAGTTCTAATAAACTCTCTGCTTTTGAATATTTAACTCTAGACTAAAATTCTCTAATAAGGTCTTGGTTTAGTTCAAGTATTTGAAATTATTTACACACTTAAATCAGTTTCAAAACCAAATCAACATTCACATATCAAAATGTGTTCAAAACTCAAACAATTCAAAGACATATCAAACAGGAAATGCAAATTCAAATGCATACATCTACCATGCAGTCTTTCAAATGGAAATCAAAAAGCTCAGTTCGCTTGGTTCGGTTTTCTATCTCAGTCTTTCAAACACAGTCTTTCTCAGCTATGCGAGGAAACTGAAAAGTCTGACTTATCATATAAACTGGAACGGGAGGAAAAGTTAACGTTACGCTTCAAGTCGGGCTAATTCTCTGTGGTGGGATCCATCTTGTCTTTAACTTTGGGTGGCTCGCCATCTTGTTCTCGTCGTTACATGTGTTATCCACATCCAACAAAGTAATCAGTTCGAATCAAACACAATTCTTGTAGTAAATGCCAAAATGAGAAGTAGTATCTTCAATAGTCTTTCAACGAAGCTCAAACAGAAATACTCTAACGGGTTCGATGCTAGTCGGTAATCAACAGGCTAACTCTGGTGTTAGCACTCTCAACCAAGAAAATAATAATGTCCGTAATTTTCGATATTAAAATCTGTTCGCTCAAGTATCCCCACACGGAAAGTGCGGGTTCTCCCGGATCTCAGATGGTTTCTTTTCAAAGTTTTCACTCAAGCGTTTCCTCCATGCGCCCTTCCCTGCAATTTCTGTTCTCTGTTCTGACGAATTCTACTCAAGTTTCGTTTTTACTTTTCTGCCTGCTACATCCAGTAGAGGGAGCTCTAACATTAAATATTAACATTAAATACTACAGTTAAGCTGAATTCCTCTATCATTTCCTAATGAATACTTTGCATTGCATATTATCTGTTTTATCAGTTCTCACTTGTTTTTCAATAAAATTATGAATCAATAAAGTAATCAATGTTTTGTGATTATTACTATTCATAGTATTTTAGGGTTTTTTTATGAGTTTCTTTGTAAACCTTGGTTACACAGTAGTGGTGTTCAAAACGATTCTTTTTAGTGATTCGGTTCCTTTCGTTCAGTTCAATATAATGATTTGAATCTTTGACTCACTGATTAGTTCATTTCCATATCCAGTCGGGCAGCATACACGAATCTGTAAATAGTTTTATTGCATTTTAAAAATTATCCTACATTGTTCCAAACATCATGTCCATTATTAGCCTGCTCTGCGGCCAAACAGCACGTGTGAAACCAAATGTCAATGAAATTAATAATAATTGAATCGTAATATCCATTACGCTCAACTGCACCATGCTATTCAAACAATCATGCAACTGCAAAGTATACTTCGTCTTTAGGAAGTTAATAGAACCCCACATTTTAACGCGTATAATAGCCTAAATATATGTCATTTGCTAAAACCAAAAAAAAGCACTAAGGAACAAAGAGCCACACTTTTACAAGTTTTGAACTAACCGAGCCCAAACATTTCAATATACTTGTAGGCCTAGTCAGTGATACCATATTTTTATTTGTTGTTAATGTAGACATAGTACGCTACAAATGTGATGCATAGGCATATGCATCACATTTCTGTTTTGTTTTGTAGCCTACTATGTTGATTTGTCAGTATTTATTAATAAGGACTTTATTCATGTTAAAAGGAAATGTGGTGTCAACATTAAATAAATCGTAGCCTACGTAAAATTGCAGTTGTGATAAACAAGAACTGCGATACGTTGTGCGCACCTAAAATATGCTACTGCTAAAAATATAAATATAAAATAATGTTTAATAATATTTTAATTATAATAATGTCTATAATAATGTTACGGAAGCGCTCTGATTCCTTTTGCATCGTCACAGTCAATGGCGGATGTAGCCCAAGCCTGCTATACTGAGAACTAGCAATTCTGGCAACACGTAGTCACCAGGTCTTCATAGTCAGTGAATCTTTGGAGTCCGAAGGAACTGGTGAACTGAGGAACTTGTCAAAAGTTCATCGATTCAGTAGGGGGAGTTTAAAGTCTTCGTAGTCACCGGATCTTTGGCATTGTCCCACATCGTCAGCTGTGCCGAGATGGCCAGTGGGAGGTGCTTTGAGAGTTTTAGCATTTTAGCCATTGGCTAGTTGTCGTCATGAACGTAGCCTACTGCTGATACAGTTTTGTGATAGGCTGCTTCGTGGAAAGACCGCATATCTAATATCCACTGGAGGGAGAGTTATAGCTGCTATGCCAGCTCATCAGCGCAAATGTTTGCAAAGAGGAAGGAACGAACCTTTCAGACTAGGGATTCAGTACACTCAGTTCACCTCAAAGATTCGTTCAAAAGGATTCGTTCGTTCACGAACTGCACATCACTACAAGACAGTAGAATGCAGAGTGAGACAGAAAGTAGTGGTGGTAAACTCGGCTCCTTTTATGGACTCAGGTTCCTCTGAGTCACTCACTAAACTGATCCGGGTGTGTCGAGTCCTTTGAGTCAGTGTTTGAGTTGTGGAGGAAACAGGATCCACTCAACTCAGTTGTTGAGTTGTGGAGGAAACAGGATCCACTCAACTCAGTTCCGTTCGGTTTTAGTTGTGGAGGAAAGGAAAGGATCCACTCAACTCGGTTAACTGCGCGAGTCTTCTGGGTCCACTGTGTTTCTGACTGTGTAGGAAGTTACTCTGATCCGTTCTCAGTCAACTCAACTACATTCAGAGGCGCATATTTGATAATTTATTTGATAATTTTATTTTAAGTTATTTGAACGTCGGACAGTTGGGTTACCTGCTAAACGATAGGTAGATGGGCATGTTATGTATGTTATACAGGTCATAATAAGAGTGATACAGATTATTGTTTCAATGTGCACCGCCTGGTGTTAGCAGCAGCCATAGGACTACAGGATCCGGGTTAATTGAGACCTCAGACTCATGAATCCTGAGTTAGTATGAGGATTTGAGTTAATAACCCAGGTGACTCAGGAATCAACCAACTAACAAAGCAACCAGCGCAACGCGTTTATGTCATGGAAATACCGGGACCATTTTACTTTCAAATTTGGCAAAGGTCGCAACATAACAGTACAATGCAAGCTGTGTTTGCCAGCAACCAAACTGCTATTCGCTTCAAAAGAGTCGACATCTAACCTGAAGAAGCATCTTGACGTAAGTTCTCTTTTTCATTATTTAAGCTAATATTGATCGCTAGCTAGCTATCTTACATAGTTTGGTTGCACTGGATCAGCTATTCAGCTAGCTAGTAGGCTAGTAGGTATAGTATTAAAGTTAACTAGCTAACGAGTAGATACATTGATGTTAGCCACAACAGTGCCAAATGAACATTCTAAAAATACCCGTTCAGAACCTTAGGCAGTTCAATAGAAAAGCACAGAATTATGAAAATGTCCACCAGTATATGCCACATTCAGACTTTTACTTAAAAATACTTTTAAAAATTAAAAACACAGTGTTCAGAAAGTAATCCAAAGTATTTAGATTATGTTACTCACCTTGAGTAATCTAACAGAATACGTCACAAATGACATTTTAGGGCAAGTATTCTGTAATCTGTTGTGGAATACATATTAAAAGTAACCCTCCCAACCCCGTTGAAAAGCTATGGTGAAATTGATTTACAGAATATTGCATAACATGTTTGTATACATGAATATATGTTAACATCTGTTTATTGTAGATGCATATATATACATACACATATATAATTATATGTATTCATATAGTTGTTTAGATGCCTATATATGTGACTATACTATGATTATTTACATTTATTTATTCATGATTACAGATAAATGACTGGAAAGATGTCTTCTGACTCACTGTGTGATGTGTACATGTGTATGTGCAGCTTGCTCTAATCCAAACTAGTATATGAAGTAAAGAAGAAACACAATTTTTCGCTGTTATTAAAAAAGACAACAAAAACACTTGAGTCAAATGCCTTCCACAGGTTGGTGTGAAGCATGCCAGTGAATAACGCATTCAGAGAAACAGCTCCTTCTGTTGAGGGCCTCCTTTCTCCTTTACTGAGTGCCATCCTTAAAGCTCCCAAAACAAGCTTAGGTAATGTTTAATGCAACAGTCAAAAAAGGATTAAATCTACTATGTTATCGTAATTCAATTATACATAAAACCCTTTTTGGCAAACAAAACTTAACTGGCTAGATAAAGCCTTGTGTATGCGTTTTAACAGAGGAGCAATTTTAACATGTGACAATATGATCTGAAAGGAAAGCTGTGCATGTTTACTATTCCTGACACAGTGCTATTCATTTGGATTCTGTAGCTGTGCAGTACATTGAAAGTTGTAAGCGGCATGTGAAAATGCAGACACCATGGTTGATTATGTTTATTTCAGCTCCGATTGTAATGGAAGAGAGATTGTGGGAACTCAGAAGGTGACGGCTTTAGGGCTGAATGAATGGCACAGTTCTGAATAACTCAACTTCAGTCAGTCACGTGAATGTTTGACTATTTCATGTGTGAAGAATAATAATGGGTTAAAACTATGTACTATTATTAAGAGGCTCCTTTACCTAACAGCTGTGTCTTCCATACTTACATTACAGATACAGGATTATCCATCTAGACAGCTACATATTAGTTATAGTAGCTCAGGGTAGATAAGTCCCTTGCTCAAGGGTGACAATGGAAGTGGCCCAGTAGGGAAACAAACCTGCAGCCTTGGTGATCACTCTCCCACCTCGAATCATGATCCACCATATGATATATATTCCATATGACGGAATTACAGCAGCCACATAAGCCTTCAGGATTTAACCTGGCCAGACTCTGCAGAATGTGACTTTGAGTGTGTGGCTCTGTGACAGCAACAGTGTTCCACATATACCACTAGCTTTGGGCAGATACACCCCCGGCTAGCAATGTTTGCCAAAGACACTGCCAAAACATGGACAGTCCACATGCAAACATTCATGTCTACTTGCGTTTTCCATTCCAAAACTTGGATGCATGTATTACCCCTGAAAGGGCTGTCTCTCTCTCCCTGTTCCTCACACATACACACAATATCATGCCACTGGAAACATGGTTCGAATTACGGGGGGTATTGGGGGGGTCTGACCCCCTTAAAAGGGATTTGGACCCTCCCAAAAGGGACAAAACCGACAGTTTGGGGGGTACTGAAATATTTGATATATTATTATGTAATTATAAATGTATGGTTATGTAGTATTCCCATTCCATATTCATCATGCTGGGAAGAATCTAATGTAATACGATTTCAAACACCCCTTTGGTTGGCTGTACCATTTCTTAAGCACCTTCAGCATCTGTTATTGACTTGACTCACAACGCAACGCACCGGCGCATGTGTGTCATTGCCAACAGAGCTGCAGGGAGAGAGACATTATCAAGTAGCTGTTTCGACTGTCACTTATGTCACCGTGTGTTGTGCCTTGTGGTAAATAATGTAAGCAGCTAGTCAACTAAACAGACATTTGTCAGGCCTTAAGAGCTGTCTTAATTTTGTTGTTTCGAGTGTTTCCCCTCGTCTATAAGTATGCCAACGTGATGTCACCGTCTAGTTCAATTATCTGCTAAAGCTAGCTGTATCTGAGTATAGCTGGTGCGAATTTGTCTGTTTCTCAATGAAAGTGACCAACGTTTGCGTTAAATAATGCAAGCAGCTAGTCATCTCACAGACACTGTCAGATCTACACTTGTTTTAATTGTTGTTTCAAGTGTATGCCGCCATTTGATTAGCTGCCAATGCTAGCTGTATCTTAGGTGGCGCGATTTTGTCTGTCTCGTGAGAGCAAGCGAAAACAAAGCTAGTGGTGCCAACGTTTGGATGACGTAAAATCCGTACTACTATCTCTAGCTATACTATATCAAAATTCTTATTAGCAAGTGTGTAGCCTACCTTGTGGAAATTACTCTTGACCTTGGCATAGGATTCTCTTTATTTCTCAGTGCATTTTGAAGTTGCCCATGCCTTGAACTCATTATTTCTGGCTTTATCGGAGTACAATATGGGTGCAGTTAAAAAAAAATACCACATTGTCTGATTGTGTAATGTTGAACCACACACTATTTCAGATATGTACATTATTAGAGGCTTTATTTGACTGCTCTCTTCAAAACTCCTGATTATTATAATTAATAGTGGGTCATACAACTTACTTAAACTTAAATTTGATTTCATTCACAGAGCAATTATGAGCAAGAGAAAAGGCACCACAGACATCAGACACTTTTTTGATGCTAAAAGAAGAGTAAGTAGGACATATAACAATTAAGAGACAGGTGATTAAGGTATGAATGCTGGTAAGCTTTACAAAATGTTAATGTGTATGAAGGAAACAGGTACTCTGCAGGCAGGAAGGAGGCAGGCGGAGGACAATGAGCAAGACCACAAGCAGCAGGGAGAGAACAGGAGGAGGACAGCAATCAGGACCATGAGCAGACAGTAAGGAAAGAACAGGAGGAGGACATTGAGCAGGCAGCAGGGAGAGAACAGGTGGAGGACATTGAGCAGGACGATGAGCAGGCAGGAAGTAGCGAACAGGAGGACATTGAGCAGGACCATGAGCAGGCAGGACATGGCCAAGAGGTGAGTTAGTTAGACTGTAACTCAGAGATCTGCACACTATGCCATCAAACCAGATACTAATAGGGAAATGTTTTTTTTTTAAGGCTATAGGGGCTGGAGCAAATGAGGAGGCAGGGATGACACCGGATTGCTGGAAAAGGGAACAGTGGCAGGGTTGGAAAGCCAGGAATCCTTGGCTGTATTCAAAAGAAAATGGCAAACTAGGGTGCATCACATGCAGAGAGGCAAAGACTTTGCTATTGTCAGACAAAGGTCCGGGAATGCATTTCTCAATTGAATGGATCAATGGAGTAGTAGGCAGTAGTTGTAAAAGAACACTGACCAAGAAAATCTACAAACACAAAGACAGTGCATCACACCAGAGGGCTACAGCGATTGCGCATCAAAAGGAAGTAATGCCCAGAAATGTTTTGGAAATAAATGCTAGTTTAATTCGCGAAACAACCAGCTCCTTTAGAATGGCATGCAGTTGCCAAAGAAAGGTTGGCATTTAGAAAGATGCCTTCACTCATGAGGCTGCAAGAACTTAACGGTGCTGTAGTGGGGGATGTGCACCGCTCAGACCACTCTTGTGCCGAAATAGTGGACCAAATTGCCACAGACATGAAAAAAAAGCTGGCGAAGACAATTAAAGAAAAGAGCTCCCACATTTCCGTAACTATAGATGAGAGCACAGTATTTGGGCTGGCGTACCTGATCATTTTCATCAGGTGTGATGTTACAGGAGATGGTGATCTTGATAACATGTTGATCTTGATCTAGTTGAGTTAAAAGAGGATACTGATGCCAGTTCTATTTATGATGCATTGAGTTTAAAGGAAGCTGGCTTGGATGTTGATTTTTTACGAAGAAATCTCATTAGTGTTGCGTCTGATGGGGCCTCAGTTTTGACAGGGTCCAAATCTGGAGTCATTGCTAAGCTTAAACGTGAATTCCCCAACATTAAATTCATTCATTGTCATCTGTCTCTGGCTGCAATCATTTTGAAATATTTATTTCCAAATTGTACAGTTTGTTTCACCAGTCCCACAAAACTGCACGGTTGCTGCAAGAAGCAGCTGAACATCTAAATATCCAACTACTGAAAATAGGCCAGGTCTTCACAATTAGATGGGTATCAAGTAGTTTTAACACTGTGAAAGCTGTCTGGAGAAATTACCCTGCTCTTGCCAAATTTTTCAAAACCGAAAGTGAAGATGTAACTCTCCCTGACAATGTGAGAAAGAAGTATCTCGGCCTTTTAAAGTATCTCACAAATGTAAGTTTCCTAAGTGATTTGGCCTGCATGAAGGATGTCTTGAGAGAACTACAGAGCCTTTCACTTAAGTTGCAGTGAAGAGAGACCTCAGTTCTCAACAGTTTTTGCTATGTACAACAAACAGTAGAAATCCTTAGAGCGATGAAAATGCGGGGTGGGAAGTTTACAACCAAGGCTGAACAGAGCATATCAGTTGGCTTGTTCAAAGGTGTTAGCCTTGGTGGGGAGGGTGCAGGGAAGATTAATAGGCATCAGTTTTTTCAAGGAGTTGTGGACAATTTGACTTCTCACATGCCTAGTGATGACCTGGTTCAGATGATCCAGCCCCTTGACAAATCTACCTGGCCACAATAGCAGGAAGACCTTGTTTTACATGGGGAAGCAGAGGTTCGCATGTTTGCCAAATTGCTCGGGGAACCAAGCAGAGAGGCTGTAGAGGACTTTAGAGATTTCAAATTAAATGGGAGACAGGAGGGAGACACACTTAAAAGACTTATAATCGCGAGTAAGACCTACATGGTGACCTCTGTGGAATGCGAGAGGGGGTTTTCAGCAGTGAACGATACAGACAGGAAAGCACGAAACAAACCGCGTGCCAATAGTCTGGCCTCTCTTCTTTTTGTGGACATTAATGGACCACCTTTAGAACGTTTTGACCCCACTCCATTTTTTACAGTCCTGGGTAAAGGCTGGGCATTGCTTTTCTATGTCATGGGTGCCAGGGAGAAGTGGCAAAGAATGCCAACCAAGGCCCGTGTGGTCAATTTTTTAAAGATAATTTCATTGATTGATAGAGTCTTAACTTTTGATGGTAACATGATTGATTGATAGTCTTAACTTTACAAGGTAACATGATTAGTTGATAGTCTAACTTTTGAAAGTAACATGATTGATTGACAGTCTTAAATTTTGAAGGTAACATGATTGATTGATTGATACTAGTAATTTTTCAAGGTAGCATGATTGATTGATTGATACTAGTAATTTTTCAAGGTAGCATGATTGGTTGATAGTCTTAACTTTTCAAGGTAACATGATTGGTTGATAATTTTAACTTTTGAAGGTAACATGATTAATTGATAGTCTTAACTGTTTAAGGTAAAATGATTGATTCATTGATAGTCTTGACTTTTGAAAGAAACATGATTGCATCTTGCATTGCTAAGCACATGCACCCTTTTGTGTTGTGTATACTTTGATGTTTTATTATACTATGCATTTGCATCTCATCTCAAAAAAAAAAAAAGTCATGCTATGTTGATAACCAACTTGTTATGAGAATAAAGTCAGATTATTGTCAGATTATTGTTGTGATCCTGTACTTGTGGTAATGTCTCTTTGCACAAAACCTTTTTGGAGTTTTTCATGAAATGGCATACACTCCCAAATTAAACATAACAACATAGCACAGACATCAGACATACTGCTTGTTGCTGTAGAATGCCTCATTTGTGAATTAAGGTTTCCATAATTTTGTGAATTACTGATACAGAGTAACACAGGATAGAATGAAAAACATATGTCTGCTGAAAGCATATATCTAGACATTGTATTTTTTAGACTATTAAGACTCTTGGGGGTGATCAATACTGATTTATTATTGAAAGTTTCCCTGTCTGTCTACTGCCCCCTGTCATTCATTAATAGTATTACATTCAATAGACATAGGCTACTGTGCATAATGGTAATAATGTGGCGCTTGTATGCACTGTGCGCATCATTAGGCCATTCTCTCTATGGGTGAAGAGAGGAAGCACCTTTGAATCTTCATGCCAAGTTGGCTTTCCACAACTTCCTTCATTGCATTAGCTTAATTAACTAGGCTACTATACAGTAGGCTATTTATGTAACCCATTTGTGAAACAAACAAATTCATGAACTTGATTAAGTTTAAGCCACATGTTAGTCATTTCTGTCCTGCATGGTATTAGTCTAGTTTTAGTCAACAACTTTGTATTGCATTATAGTCATTAGATTTAGTCATATAATTACTTCCTTTATTTCAGTTAGGCGAGTAGCCTACTGGTATTGGAAATTGATATCAAAGTCAGGGGGCGGGACATTGCATGCATGCGTACCATACCATTTATTTCTGCAGGCGCCCCTGTAATAACCTTGATCGTCACTGTTGGTTTAATTGAATTGTCACACTCTAAACTTTCAACCGATGTAGGCCTATGTATGAATATTGTAACGTCAGAAGGGTTGGTTCAGTGTTCACTTGTCAAGTAAGCTAACCTGTCCGCATTCAGCCCTGCCCCAACCTGCAGGTGACATGAATGAGCGATTGAGTGATAATGCTCCCATAATCCTGTGTGAGTGCGAGTAGAATAATTGTCTTGAGTAAATTGTGTTGTTTCCTCAAGATATGTGTTAGCCTATGTTAGCCTGTTAGCACATGGTGTTTTTTTTTTCTTCAGAATTATCTACCTACCGTAGGCATGAGATACCATTTCCGAGGAATGTAGGCTACACACCATAAGTGTGTGATGATGTACGTTTGTATATAAAGTCAGGGCTCTTTGCTGACGTCACTGCCAGAATATCATAAAAACATGTACCCCCCGAAGCTCGCGGGGTAATTCGAACACTGACTGGAAATGTTACTTGAGCTGTATTTTTTGTGTTCTATTGTTTGTCTCTTATTAGATGTTCTACAGTGGAATGAAAAACTTTGTATTAATAAAGGAAAAAAAACACATCAATGAAGGGTGCTTAAAAATGTGCCTTTATTACCTTATTCTGTGTCGTCAGTGAAAGTAAGATGCAGGTTTCAAGTGTCATAAGCACATTTTGGAAGTAGTGATCTCAGAAAATTAGCAAACATCTTTTTGTAATAAATTATTTTAGTTGACTGTAATCTGGAATTGCCATCAAGAGGAGCAGATTATGGGTGATATTAACGCTGCTGCCAGTACCTGCTTGCAGCTGTGCAAAAGCCAACACTGTTTTAAAAATACTTAAGGAATATATTTAGCTGAACTGATCATGGTCCACAGAGTTGCTTTAAACCTGAATTGGGCTTCAAGACATCAGGCAATGTTTTTTCAAGCAGTCTCCAGTTTCTGAGAAAAAAATAGGCCCAGCCAAGTTCTCCTCATGTTGTATCGCAATAGGCTTGTATGTTAAAATTCATTTATACAGATAACCCAGATACTTTTTTTATATTCTAGCTAGTTCAGTCACCTTTCTCTCCACTTAAAACCTGCCCCCACAAAGATCAATCCTACATTTAACGATTTCATGTTTTATCTGAAACAAACCTTTATACACATTATTTAAATACCATCCTGCTAAATCATGGAAAATATTTCATTCTGTTTTGACTGGGCATCAAAAATGATGCACATGGGATAATGGAAACACCAGACAGGGAAATGTTCTGAACAGTGTCTAATAATCTCAGGTTTATGATATGATGCAGATCTTCATCATTAAATCTTCAGCATTACATCTTCATTGAATGCTGCTATGACTTTTCATATCCGTTTATAATGTGTAAATGTAGGCTGTATTTTTTTTTTTAACTAAGGCAGTTCGGGTTACGTTGACCAACGTATGACAGCAGCGTTTGATAACAAAGCTTGTTTCTCTCCAGTATACTGCACTGCTGCTCAGACTAATGCGATAGAAGTAAACAGGAAAACGGGTGCCCAATCATTTTATATGGCACGACTGAATACACGCAGTGCTGGCTGGGGCATGTGAAACAATGGGCCATGAACTGTAAACTCTTTCTCTACATTGTGATAGGTTCCCAGTTTTATTTAGTATCATGTATATATATTATATGTCTAATTTGTATGTCTCTGTATAACACCTCTGTAGTGTCTGCAGCAAGGATGTCACGCATCCTTGCTGAATGGCTCTGCCAGGGTTCCCATGGCACAAGACCATTTGTCTCCGGCCTGCCACTTAACTCAATCCTTTGATATGTATGACCATGGACTGTATATCAACACACCACACATCTTTAGAGATTCTCTCGGTACAGACAGCCCAAATGTCCTGAGTTTGTCTCTCCCTTGCGCATTGAATTACACATCAGTTCTCTTAAGAGAAGTTGTCAGCGTGTTCTTCATCATCCTGCATTGAGTTCCACGGAGAAGGGCAAAATATCCTAACAGTTGACATACAAAAGGTCAAATGTATCTGCTGAAAATTTGAGAAAAGTATGCTTGAAATGTATGTTAGCGTAATTATTATATAAGCACCATCATTTATTGGTGTTAGTGTTATTGGTTAAATGTGAGTTGTAAAATTGCAACATACTATACATTATGTTAAGTAGCCTAATCTCCCGCAAATTCCAGTAACTCCAAGAAGAACATGACATTACCATTGGTGAAGATGGTCTCTATCGGACATTGCTGGACCACTGAAAGGTGGTACATACCATTAGGTAATAGGGCCATCTTCTGATCAATGACTGTGACGACTGTAACGCTCATTCATGCTGAGCTCTTACAGTTTTTCTCCATTGCTTAGACACAATTCCTGGAACAGCTCACCATTTTCTCAAATCTTCACACACAATTTTAAAAACTCTCACCCAACGGTACAAACATCTAACTTCTGGGTCCCAATTCAAACGTTGCCCTCAGACAACACACACAAGCTGTCAAAAACACAGACTACATGACTGTTTGTTACACACTGGAGGGATTAATTCAAAACACTGCTACCAAAATGTTTAGAATAGGTTTTCAGAGAAATAATTTGGAACTTTGTAAAATCACAGCACTGACTATCCAGATAACAATTTCAGGAACACCCAGGCGAGAGAAATTCAAAACAGTACTGTAATAAATACCTCTTACATTAGTGGGTAAGGGATATACTGTTTTGGTCAAAAACCTGACCTTTGAAATGTAACACAGTAAAATACCCAATTTCCAAAAGCTTTACTGTATTTCCAAATGCAGCAAATGTACAGGTTACTCAGCATCAGCATCAGCGTTCTCATCATCTCATCTCAGGTCTGGGTCAGGCCATATCTCATCTCATCAGCATCACACATTATGTTTGCTCTTGCCAGGCAGTGTGGGAAAAATGCCCTTGTGTGCCTTATCCAACCCTGGATAGACTCCACAGACACATCGCCACAGGCGTCCACCATTGCCTCCAGGAGGTTTTGCTATGCGTAGGGGTTGCGGTCATACACTCTCCACCAACATGCTGAGAAAAATTCCTCAATCGGATTCAGAAATGGGGAATATGCTGGCAAAAAAAGAACATGGAACCTCCCCCACCTCAGTACCACACCAATACCCGCGGAGTGAAGAACTGGGGAGACCAACCCCTTGGGGACCAAGTATTGTGTTGTTGTGTGCGTCTATGCCTAAGCAAGTACTATGCCTAAATTCAACTGGTTGTAATACAATTGTCTGTAGAGAGAGAAGGGTGATATGCATTCTTGTCCAATGTATAGTATGTGTGCATGTTAGTAAGATTGTGTTTATCTGTTACGTATAAATGTTTCCATTGCCATAACCATTAATGCAGCTAAGAGTCTGTACCCGGAAAATTGGTTACAAGGTATAGCCATCCCAGTGCAATGTACTTTGCAATATCACCTGAGTGTCTGCCTGTATATATTGCATATAGATGATAAATGTATATTTTATAAATGCTATAATTGCACTACTATGTGGCATTGTATATTGCACGTTCCCCATGTGATCCATCAGTCCTGATTTATTCTCCCTGCTTACTCCTTGCAGGAAACCACACACATTCAAGCAACACACACACACACCTACACAAACCCACCTTCCAAAATCCTCAATAAAACCCGGAACCTGACTCCTGTGTCCTGACCGACACCCCACTGTGACAGCAAATTAGCCTGAACCTAGTTACGGGTGAAACTGCCCCCTCAGTTTCAACTGTGCTGGAATGAAGGATTGTGTACTGCAGTAACTGTAACACATTACAGTACTATACAGTACTGTATTGATATTCTGGAGAGATGGGCCATAACCTACAAGTGGTCGACCAATTATCGGGTCGTTAGGTAATCAAAAATGTGCAAATATCGGCCCCGATTATCTGTTATCAGTAAATTTTTATCAAAACTTTCGATTAAAAAAAAAAAAAAAGCAATGCTTGTAACTATCCCGATACATCTCCTCTGTCAGAAAAAAATTCTATTGGCTAACATTCTTTTCCACAAAATTCCCTCATTGGCTGACACAGACAACGTTATCTGACCTTGAAAATCAAACGTTTTCAGCTGCTGGAAACAAGAATGGAAGGTAAGTATCCAGTAAAATGGTCGTTGTGCTCAAACCATGCCGTTAACCAAATTGCACTAGGCTAATTGGACATTTTTGAATCAGTATAAGTAGGCTAGTCTACGCTTAAGCTAAAAAAAACAAGCTTGGAATATAAAAGAAATAAGGACTTGTAATAAGGACTAATTGGTGCACTTGTGCTATACACTGTAAAAAATGATTTGGAGGGTGGTAAATACAATCCATGCTAATCGTTTAAAATTTCCTTTATTATATTAGTCAGCAAGTGAAACGTAAAATAATGGGTAAATCATAACTACACTACGTATTTGTTAACAGTAAAAAGTGTTACATAGAAAAGTATCATAAAATGTACCCAAACACCATCAATACTGTATTGCAATGTGCGCATGCGTTACACCGTGGGATTGAGTCAGCGGGATTTGTCTGGAGTGACGGTTAGTCTGCTTCCCGCTGTCGGCTGTCGGTTGTGGAACTGCTGGATAGAAGGTAAGATACGATTCTTGTTTAAGATGTTGCTGTGTATAATATCGGGAATGCAAATGATAATTTATTAAATGGTTAGATATTCCACAAGAGTTGTAGTCGGCGTGCATCTGTGTGCCATGCACGCTTGAAGCGAAAATTTGAATTAGCAACAGACACTGTTTTACTGTCTAATAAAAGGGCAGAAATCGCTCGGAGAAAAAAAAAACATAATCGTAGGAATTTCAATGTAAAAAAGTTGAACTGCCAGTAAGTTGGGCTTACTAACTACTAACTCCGCTTCGCGTCGTCGCCGCATTAACACTTCAAATGTGCATTATGCTACACAAACACTGTGTCGTCCATTATCCCTTACATTGTGCATTCTACAAGACGAAGTGAGCATGCACGTGTGTATCTGCTGTGCTTTCAAGTAGTGTTACTGTACGTTCACACCGGGAGCGGCGAAAGCGTCAAAATTCGCTCTGGCCGCCCTGCTAACAACGCTGTCAACAAAGTGGACGCTCTGACGTAGATGGCAACAGTTCGTTCGGAATGGTTGGTCTAGCAAACTTTATTTAAAGGGGCCGCGAAGCAAACAACCGTGTCGACCGGTATCTTTGCGCCGACTGACCACAAGTAGGGTATAAGTTAACCTCATGAAATCTTTTAAATGTTAAGGTAAGAAATCGATCGATGAAGGAAAGAAATTAACAATTATAATGACATGTTTGGTAACAAAATAAACCTACGAAATAAAGTAATTAAAAGCCATTTGTGTGGTGTGACTTTTGTGTTGATGCTAAGTGCTAAATCAAATTTCAACATGCAGTTTACAGGACACGTTTACTAGCCTTGGTCTTGGAATAATATTAGCGTTAATTTCATTTGTAGCCTACATTAAAGTAACTGTGGTCCTGTTCCTGATTGAAGTTTAGTGGGTAATTAGTCTGATTGGTCAAATCGGTCTTTTTTTTCAACAAATGAATGGCATTCCCGCTTAAAAACAAGCGTTGTAGAGCGAAAATGTTGCCTATAAATTGTGTTGCGCTTCTTATCAAATTTATCGTATCACTATGGATAATCGAGAGATAGTTGCTTTCGGTGCGGCATTGATTTACCTGCGGCGAAGACGTCGGAGATCGCAGTGGGTTCATCGGATTCTTCAGGCCCGTCAGCAGCTCGGGGAATATCACCGGCTGGTGCAGGAGTTGTGGCTGGATGACGGCAGGTTCCAGGCGTACTTCAGGCTGGACAGGGGCCAGTTTGACAGCCTGCTGTCAAAAGTGGGACTCGAATTGCGAGGCTGGACACTATCTGCACGCTATTTGTCCGGCAGGATGCTCTGCTGCCAGGTGCAGAGCATTTGGGACCACAGCCACACATTTGTGGCAGATGAGGCATTTCCGCTCCGTCGAGACCTCATGCGGCCTTTTCCAGGACCCAACCTCTCCGGCAGGCACAGAGTTTTCAACTACAGGCTGTCACAGGCAAGGCTGATTGTTGAGAATACCTTTGGTATTCTCACAGCTCAGTGGCGTTTGTACAGAGGAGTCATTGGGATCAGCCCTTATGTGGACACCTGTGTGAAGGCTACCTGTGTCCTGCATAACTTCCTGAGGAGGACCGCAAGCACCACCAGGGCGCCCATACCATCGGCTGAAGACGGAAAAGCTGCTGGCCTACAGGAGGTCACCCGAGTGGGCAGCAACAACTCCACACGGGAGGCCATCCGTGTCAGGGAGACATTTGTTTTGCATTTCTCCGCAGAGGGAGCCGTTCCCTGGCAACCTGTGGCATAATCCATGGCTGTAAACGGCTCTTTTAAGAGCCACCAATTATTCAAAAAAAGCATGATTTCCATTTTCAGCACAAGATGAAAAGGTTGTGCACAGCTGTTCACAGAAAATTCAAGAATTTGTCACCACTTATGACATCTTGTTTACCTTTAAAAAAGGTCAATCTAAACTGAGCTTTGGGTTGAATGTGTCAAATGCAGCAAATGGCAATAAGCAATAAGACAAAGACCTAAGGTAAATCAGCATTACTTTTAAAGACGGGCATAATTTCCCATATTTTTTAGAAATGGTTTGTTACTTCGATATTCACTTAAGGTGTTAAGTTCAGTTAATATCTGAGTCCAGTCCAAATAAAAATAAATGTACATTCAGAGTTAATTACACCTTCTTATTTGATAATTCAATGTGACAGCTGACTTGTTTATTGTTTGTGACAATTTACCCCCTTATGGAGCAGGTTGTCACAAGTTCACTCTTGGCTAGTAATTTTTAAGACAATCTAATGAACATGACATATGTGCCCAAGATTAAGGTGTATCATTTAGTATAACATTTTCAACATCAATGTGTTGTTTGCAGTCATTTTTAAAAAAAAATGAAGTGTGACAACACCCACTCTTCCCTCCACTTTTTCATTTAGAATATGATAGATTTGAGAATAATATAAAACACATAACCAGAAATGTTGTAAAATATTTTATTATAATAACTTCAAAATGAAAAACTGGCAAGACACTTTCTGCAATGTGTGTGTGTGTCTGTCTTGTTTGTGTGTGTGAGGGAGAGAGCACAAGGTGCAGCTGACAAGACTGCGAGGGAAATAAGCTTACTAACACCCCTCACAGCCTTGTCAGCTACACCCTGTTACTCTCTCCGCAGTGTTCAGTGTTGTCTGTGTTTCCAGCCTCCAGACATTTTGCCTCGTAGACAAGTCTGTGTATGTGAAATTTCAAGTCCTGCCTTCTCCTATAAGAGAGTGTCCTGAAGTCCTCCAGGATGCTTTTAAAGAAAAGACTGTCGCTGTCTTCTTGAGGAGGGCTGGGAGGGCTACCTCTCCTACTAACAGCCTCTAAAGCTGTTAGCAGCCTCTCTTCAAAATCTGTGCCGTGTGGCCTCTTTCTCTTGCGTATGTGCTCTGCCTGGTTCTCTGCAAGTCCCTGGCTCTGGCTTGGTGGTCTCGGGCTCACCTCACACTCTTGTGCTGCCTGACTGTGCCCGGCCATGGCATCTTCTTTTCCCTCTGGGGTCAGGGCTTCCTTAACTCCCCCCCACATATTGCTGGAAGTTGTTCTATCTTCCAGGAAGGGGTTGAGGAAGCCCATGACCCCACTGTAGCACCATGGCCGGGCACTGCTTGCCCCTGTCCCACTCCTCTTCCTGTCTGCCTCCTTCCTCCTCTCTTTTCTATAAGTGTCCCTCAAAGACTTCCACCGTTTTTTGCATTCGTCCACTAGTGAAGAACCAATAGAAAGCATATTCTTTAAACACCTCATCACCCACATTTCAGAATAGCTTGTTTGTGTGCTATGTCTAAAATGGTATAGCTGCATGTGCCACCGTACATGTTTAAGCCTAATGCCATTCATGATTATTTTCTCCAGCTAAGCAAAGTCTATGTGAGCTGTTGGCCATGTATGGTGTGCTGGTAAAAAAAAGTTTAACAATACCGGTTACATCAACGTTGCTTACGTAGCTAAAGTTTAAAATGTGTACTTCAAATGTACTGCGAAATGACTCACTGTATGATATCAACACAGACGTATGATAACAACACAGACTTTACAGCATGAAAAGCATTAAACTAGCCCATCTTATGTTATGCATGACCATGGATAATGACACTGGCGGTAACTTTTCTTTAGATTCTGACATTTGGCAGGCTGAAGTAGGCTATTTTACAGCTCCGCTAATATTTCCCTTTTGACAGCATCATCCATACAAGTCACATGTAAGTAAATAGCAGTATCATGTTTTTTCTAGTTGCACATTTAATTATGTTAAGACAAACACTGATGTTATAAATTAGTAACGTTAACGTTACCGACTGATTCGCATTGATCAACCAACACTGTGTGAACATGCTATGGCGCTAAAGTTAGTATGAAATTCCCTATTTTCACAAAATATATTATGCACTTCACCAACTCACCCGGAACACCAAGAATTTCTGACACTTTGGTCCACGCTTCGTTTTTTTTATTTATGTCCCTGTACACAAACAGGGACACATCATAAAGAATCGGAAAACCTGCCACCGTAATAATCAGTCTCTCCTCCATTTTGCTTAGGAACTAATGTTAGGTGGGAACAAAAGTTTACACGGTTGTGTTCTCTAGAATTCTCTAGAGCAGAGGACTTCTATTCCGATTGGTTGCCGCCGAACCGCGTCATACCTCAATACCATAAAGTTGCCTGGACTTCAACTTCATTCTGACGCTCTTGCCGCCCAAGATGCGCCGCCGACGGACATGCCGCTGCTCGCCGCTGAGAGACGCTGGCTCACATGAATGACTTCCGGTCGCTTTGACGCTTTCGACGCTCCCGGTGTGAACGTACAGTTAGCCTAATTCGGCTGCTAAATTAGTTCACCCCACAGTGGCGCTGACTATTCACTGTCTAATAACCAGCGGGGGGAGAGAGCGGGAAACTCGGGCCCGCTGTATTGAGACGTAGCCTGTATATGATACGCGCCGAATGAGCTATCGGAGTGCCCCAACCACCGTGTTTTTTGTCCGTAGCCCACTCTGGACTCCATCGGTGTTGTGATGTTTCAGGCGATTCGGGGTGGAGGAGGCTGTGGAGGGGCTGAGAGAGACAGCGACGTTGGTCTGCTTCTTGACAGGAAGAAGCCTGATATTTTTATTTGCTTTTTATCCACCATTTTGCGTGATAACGAGAGAAAACACCAACGATGTTGCTCTCATTTAACAACTATCAGGCCCAATTAACGGAGACAGACTGACAGGCGACAGGTGATAGACGGTGCAAGGCTAGTTAAGGCGGTGGGCCTATTTTGTCAAGGTGGCCGCCTTAACTATAAAGCGCTGAGGGAAACACTGGAACTTCAAACTAAAAAGTTGAACTGCCGGTAAGTGGGGTTTGCAGTGAATTATTTGCACGTTGTGCATTGTACTAGATGCAGTGAGCATGCACGTTTGCGTTTATTCGCTGTGCTTTCAGGCAGTGTTAATTCGGCTGTTAAATTAGTTAATCCCACAGTGGCGCCGACTATTCACTGGTTTTTAGGTTACCAGCCCAGTCAGTGCAACAGTTAATTAAAAAGAAATCACTGTCCACTGTATCACTGTAACAGAATGCACTGTAGCCACATTATAAAATATTACCCTGCTAAAGGGCAGACATAGGAAAATATATACTATTTTCCAGAACTGCTAGAGTTAGTGTTCAGTCAAAAATGCCAAGTTAGGGTAGTGTTGAAATGTAGGACACCAGATACGGAATTTATGTCCATATATGGACAAAAATACTTTAAATCAGGGCTGTGTTGCTCTACACTCTATATTTTCCTGCCATTGTCTGTCTTTTGCCAGTTACATGCCTGATTATTTCCTTGTGTAAAGTGGTACTTTATTTGCAGCAGATTCACTAATTCACTACTTTCTCCCCCTCCTCAGGCCCTCTCTTCTGTGTTCCTCAAGCTAAGATTGACTCGCACCAGTTCCCACGCAGTCTTTTACCAGTTCTGGGAGTGCCAGATCTTCATCTGTCCATCAACTACTTGCAGGTGTTGGACACATCTTTCTGCAGCTTTTTCTCCCATTATTATCTCAACTTGTGAACAACAAACACATTCAAAACACAATATTACAGAACAGAAGGCCATCTGATGTTTCTTCTGCGTACAAAACATTGCATGATGGATCTTTCCTAAGAGAAAACAGCTTTTTATGTGGAGATGAACTTAAACTCCCTCTCATTCTCTACATAGATGAGTTTGAAGTATGCAACCCTCTGGGAACATCCCGCAAGAAGCATAAAGTCACAGCTGTGTAATGGGTGTTTGCAGACATCCCTGCTACCTTGCGATCTACACTAACTTCCATTTACCTAGCCATTATTTGTAAGGCAGATGATGTCAATCAATATGGATACCCAAAAGTGTTGGAGCCACTGCTCAGAGATTTGAAATCCTTTGAAGATAATGGTATTTTTGTCTGGGCAAAGTGATCAAGGGTACTGTATTTGCTGCAGTCGCTGACAATCTTGGTGCTCACTCTATAGGTGGGTTTGTTGAAAGCTTTTCTGCCTCACACTTCTGTTGCTTTTGCATTGGAGAGCATTCACAGATCCAGGAGCATGAAGTAGCAGAAGGATTGTTTCCCATACGGACTAAGTCCAGCCATACCATGCATGTCGAAGCAGCATTATCTGATCTTGCTGAAGGTCATCATTGTGGAGTAAAAAGACAGTGTCCCATCTCTGACAGACTGAGTCACTTTCATGCCACATCAGGTTATCCCCCTGATGCTTTGCTTGATTTACTTGAAGGGATTGTACCTGTAGAAATAGCACTCTGTCTTGATGTGTTTATCAAGAAGAAATACTTCTCTCTTCAGGAGTTCAACCATTCCATCTGTCGATTTCCTTACAAGTGGAACGACAAAACAAACAGTCCACAACCTATTCCCCTGACTTTTGCATCACGTAAGAGTGTAGGAGGCAACGCACATGAAAACTGGTCCTTGTTGAGGATGCTACCTTTTATGACTGGTGACAAAGTACCAGAAGATGACCCAGCATGGGAGGTTTTGATGACCCTGAAAGATGTTGTTGAGCTTGTCATGGCTCCTGTCCACACAGATGAGACAAAAGGATACATGGAAAGCAAGATCAGTGAACACCGTCACAGGTATTTAGAAGTGTTCCCAGAGAAGAAATTGAAACCGAAACACCACTTCCTTGAACATTATCCATGGCTTACGACTGCTTTTGGACCACTTGTGAATTTCTGGACAATGTGTTTTGAAACCAAACACCAATTCTTTAAAAGGATTGTGAGGCAGACTGGGTCTTTCAGAAACATTAATGAAATTCTAATGACAAAAGTAAGAAAACACCAATCAATGATTGCATATCATACCCACGATGCTCACAATCAAAGGCCAGCACTATCAGTGTCCCGAATGACTCAAGTGGCAGTCAATGTTCTAAAAGACAGCATTAAGGAGTCATTTGCAAGGAAGTTCCCCGGGGCAGTGGTTGTGAACATGACAAACAAGGTCACCATTTTAGGTACAGACTATAATGTTGGAATGTTGTTGCCCTTTGGATCGACAGGAGGGTTGCCTGACTTTGGAGAAATACTGCAAATAATCATTGTACATGAAAGCCCTGTGTTCGTTCTGAAATTGCCAAGTGGGTGGTACTGTGAACACCTGAGGAGCTTCAAAGTAGAGCCAACAGGAGAGGTTGAAATCCTTCAGCATTTGGAGTTGAAAGATGCATACCCCTTGGCTGCATATAATACTGCAGATGGTCGTATGGTGTCCCTTAAACACTTCATTTGCACATCAGAGTAACTACACCTCCTCTCCTCTTCTCCCTCCTCAAGTGATAATGACCAGCAAAGAGGTTTGTTGTTTATGCAAATGTTTTTATCAAACAATAACTCTTCCAGAACCTCTGATTTTTTTGGAAGAAACTGAAGTAATGCTATGCAAGTAAACTTATCAACTTTGTCTCAATTTCTTCTCTTTCTCTCTCCCTACAGCTGAGGACAACACACTCTGAACAACAATGGCAGTCCAGTTACGAGTCATATTAGAAGAACACGATATGCGAAAGCTGACGCTTCCATTGGGAATTCCTAATTCGGTGGAAGATCTTGTTTTGATAGTCACTGAGACATTCTAGTTATACGGGGAATTTGGACTATTATACGAAGACAAAGATTTTGGGAACCAATTTTTCAGTGTCACTTCAACTGCCGACCTGCACAACAAGGGAACTGAAAATTATCAGAAAAGAGCCCCTGGTCACCCTTGACTTGCATCCAGTAGATGAATCAGGACTGTCCTCTACACTGGGTTCACCGAGTTCAGTGGACACACACCCTGCAAGTAATAGTGAATTGGACTACTACCCTGCAGATGACGATGCATCCTCTCATGTGGATGATTGTGCATCCTCCAGCTCACAAGACACCATTATTCTCCCTGAGTCATGCCGCTCTGCTCCTTGGCCAGTGCCATTTCAAATTCCACAGTTTTCCCGCGACATTGAACTTATCCTGGCAGAGGCCAATTACCGTGCCAAGCTGAAGTCACGAAAATATGCCTATCCTAAAACTGAAATAAACACATTAAAGAGAAAGCTTCCAGCCGATGCAAGCCCAGCCAAAAATGTGAAAAGGCCAAAGAGAGCCGAGGTAAATTATCTTCCTCCACATCCTGTTGGAGAAAATCAGGACACATTGGAGAAGGAGAGGCTTGACTTAGTCAGTGAAATTAAAAAGAAGAATAATGCAAAGATAATCAGAAAAAATGTCCAAAACCTTTTCAAGTCGAAGACTCAAAGTGGTGACCCTCAGCCCATCTGTCAGTGTTCTCAAAGAAAGGTGGCCTGCACTATTCAGAGGCTCAGATAAGAATATTTGATAAATATTTATTTTTCCACCATGAAACATTCATTTGTCTACTTAAACTTTGAGAATTGGTGTCTATTACTGAAAGCTTATGTTGTCCCTTTAGTCATTTACTAGATCAAAGAAGAGTTCCGTCGTATAACAACAATTTCCTTGGAAGAGACATTCATGCTGAAAATTGATGGGTACACACCACGTCTTCTGCAGCTGATGTGTGCAAAAGGAGGAGCTGCTGGTTCTAGAATGTGTCCTCTCCTGGACACTGTAAATGAGGTATAGTTTTGTTTCACTTTTTCACAAATGTGCAATAAATGATTCATTGAATTAAAAGTAAATAATCAGTTTGGTTGGAAACGTTTCTTGTGTCATGCACAAAGCTGAACTCCTAACCGACTTGCCAAACTATAGATTAACATATAATCTGTGGAGTGATAAGTTTTTATTGACTTCTGAGTATGTAAACTTCTGACTTCAACTGTAAGTCTTCTCACTAAAATGCATCTCCTTACAGTCCCAGAGCATTGAGAAAAAAGCGATGCAGTTGTTTGTTGCCTCATTGAGTACCTTGGGGAACGGCAAGAGGAGCTTTTCCAAGACTGCCAGGTATGTTATTAAATGATTGATCAAGGTATTGACATGGCTACACATCCTCTCCTCTCCTACATCTTGGGAAATGTGGAAACACCATTTGTGAAATTCTGGGCCTTTTAATTTGTCACCTACTTTTATTGATTTGCTGATGAATACAGAAAACTTGCTTGCGTTGAAATGAATGCTTTGACCAGGAAAACTGAAATGTATTGGAACAGCATCTTGTTAATATGCTTAGATTAAAATGCATATGCTTTTTGTTTCTTTCTTTTTAACATGGAGGATGAATATGAGGACTACACGGACCAAACCATGAAGGTAATAGTGATCCATAATCTCACGGCTGAGGAGGATCCAGCAGAAGTGTCCGTTGTGATTGATGGCAACCAAGTGCTGAGCGGGTGTGGAAATCGAGCCAAGGCATGTATGCTGTTGATGGGATTGATCTATGCCCTCAACCTTGAGTATCCCAAGACGCTCAAGAACACCTTCGAAGTATTCCAGAAACTTTTTCTGGAGCTTGATGGAGCAAAGCTGCTCAAGGTCCACAGCCTCAAAAATAAGATAATAGAATGAACTGTTTGCAAGGATGTTCTGGCACAGAAACCTGCACTTTTGAAACTGTAATGGAGTTCTGAAATGTGTGTGATCTTGTTGTGCATAATGTTGCACATGTTCAAGAAACTTCCAGATTTGAAGTTGTTGACATCTTCTCTTTTCTTGCCTCTCCCCTCCCCTTTCCTCTCCTCCTCTCCTTTTCTCTCCTCCTGTCCGCTACAGCAATGGCTTATCCACATATCGGTGGAAATGTTTTGTGATCCAGTTGTTCCATTTAAAGCTGTTAATGGCATTAGGACTGTATTGAGTATTTGGGTGAAAAATCCTGAAATCCACATTTGAGGTGTTCCATATGTGTTTTTTTCAGTTAAATATGCAGAGTGAAGAGGGTCCTTTTGCACCACCTTTCTTTATTTTTTGATCATTTGGTTGATCAAAAATATTGACGATTACCTGTGCCTGTGAATAAGTTTTTGGGTAAATCTAACCTTCCCTGAATAAGTAATGGTTAATTAGTTATATTGATAAATTATGAATAATTAAGTAGATTAACAATTGCCTACAAACAATCAAGAGTTAATATTACCCAATTTTTATGAGTAATTAGTTGTGTAATATACTGAGAAATGTAAGGTAGACTTTACCTAATTTCCTTTACCATTTCATACCTTTTGATTTAAGGTACTGTATACTTAAAATATGGAATCAAATCTACCCAAACAAACTGAGTGTTACTTCAGATTTATTGGGTAGATTCTATGGGTTGTTTTTTTACAGTGTAAGTTGCAACTGTTCGACAGTGCATATTTAACAAATAGTAATGTATATTTATTGTTTCAAATGAAACATTCAAAGAAATTTATCCTAAAGCACAGCCCCTCTGAATTAGTCATTTCAGCAACCATTCACGAAATTAAACTTCAGCTCGCTTGCGGTTGCCCTGTATGTCGGAACCAAATTTATTTATTTTAATAACATCATCATGGAAATCGAGTTATTAAAATAAATAAATTTGCAGCACACAGTTTGCACTTCACAGTATTTTCGCTAACTTTATCACTGTCCTTCCACACGGTACCCTACTTTTGTATGAGATGTCCATTTTTCACATAAATGACTTATGAGCAAATGGGCTCCTGGAATCTCCCCGCAGCTTCAGAAAAAGCGTGGACATACAGGCTAGTTTTAAGGTTTGATATTTCATACTTTTTGATATTTCATACTTTGTGATGCAGCCTAAATGATGCATCAATTCGCTTTATTTCTTACGCAATGATTGCCATCGTTCGTCCGATAATTTAATGCTTTTGAAATAGCGATAGGCATCTGTTGCGTAGCCAAAATAAGATAACCATAGAGAAATTTACCCACGTCAATATTACAATGCACATTTTAGTTATTGCAATTTTTAGTTTATTTTTATCTTTGAGAAAGAATTTTCCATTTGATATTTTTGCTCTTTATTTAACTTTCATAGTGGTGACTGATGTATGCCTGAAAACATACGACTAAGTAAAGAGGGTTTTTAATTAAGTCCATGTTGTCACAGCCTATTTATTTTCACACCAGAAAAAAAAACGTTAAAAGCATTCAAATATCGGCCTGAAATATCAGTTATTGTCCTCTTTTTGTCACAGATAATCATTATCGTATCGGCCCTGAAAAAACCATATCAGTCGACCCCTACTACATACTGTAAAAATTCTGTACAGTATAGCAATTACCTGCACATATTGGAATCGTTGCTGCTTAACTCTGCTTGAATTCCTTTCAAAAGGCACACGGTACAGCTGCTTTGTCCTTATCTGGTTCTTCTGAACAATCCGGTCAATGGTGAAAATGCTGCTGCTGTCAGTTCCTTGGAAAACTACCTGGTCTTCAACTATTTGGGTTTGAATTTCCCTCAAACGGATGGCATTATTGGCAATCACCATATTCACCAGGGCAGTCTCCTGCTCAGCTGTGAGAAGTCTCCACCTACCTCCAATTGTTGGCTGCCTCTCAGTTCTGCAAAAATGAAATTTGAACATAACTGACCTATGGTAATCCATTACTGTGGTACAGTAAAAACTACACTTAGAACAAAGTGGAGATTCAGTCTATATGCACTACAATATTACATGTATCACAGTAACAACAAAGCAAATTACTTGTTTTCCCTTCTTAAACTATGGACAATGGATGCAACTGTGTAACGGCTTAGGTTGGGTTGCATTAGCTGTCCAGCTTCTCTCATAGTCCTCCCATGTATGAACACATGATGAACTAGGGTGGCATGGATTTCATCTGAGATTACTTGTCTTTGTTGTTGTCCTCGTCCTCTTTCTCTTTCTCTTTCTCTCTGTTGTCTTGCGACTTTGGCATTGTTTGAATCCATTGTTCCAAAGCACATGGACATGCCTCTAGGCCCTATTTATTGACCCTGCAATTCTGATTGGTGTGTTAACAATTTTGAGGCTGTGTTTGCACCTGGCGAAAGGTGTGGTCTTTGAATTTAGGTTGTGATGACTTGAGTTAATTATATTGAGAGCATGTGTTTGCTGAATGAACATATAGTGCAATGAATGATTTATTTGGCCACTTTTGTGTAAGGTTTTGCAGAAAGAGTTTTGAATATTGAAACGTGTGGAAACAGGTGAATAGTGTTTACGGTTATGGTAAATCTATGTGTTTTTTTGGGAATGACATAAGGGTATGGGTTTTTGTGCTACAAGAACCAGTTTTTGTGTTTAAGCAATGGAGAAAAACTGTAAGCAGGTTTGACAGGACTCATGAATACAGACTTCAATTCTGCAAGCCTACATATAGGCCTTCAAATTCTCTGTAAAATGAAGGTCCTGTGGCAGGTCTATTTGTGCTTGTCAAAATTAAACATGCTTATTGAACATATTTTTCTCTTGGTGTGCTGTGTGTAGGTTAGCTCTCTCAATCATGAGAAATTTGTTTTTCAGTTTGTTCATAGAATATTTTTTAATCCCAATTGAAATAAAATAGAAACAAAGCTTTAGTGCGGATCAATAAAATATAATGAGTTGTTTAACATCAGGGGGCTCAAAATAGAATGGAAATAATGACAAACGGCTTAGATACATCGAATTTTTTTCTGTTAGAACAAAACCACATCCTCTTACGCTGAACTGATGGAAATCTGGAGCTCTGCATGTCAAGAGATGCAAATGATCACTAGAATTAAGTTTGCGTAAAGCTTGATGTATACACATGACGGATGTAACGAAACACTGAAATCATTCTGAGACTGGCACCAAAGCCTAACATGTGGTAGGACAAGTTAACATATAATGAGAAGTCATGAATTTGGTGCCGCCGAGGAACCTGGGAAGCTGTGGCGTTGACCTGCGGAGTGAAGATGTCTGATTTGGAGGATGACTTCATGTGCGGAGATGAGGAAGACTTCGAATTGGTAAGGACTTTTAGAGTTAAAAGTAACATTTGGCGCCTAATATCGTTAATAATATATTGCCTGTTATGGAAAGTGCGTCAAAATATTCAATGCCTGTTTAGCCAAGACATAGACGATCATTACAGCTACACTCTAAGAGATGCCAGCAAATTTGAGGTATGGAATCTTTTGCAGTGTTGAATAGATAGCTATCACTATAACACTGAGAGATAATGTTGTTGAGAATGTTGTATGCAAATATGAACCTTTGCACTGGATTGGCGAGACGCATCGAAAAACATGACAAGCCAGCTACCTGAGTTCGTAAGCTAAATTCTGTTCAACACAGCGGATAGCTGATGAGTGCGTTCGTAGTAAATGTTTTGCAAATATGTTCAACGTGTATGTGAAACTTGTAAAACCATTTTATCAGTCAGCGATATGCAACGTGCTTTGCTTGGTGGTGGTAGGTTGCTTGCAGACTAGCTAGCAACACACTTGCTCCGTAGGATGCGTTGACCAGTGGCTAAATTGTTGTTAGACTATTGGGTAACTGAAATAACCCTGAATAATACATAGCTAATGACACAGGCCACATATTAATCTCAGAATATTTTTGTATTCTTAACCGATTTTTATTAAACTATCAACAACATCAGATAGTACTTATCCAACTTGGCTAGAACTAAGTGCCAGCTACTTTATGGTAGCAAGCTGGGTAACGTTAGCTACCTTTTAACTTGGGTTTGCTCGCCAGCATTATGAAACCATTTGACTTAAGATTTTTAAAATTACTTAGCAAGAGCTAAGTCTTTAACTTAATACAGTTTGATGTCCAGTTTGTAAACTCATTTTGACTATAGTTTTGAATGATGTATCTGCTATATATTTCATATTTTGAAATGGAATTTCAGATGTTTGATAAGAATAGCAGCACATGCTGTTCTGTTCTCTCTACATGTTTAACTGTCTCTAGTGTTGAACGCAGATAAACAGGCAGCCAAACTCTATTCATGAGTCAGGAAGTGCCTCCTTGCTCCTTTAATGAGGTTTCCAAAACACATTGGAAGCAGATGAACAACATGAATAAGAGTAAAACTGTGTAAGAAAAAAGAAGAAATGACCACAGTCAAACTTAATCTAATCGGGTAAGTATAAATGAAATTTACATTTTGTTCCTTCTCTTAACGTCGATGTTCTAAGTAAATATCCTACTGATAGCAGATCACACAGTAGCTAACGTATTCCTCATAGAAAATAATACGAATTAGCAACATGCTAACGACCGGTAAAAAAAAAAAAAGAAAACACACCACTCTAATAACAATCAATTACGTCAAAATAGAATGTATGTTAAACATGCGAACAAAAATTAACTTACAACCATTGCTTTCTGAGGGCTACAGCAGGTGGATTAATTGCGATGAAAAAGTGGCAATTCACCTTCGTTTACAACTTAAAAGAAGGACAAAGAACTACTTCCTGTTTTTTGCCTAGCTTCAACTATTGATAATTCTAATATACACATTTCTATGTGTTACCATATGATTAACCATCAAACGAACGTGCAGGGCAGAACACATGACTTATGGACTAACACAGCGTTTCCCAAACCTCTCCTGGAATACCCCTTGTCCTGCATGTTTTAGATCTCTCCCTGCTCCAACACAGCTGATTTAAATGTTCAGTTTGTTATTAAGCAGCTTCAGGAGTTCATAACGAGTTGATCATTTGAATTTCGCAATAGGACACAAATTTCAGATAATCTGCAGTGTTTCGCGAGCATAAAAATTTATTCTAATTACGCGATTGGTGTCGATTATTCTGTGAATTATGTGTTTTATTGTTAATCAAGGAGGATACAGGGGAACAGGTTGAAAGTAATGATAGATTTAAAGGTAGTTTCCGCTTCCCCTGTTTCCAGCTCACCAGCCGCCACTGCACTTTAATGGCTTTAAACAGTTGTTCATGTAAGGACATTCGGTTTGATATCAGCCACAATGCAGAAGTGTAACGATGGTCAGACCGTCAAAGGACTGAGGGATAACCATGTGCTTTTGTTCTTTTATTCCGGGAGTAGAAGATAAAACAAACTTGAATGTCTTCAGAAACCCCTGGTGTCTGTAATACCGCAGCATCTCATGCAGTCAGCCTGCCGCTTCTGCTGGAGTACGGCAAAAAAAAAAAGGACAAAAATATGCGCAGACCTGCAGTACGCCACAACTCCAAAGGAGGCTCCAGGAAAACTAATACTGCCTAGGTGTACTGGCCTCAGTGAATCTCCCATTCACCTATCCAGCAAGTTAAACACCTCCATACAATGACTCTCGGGACCACGATGCGATGTTGAGAGTGTTTTTTATCATATGAACGGTGTGAAACTGAAAATACAAATACATACACTGGTAAGTATCACATACATAAATCATATTTGCATACATAAATGGTAGGTAGGTATGGTAACGTTACAGGTACAACTGCTGCTGTAACTATCTTATAGGTCAAGAGAACAAAGCACAGTGAAATGGCAATCTATACAGGTAAGTATTAACTGTTATTCTGTAAAGGCAACTTGAGAATACTGTATAAGCGTAAGGCAATATACATGCATTCAACAGAACCCGACAGAATCCTTTCAAATTATAACAACGCAATTAACATTTCACTATTAAGGTGTACTCAACTAAAGATGGATAATAAACAGATTTACTTACAGGGAATGCCTTCTCAAGGGATAACAACTGAGGATTGCAAAGGATTTTCCCTGGATACAGATTACAACATGCTGTACCATTACTCCTACTGCACACACTTCCTGTCACAGTGACATTTAAGGAACCAACCAGCAGGGGTCACCAAAACAACCTAAACAATAATTGGCAGGGCCAGAACGCTAGGGCTGCTTAAATATGGTGAAATTCTTATATCAAACTACAATTTTAACTTTGTTACATCAACACTAAGCATTTATTTATTTATTTATTTATCATTTTATAGATCTACCTTCTACAAGAATTCTATGAAACCACATTAGAAGCCCTGAAGGATGCCAAAAATGAGAGTGTGGTTTAAAACAGACTCATAGGTAAGGTATGTTATTTTTCAGTTCACAGCAACAAGTGATAACTTTAATAAACAAGTTTTTTTTTCCATCATGTACTTCCAAGGATAAACAAGTTTTTTTTCCATTATGTACTCATAGGGCTTGACCTGTTTGTATCCTCTGTAACAGTACTTCCGGGTCGTAGTGCTTGTCCATTATACCCAAGTCCATGTTTCTTTTGCTTTTTTATTGGCTGGGAAAACTATATTTGGAGAGAGAGGAGCATGGGAAGCTACAGAATATACTTGGACAGTTGCATGAGTCTTGTTAGGTAGGCTTCCTCTGGTAATTCTGAAATAAAATGAGCAGTCTAAGAGGAGGGTGTTGTCCCTTGTTTAAGGTGGGATTGGCTAAGAAATTAAACCTGTAGGTTAACAGAAGGAGAGAGGATGAGGATAACTGCAGGCAGCATCTCTTTTTCCAGGGTTTGATAGCCTGTCTTTGATTCACTGGGCTGAGGCGTTCCCATGGAAATTTTCCTCTTTCTGTCCTGTAATAGACATTCTGCGCCTCTGATGAGATAATCAGACATCCTTAGTATTGTTCATTAACTGTTGTCATTTAAGATTTTGGTGTTTCAGGGTATCTTCAGTCATTACAAACATTACACAGAGGTCATCATTTGAGGGGTGTATGAAGGTTCACCCATTGTGGGTGTTGTATCTGCGCATCTGAAGCATGCACTCAAGACTCAAATCCTAGCCCTCTGTTTGCATCACCGAGATTTGGTCCAATCGAAGATCACATTTCTTTACCTCCGGACTGTGTTTTGCGTTGTCCTGCTCTGAATCTAAAATGCCCTGGTTCTTGTTCAGACGGATGATGGTGAAGATGACCAGAAGAAGGGAACCCAGCTCCTGGAGATATATGCCATGGAGATCCAGATATATATGGCTCACCAAGAACACCAAGAAGCTAAAAGCCCTATGAGCAGTCCTTGTACACCAAGTCTGACATCCCCCATCCTGTCATCATGGATGTCATCAGAGGTACTGTTCCCAGTTCTGCTCAGTTTGAGATGAAGGTTTCACTGTGACATAGAAATGTTTAATAGAGAGCAATGCAAGCCTGCCCTTTGTAATTCCTAAATCCATGCAATAATTCCAATAATTCTGTTTGTGTTCCTTTTCAGTACAGAATGAATGTTCACTTTAAACAGGCACAATAATCCATCAATTGCTGTAACTTATCAAGGTGATTACTTGACCCCTTTTGATGAAGGGCAAGAAATGAAATTGTGAATACAGTGTACTCATTGTCACCTGTCCTCTCCATCACTGTGTCCCCTCTAACCTCAGTGGGGTTTTTTGTCTTGTTTTTAGAATCTAGAGGTAAAATGCAATTACGAGAAGGGGAGTTCATGAAAGGCCATACAGATTTATTCGAAGCATTCAAAAACTATGATGAGTCAGGGAATCCCAGGCGAACCACGTGCCTCAAGTACCTGGTCCTGGCCAACATGCTGATGAAGTTGGGGATAAACCCGTTTTATTTGCAGGAGCTGAGAACACATTTGGCATGCTTTGCCCTTTTTGAAAGGGCTGTACCCTTTTCGGGGTCTTGCTGACTCGGTCAACATAGGTGGCAAGGCCATCATCGAGCGCAGGTTGAGTCTTACAGCCTGGATTCAAAACGTCATTGGCTGGCAATGACCAGGATCCCACAGTGATGAAAAAATTGGCTTTGTTCCTCTGGAGATATGGGTGGGTAGATCTGCAAGAGCAGATCCTCATCCTCATCTCACCATCCTCAGGCACCCTGTAATTTGTCAGGTGCATGGGTAGATTTCCGTGGAATTGCCCCTATACTCCAATTGGAGCCCACTTTGCTGTAACCGTGAATGTCCACATGTTTCCACAATAGGGGTCTGCCTAATGCTGTCTAACACTTATCCTGATGGAGCACTATACTACTACACAGAAGTACTACGCCACAGAAGTTCAATTGCAATCCTGATAATTGGAGCTTGACTTGGTTGGTCGGTTGGTTTGTGTTTTGCCGCTGCAGTTTCTTGAGACAAAAAATGGCTTTAACATCCATTAGAAATACCAAAACTCAGGATTTTCATACAGCACAGTGCAATGGAATGACCTGAAGGAAGACATGTTAAATGTTTGAAAGGTAATATGTTTTTGTAAGATGTAACATTGTGCAATAACTTGAAATGTGACTATTCGGAACACTTTTCCCTCCATGTGTAAATAAAGTGTAAAGTTTTACATTCTGAAAAAGTCTGATTTTCATATCTTGGATTTTTGTTTTTGTTTGTATCTGCAACAGTAGTTGATAAGATACTCTCACCGCTTTAGATTTCACAAAACAAAATGGTGTTGCACAGATGTTGCATAACCTGCCTTCCGGTTTCTTGATTTAGTTTTATAGTGGAATGGAAAAAATGATTTAATGCCTTTTTTGCTTTCAAATGAATTGGGTATCTAAAGATTTGTCTTGAAGTGATGTGTGTCAAAAATTTACATATGGACAAATTTACATATGGAGAGGGTTTATGTGATGATACTGTAAAGTTTGCTTATGTATGATTACTGAAAAATGATGGAGAACCATCCTGTCATTTGAACCACCGGGCACCAAAGTGAAGCTGAAGTGCTCTTCATCATAGCTCTACACAACTGGCAGTTGCTTAGACTGTAATCATAGAGTGTATGGATAGTGCTAAGCAAGTTCAATTTGCATTTGGGGTTAACACTCATAAGTTGCTGAAAGTCAATTTTTTCATACAAAAATATCTGCTTCAATGAAGCCATCCTAGTTCCCTCCTGTTCTGTACTGTCCTAGAGCAATGCTCAATATTACACATACATACAGAGTGTATAAAAATGTTGCATGGTAAACGCAAGTTATGTGTTCAGTTTTCACTTCATTCAGTTTTATAAATGGGCATTAATTGGCAAATGAAGGTGAGAATGCAAGATCATTTGTAGTTGTTGCACACAAACAGAAGTGATTTTAACCATGATGGGCAACAGTGTGGTGTAGTGGTAAGGACCAGGGCATGTAACCAAAAGTTTGCTTGTTCAATTCCCCGTTGGGGCACTGCTGCTTGTACCCTTAGGCAAAGTACTTGCCCCACAATTGCCTCAGTAAATATTCACCTAGTATAAATGGATAACGTTGTAAGTCGTTGTGGATAGGAGTATCTGCTCAGTGACAATAATGTCATGATAAAACTTGGAAGGGGGCATTGAACCTAAGTAGTTATAATTGAAAGCACTGAGTCTGTGACTGAAAATCCGTTTGAATGTTTTTTGTTTTTTTTTGAAATGACAGTTTGCTTCAAATGATTTTGCTTTCTTAAATTTTGTATGTTTAAAAATGGTATGTTTACAAATGCTGGTTTAAGTCATGCTGGTTGTCTCCTCGCTTTTTTCGGTATTAGAGGTTTTATTCTTGTGTTTATTGAGAAGATCGAGTTCTGGAAGACTGCCCTGTTGATTGTTGTGCAGTTTGCAGCAGTGGGTCGGGGTATCTCGCACAGTTTGTACGATATTTGTAACGTCTATGCACCTGTGACGCTTTTTAAGTCTTTTAACAGCGTTGCCCTACAACGTCCATCGCCCCTGGCTAGATTTCAGTGCCCGCAGAAGATGTTTAAGAACCGAAAAAACCCTAACTTGCTTCACAATTAAGGACATGTCGCCTTGGCCTCGGTGGTACTGTCGTATTATGTATGAGCTGCAAGGGCTTCCGTAGCAGATGACTCTCCACCCATTCATTTTTTTCTGATTTCGCCGTAAGCAGGTGGCTGGGTACGGTGCTGAGTGCAGGGATTGTGTTGTTGCTATCAGTAGCAATAGGGTTTGAGCGTGTTGTATGGGGAACTTGAAGTCGACAATGAGGAAAATAGCATCCTGACGTTCGCAGCACACTCAAAGCGGAGCTGTCACGGTTCCAGTGACGGACATGGACCCTAACGAAAACAAGGTGAACAAGATTATGTAACGTAAATTTTCGGTTTTGTTGTGGAAGGTTAGCGTTAGTTAGCTAGTTAGGCCCTGTGCGGCAGTGTCAGTAGGTTACATTTTGTACATACATTGGCATAAGGAAGTCCAACTCATGTTTAAGATATGACGATTCAGTGTTGTGTTTTTGCTCGCTGGAAATCCAGCCGGCTAGCCAGTGGACTAATTAACATCAGCGTCTGGGATTTAGTGTGATTTCATCTCCATAGCTAGGAAAGTTAGTCATGTTTTGTTTTTACTTCTTTTGTTTCACTAACTTTTATGAATATTCTACAGTCTTCCACGTTAGATACTTTGCAATCATACGAGTTTGTAAGAGTCCCAAAGTTTGCTTGCTGTCATGCATCAGCAGAAACGTATCAAACGAGTGTGCATCATAGTTATCGCAGTATTCTTGTCTGCTTTTTTAGACATATAATTTGTAGCGATGAATTTGTGGCCCTCGTAGCTACAGGAAACTTACGAGATCCGTACAAAGGTTTACCTGTTACTTGTGGCTATCCGGTGTTATTCTAGAATGTCTGGTCTGGCTGCATTAATGAAATTCCAGTGACTTCCTCGTAGAGTCGGTATACGCCGTGCTGGAGGATCGCAATTGTACTGTATAGAGATAAACTGCAAATCCACAGAGCTGGTCTGTAAGAGCATGAGAGAGTTTACTGACAAGACCTCGCCAGTCAGCTCACCGAGGCTCGTAATTTCTTTCTGTAGTGTAGATTGTATCTAGCACAGTATCAAGCCTGGTTTTGAACAGTCCAAGGGCTGCTTCCTCTGCATGTTCTGGTAAGTTATTTCATGCATTCCTGTCTCTGTGAAAATAATTTTATTTAACAAAATGTGCCTTTACCATCTTTAACTAATTTCCATCTATGCCATCTATGCCTATTCTGCTCTGATGACAATCATGATTTAGCCTCTGCAATCCACTTTACTGTAGTCCACTTAAATGCAATCCTCCACATTCCTGTGAATGTCTTCTGTCTTCCTTTGTTGACAACAAAGACATAATTTATTTTCATAATCCTCCCTTTACTATTTGATACCCAGGACTATTCATGTTGACCCTCTTTCTACTTCAAGATCTTCTGTGGTGTCCAGAACTGGAAATAGTACTGGTAATTATATGTGGTGTGATATTGTTAAGAAATAATGTATACCTCTTCTAATAATTTATTTTCCACATATAGAACTGTAGTACTGGCAGTGCAGAATTTTATTTCCTGGGCTTCTGCCATTACTGGATTTTTTATATCTACCTGAATTATTTAATAACTTTCAAAATGTTAGCTTGACCATAAATGTTTCAGTGAATTTAACTTTAATGTTACTAATTTCTTTATCATTTCTTTATCATTTAAAGGGAAAAGGTTCTAATATAAAGAAAAAACCTTGTTATGAGGTAATCCCTCCCTTGCAGAGTTTTGTTATAACCATTTCCACTATGAAAACCTTGTTGACACTATCTCCAATGATACTGTTTTTTCCACAATTATACCAAATTGCCCCAAAATCATGCATGAAATGCAGGTTAACTAACTAGACTCTTGTTTCCTGGAACAGTATCATCCTGTTAATATATTGGTATTAGGTATTACATTACCTTGTTTCCAGTACACCAGCACGGCTTACTGTCTTACAGTTTATTTCTCTCAACGTCATTGTCCCCATCACCCCTTCCAACATTACTTAATACTTTCAAACTGCAGCTGTGTAGGCATATTGTCTAACTTCTTCCCTGCTGAAGCTCTGAACAAAGTAACTGTTCAGTGTCCATTGTTGTACACCAAAAATCATCTTCTCTAACTCTTCATTTTTTGCTACAGTCCATGGAAGAAAAACCAGGTTCACTTTTTATCCACCTCCAGAGCAAGAGTGCAGGCTAGCCTGGCCATTTTATGTCATATGTAAAGACAGCTCAATCTGGGAAGCGGTATGCCATTGCATTTCATCTCCTGCACTGTGTGTTTATATTCTGCGCAAGGTGTCTGTGGTTATTATTCTGCCAGTCACACATATGCCTGGGCAAGGACAGGACAAAAATGAGGACGACATTGAACACAACCCACCACTGAATCCAGAACTGAAACAGGGTGATTGTTTCAGAGATGAAAAGCAAGCATGTTGTACTATTCAGCTGTTTGCATCCAGCTGGCAGGTTAATTCTACCTCCTGCTGTCATTTATGAGAGATCTGTCAGAGTGAAGTCACATTTCCATTGATGTAATCCTGAAGATACAGATTGACTGCTGTACATGTTTTATGGGCTGACAGCCTGATAGCTATATCTAGAATAAGCGTGTGTCACTGTAAGACTCTCTTACATAGTCATCACTGGTGTCTTGTTTATTTAAAACTGCTGGGGATTTCTAGTTAGCCAATAGTATTTTAAGCACCCAACCCTTCACTATTCTCTCCCAATTAAGACACAACTTTAACCTGCTACCTCCTAAACCGCAAGCACAAGCTCTCTGCTGCTGGTAGTATCACTCTGAGGAGGAACCTCCCACCCCATGCCATGTGAGCACATTGTTAATTTATTATCGTCAAAGAAATATGTTTAAACTACATTTTCGTCCAGTCAAAGTTTTGCTATGGTGTAACATGTTACCAGCCAGAGTCTGTCTCAGGATAAAATTTGAGACGTCCAGTACTGTAAAACACACTCAGGGTTTGGCCTCTGCTGGAAGTTCATTGGAACAATGACATTTTGCACGCATCAGCAGGAAGCTATGCTATCTATCCATTTATCTGTATATTTGTTTACTGAAGCTAAGCAGCCAATTTACTACCAATTTACCGATATTTACTAGCGGTACAAGGAAACGGTTCTCCAAACGGTCTCACTGGAGTCACTGCATGAGCATGGAAGCAGTGATCATTCTGTAATACCTTGCAGTTTTGTTAAGGTCCAGCTTTGCTTCTTTGCTCTGATCCTTTTTTGTTTGGAAGTGGAAATGAAATCTTCACACTCGCTCATCACATGGTCATCCTATCAGCAACCTGATCAGTTTTATCTATGTCTTATTCATGTCACTTAATAAATGCATACACCATAAAACATGAAGATAAATGTTTACAGTGGCTAGAGTTATGCCAAGAGTGTGTTGACTTTGCACTTGGTAATGTATAATGTAAATGACTGTTCTTGCTCTGTGGACATAGCAGAAAGATTAGACAGTATTTGTTGACATCTTGTTGGTAATAGGTGTTATCTGCAGAGTGGGTTTCATGTAATTACCTTGAAATAGTCTCTAAAAGATGAAAGAGGCCAAGGACTGAAACTCTGGAGTGGAGGTTAAACGTTCCCTAGTGCATCTGTATGTCAAGCCTGTCTGTCTGTGTGTGAACAGTACAGCCAAAAGAAAGTATATGGATTTGGGGTCAAACTTTGAAACTGACCAGTGGGACAGAGAGAAATGAATCAGGCTGATGGGAGTTGTGCACTCTACTGTCAGTGGCAGTTTCACATAGGCTAATCCTCCTTGCTCCAGTTTGAAACATTTCCTTCTGCATGAGGCCAGTGTGGTAAAGCGTAGTGTAATCATGTCACCTGACAGCCCTTGTGGGGCAGGGAGGGGGGTGATAGCACAGACAAAGGCTGGAACTGCTGTCTGAGGTGTGTTAGGTCAAACTTGTGTTGCTACCCTGATCTTGTACTCATCCAAAGTCTTGATTTAGTCAGATGAATAATAATCCATGTTCTTAATTAGTAAGGTAGTAATTTTTATTCAGAAAGACATTTTATCCATTAAAAAAGACAGCTTGGTGTCTGTCTCAATTTTACCAAAGATAACTGTGTAGCAAATTAGGAAGAAATAATTGATCAGTTTGAAAAAGCATATTTTAAGACGTAAGACAAACCTGCTAGGGGTGGACAGGGGTTATGTATCACTGACCTGGACCAACTCATTGCATTTTAATGGTATTTAGGCTATTGAATAGAATAGAATAGAATAGAATAATTCTTTATTGTCATTGTAACGTTTTACAACGAAATTTGAGTGCAAACCTCAACAGTGCAAATGATCAATAAAAGTAAAAAGAGCTTATAAATAAACTATAAAAAATAATCTAAAAAGTAAGGCTGTATAAAAGTAAAAAGAGGTAGAACACAAGTAAAAACACACAGATATCTACATTCTGACTGAAAAAATTGCACAGATCCCTTATTTTAGAGTGAGAACCCTTATTGCACAGTGTAGAACCTTGAACATTTATTGCACAGATCAAAAACCTTACTGCACAGTATTTGTGAAACATTTTATTTTAGTGGAGATATTTAAAGCTTGTACAGCTATTAGATAAAAACTGTTTTTGAGTCAGTTTGTCCTTGTTTTAATGGCTCTATACCGTCTGCCTGACGGTAGCAGTTCGAACAAAGGGTGACCGGGGTGCGATGTGTCCTTTATGATGTCCTGGGCTCTCTTGAGGCAGCGGGAACTGTGTAGGTCCTCCAGAGTGGGGAGAGGGCACCCGGTGATTTCCTCAGCAGTCTTGACGACCCTCCGAAGCTCTTTTTTGTGTGCCACAGTGATGCCCCAATTGTTCTCACTTACATGTGAGAATGTGCTCACTCTATGATGCGTCAGTCAAAACCTACATGGTAAATAGTAGTGACTGACAAGGAAATCCTTTGTAAGCATTGTTCCTGGAAGTGGAAATGACTGATTATGTTTCACATTAATTTTTTTGTGGTTTTATGTGCAGTTGGGAGGAGGAGAGGGAAAAAAGCCTACACAGAGTTGTAGTCAATGAGCAGGAAACCCATAAGTATGCATTGCATTTGTGGGCATTCTGGGTCGAGCAGATCTGGGGGCCAGACATTGAAAGAGGTGAATGAAAGGGGGCCAGGTTGTCTCTGTGAGGTGTAAAATATGAACAGGTCTTTCACTCTCTGGCGGCCTTACTGTTCAGTCAACCACACCAGGAAGTCCTTTGGTGTTTTCAGTTGGATCAGTGTCTGGAACATCGTTACCTATCCAGAGCATCCTTACCAACATTGCCATGGTTACCTTTTGACAAAATGTGGCAATTATTTTGAAATGACATGGACTAGTGAGAATAAGAGTAAGAGATGGCTTTTGTCAGAGTGCACAAGTTAACTTATGGTAGGGCTTGAATAGTGTTATGCTCACACTCACTGGTCTGGGAGTGTTGTGAGCCTGGTCTGCCACTGTTGCTTGCTTACATTGAATGGATACACTTATGCTGTATTGTGATGGAAGTCGCTCTCGATATGAGAGTCTGCTAAATGCATGTAATATTATGTAAAAGAGTTGGAGACATATTTTGAGCCTCCACAAGGGTTGCTTGTATCTTAAGTAACTTAGCAAGAAAGAGAATGATAAGTTGTAACAGTCACATGTGGAAGGTCATATACACCAGTGCTCACTTGACAGCAGACACTACACTGTGTGTTTGGCTGAATCTGGTGTTTGATTTCTTGCCATAAATTTGTCCTTGCTTTAGATCCAGTCAACAGTCTGGTCAAACCAGGCAGCGAGTGTTTTTACCTTGACATTGAAGCATGTGTAGTGGTTCATTCCATGCCAGGTCTGCCAAAATGGTAAGATTATTCATATTTAAGAAACCCTCATGAGAAACGCTCATGTTTGAGTATTTTTACTTAAGAAATGTGACGGCACAGGTGAGGAGAAAAGAAAAGTACACTCAGCATAACTGAGTGGCGCATTGGTCGAAGAAATAAGGTTGAGAAAAAAAATCCTAAATGACTTTGAAACCAGCACTGTGATGGTGAAATATTGTTATGGACACAAGAACCTGCTGTTTGTGTAATGTAGACTGCCACATCTCTCTTTTTAAACCACAGTTCTTTGGAATGTTCATAAATAGACTGCCTATGCATTTCAGTCCTGTAAAAGAATGACTTTCATATCCTGAAATGCTGCACTATTAATAGTATAATCTGTGGTCACAGTTTACTGTTTTTATTCAGCAAAGACAGCTGTTTATTACCAACATAACTACATAAACAGAATGTGAACAGTGAATAGTGTGAATAGTGTTCATGTCCTGAAAAAATGACATTTGAGGTTTTTGAACATTTCTGTTGTAGGATAATTTCTGATGTTCTATTATCCATGTATACAACTGTGTAGATATGTATGTTTGTGTATTTGTTTTTTATATATTTGTTTATATATAAATGTTTAAACATGTATGTGTATATATATATATATATATATATATATATATATATGTATACAGGTGCTTAACACCTGTGCCTATTTTCCTCTCCCTTCATACCAGTTGCAGACTGATTAATGGTGTCTCCGGCCTTTTTCCTGTTCTGGCAGGATGTGAAGCTCTCCGTTGAGGTGGAGCCATTTATCCCTCAGAGAAAACACGCAGACGGCGGCATCCTGGTCCCCATGAGCTGGCCCAGAGAGGCAAGGTTGGGAGGTGGTGGGACTGGATTGGAGGCCACACCCATCCCAAGCTACCTCATCACATGCTACCCCTTTGTCCAGGAGAACCAGCCACACAGGTGCAGGGGCTGGAGCACGTATGGGGTGGTGGGGTGCTACCCATTTATTCATTTCCATTTAAATATAGTGTTCCAGTATGAGGGGAAAAAAACTACTGCTTGTGGATGGTGTCCTACAGAGGTTGAAAGCTGTAACGTGAATTCAGGGTTTCTTGCTGATAGGTTATTGCCATTTCACATTGTTGAAGATAATCAGCAAAATATTGCACATCCAGTTGTAGTTTTGTTCGTTTTTTGTGTGTGTCAGAGATTGTTCTTGTTGGGCTTGTTTTTATAGAATGGGAATCGCTGAGCTCAGAATAGCGATTTGTTCTTAAGGATAATGGTGTGATGTAGTGGTAAAGGGGCAAAGGTTGTGGATTTAATTCCCAGATTGGCCACTACTAGCGCAGTGATCTTCAGTAAATAGCCAGCTGTAAAAATAGGTAATGTAAAAATGATAAGATGGTGCAAGTCACTGTGGATAAGAGCATCTGCTAAGCAAATGTAATATGATCAGAGGATGGTCAGAGGATCAGAAATCTGTGCCTTCAGCAGTTATCTTTCTGTTTCAAAGGGTCTGTTATATCCTAAGCTTTGCTGTGGTTTTTTCCTACCCTTCCTTTCTGTTCTTATTCCAAGGAAGTGGCCAGTATTGAAGATGCTGTGTTAGAATGCTTCTCTTAGTCCAGTAGCTCAGATAAACTGAAGAGGACTGTTGTGTGAACAGGAGAGCTCCATATGTGTGCCTGCCAGTTTGTATTGAGATATCTGCCCATATTTAAATGCCTGTATACGTGGTGATTGTGTATGTGTGTGCATGCGTATGAGAGTGTGCACACGCGCGCATGTGTGTGTGCTGTATGCATGTTTGTGCGCATGAGGTTTATGTGTGAAATTTAGATGTGTATGTGTGTTAGGGGTGGAGCCGAATCCGAATACAGTATTTGGCAAAGCACAAATAGTGGGTTTTTACAAATATTTATTTCGTACAAATATTTTAAAAATTATTTGTTTTCGGGAATTAAAAAAACGTCAAATAGCTGGTGTTCCTCATAACTGTGAGCGCGGCGGGGGTTTGTACTGTGCTGGCATCTACTTGTGCTGGCATGACAGGAAGACAATAGGGGAGTGGAGGGGAGAGGGAGCACAGACTGAAAAGGAGCAGCACAGCCTGATTAAAATATAGGTAAAACGTAGTACATTGCTACGCCATTATTTCATTTTCATTAGTTTTTTTTTTTTTTTTTGCTTAACTGGTTTGCTGAAGTAGTTTATTATAACATTACTTGTCTTTTGTTTTCCTGTTGGACCTGCAATATGTGAAGCAGGACGAGATTAGCATACGTTAGCTCTTGCAGTGTAGTTACTAGCTAGTTCACCTACACGCGGTGCTCACTGCTCAGTCAGGCTGTGTGTCACATGGTTGCAGATATCACACTGGAGAAATAGAGCACTATTTATAGTCATTCTAGCAAAGTTCCTGTGCCACTATTTCAACTTAGAAGATGCAGACGCAGCAGGGCTTGTTTTACCCAGAGGAGATTAGGCTAGCGTTCGCCTGTAAATTAGCATATATTGTTGGCAGTGTAGAGGTAGGTCTACCTTTTGTGTGATTGTTTTGAATTGCATCTCCACTTGACCAGGACTGAGATATTTGCATAGCCTGTTAGGCTACTCTCCTTTCTGCTGACAGCAAGATCTATAGTTGGCTCCATTGTTAGCTCTGTTGTCTACTAGTTATCTCCATTTCAATGGTGTTTATGGTTATACTTGTTTATTGCTGGGTTTATGAAAACCATAAACCAATATTACATTTAAGTGTTCATAATTATTATAATAGTTTATTGAAGAACACTTATATTAACACTTTAATATCCTAAAATTAGAAGTGTAATAAAAACAAAAACAGGATTGTTACGCCTATTTCCACTTTTATTCGAATACAAATACAAATACAAATAATTTTGCTGCCTCAGCAAATACAGATACAAATACAAATACTGGGCTCTCTGCACATCCCTAGTGTGTGTGTGTGTGTGTGTATACATGCCTGGTTTACATTTGCCCTTCCCCCCCCAGCAGGCAACTCCCTATTTATTGTGGAGACCTGCGGTGGCAGCAACCCAACCCAAGCCCGGGAGGGCCGTACCTGGCGTACCCCATCCTGTCTTCTGCCCAGGCGCCTGTGACCAATGACTACGCCTACTACCAGTTCATGCCTGCCACCTACTCCCCCATGATGGGCTTCTACCAGCCCTTCCCTGCCCCGTTCACGGCCCCCGTGCAGACCACATTAGTTAGCTCAGTGTCGAGTGACTGCGGTGACCGCACCCCACCCTCTGCTCAGGACTACAGCATAGCGGGCCAGAGGGGGAGAGGCATCATTCGCACAGCTGTGCTGCCCAAGGTGAAAACTGCTAACACACCAACACTATGTACACACACGCACACATACCCACACCGGGCATCTCCCTTTCTCCCTCTCTCACCAAGCCACTGACACTGTTTTCATGTTTTCATTTTACTTCGCTATTATTTTTTAAACTTCAGTATTAATATTACTTTTTAGATTCTCGGTTTATTTGTATGATGGTTCAACAGGAATAGCTATAAACTATTTTTACACAGGGTAAATTACACCTTGTTGTCAGTTCTTGGGCAATGATATGTGGGTGTTAACCACAACCTGCATTGTTTCTTTGTATGTCCTACATCTATACATGAGTTTAACACAGTAGCGTAGAGGCAGATACAACATATGACCACTCAAAACACCCTTTCTGTTCACTTGTATCTGACTCTTTATGATGTCATCTCTACAGCAGCTTTCTCAGCCAATGAGAGCCAAAAGACAGCCCATGAGGAAGGAGAGCAGTGCCTCTGGTCCTGACAGTCAAAAGATGGTCCTCCTTGTGGATGCTGCCCAGCAGACTGGTGTGTGACCGTCATACTCCACCCACAACCCACACCTGCATGCATTATTATTTTATTATTACAAAAACAGTGAGACGTCCAAGATCCTATAAGATACCTTCCAAAATTATCAATGCAGTAGATCATTTGCCTCACATAACTGCTGTACCCAGCTGTGATATGGTATAAAGATGTGGCTTCCAGCTTGCTAAACGAGGTCAATCAATGGCTACCCTTCAATTGATTTAAACTGTCCTCCTGAATGTGGTGCCTTCACTAGAAAAGAAGAATGAACTGGCACTGAACATTCTAGGATCACAGCATTCTAGTGTCTACAGTAAATAAAAATTGCACTAAAAGGGATAACAATAACACCTTAATGACGTTTTAGGGGCTTTATAGACTTTTTAGTAGTTATGTAAGACAAAAGTTCAACTCTTCAGGTCACATATTGCATGCTAGCACATTTCACCCTAGACCTCTGACTAGATTTTCATGTAGACTTGTAATCAGTCCTTTGGTGCCAGAGTAACAGGAAACAAGCTATTTCTGTGATGATGAAAATCTGTTATGGAGGCAGATTTTGCACAATGAGTGTGCGTGATTGCAGAGGTATTTGTGGAATGCTGTGCTTCCAGTCAGAAAGGTGTGTGTGTGTGATGGGAAGGGCAGGGTGTGGTCTGTGACTTGGTGGGGGCAGCCGGGTTGACCGCATTGCTGCCGTGTGCCTAGATCTTCACGTCGAGGCCACTGGAACACCCCCTTTGGAAACAATGAGCCCACTGGTGTGGAAGGGCCGGGCAAGGCGAAGACGTACACCCCAGCTGGCAGCGGCCGAGTCGTCCAGCGAGCATGGTGCCAGCGAGGCCGACGTTGACAGCGACAGTGGCTACTGCAGCCCCAAGCACCACCAGGTTGTTGGAGTGGGCCTACGACCCCACGACCCCACGGACACCACGGTAAGCCCACCCCCTCTACACTCAGTCTCACAGACTATCTTCCTCCAGCAGAGTGGAGCATTATGCAATGCTATGTTCTGGAACATTCTGTGCTTCCGTGTCCTGTTTCCTCCTACATTCCCTAAAGCATTATCTTTCTGAAAAACATCCTCAAATCATATCTGGTAAATTGACATGTTTTAGTGGGGGTGAGAACTAAATTATCTGTTTTTGTTGTTTGTTTTCTGTAGGGGGCTGAAGTGGGCATAATGACAGGTAAGGTCTTTTTTATAGTTTGTTTGTTTTAGTACAAGGTATGTTAGAGTTGCTTTAAATATCTCATGTTGGGGCTGCTGAATCATTTGCTGTTTTCGTGTTCAGCATTGAGCTGGGTGAATGTGGCCTCACGGAAACCCTGGGTGGACAGAAATGCTGCCTTTCAGAGAGCAGGGAATGCACCTGAGCGCAGAAACTACCCTCAGGTAAAGTCTGCCCATGTGTGTCTCAGGTGTGTTGGCTTTGCCGGTGCTTCAGCATGTCCTTGTCCATCAGGAATGCTCCTTCTCCACATGCTCCAAACCTTGTGGCCAAGAACTGTGCTCACCTCTTTAAAAAAGAGTAACTACTATTGCTGCATTTGATATCACTGTGTACACTGACTTGTGTACTGAGTTTACAGACTATTTTCATTGCTGAAATGGATTAATTCAGCTGAAGGGCTGGGAAGGGCTGTCCTAGCTAGGGTGAGGTGAATTGAAAAGAGCAGTTAGGACATGGGAGTGTCGTCCTGAGGATTAACCTGTAACTTTAATGTGTCAGACAGTGGGGTGAGTCAGAAAGATTCTGTGAGGCAGCAGTTTATCTGACCCATCTCACCCCCCCGCCCCCTCAGCTGGATCTGCAGTTGGGGTACTGTGGGCGTGGAGGCAGTAGCAGCACTCTGTCAGAAAGGGGGTGTGGTTTACAAAACAGGCTTCAGGAGGGAGCAGTACAGGCCACACTCCCTCATCCCACAACAGTGATTCAACCAGAGCCCCTTTATTTTGAGGTAAGATATGCAAGATGCCTCAAGGATTGCACACTGTACCTTTCACACCTTAACCTCTCTGAATCACACACTGTAGCTTTCACATACCTTTCATAAACCTTTCTAAAGTGCACAATAACTCCTAAGCCCTTCTGAAATATAAAGTGTACCTGTCACACACAAACCTCTCTGAAAAGTAATCTTAACCTCCTGTGTTGGCTTCTAATCTCACTTGCTGACCTCGGTGTGGTCCCTGCCAGGATGAAGATGAGTTTCCTGAGCTGGTCCCTGAGGGATCCAGAGGATCTCCTGTCCTGAGCAAACCCGAGGAGGTCCAGCCCAAACTAGCCAAGAGCCTGGTAAGGAGAGCGAGGCTCTGTAGAGACAGGTGTCTCCCTGCCCACCACACCCCTCACCTGAACCAGCCATCACACACCTGGGCTGGATACTCAAGAAATTGAGGTTTAGCACCTTCTTCAATATAGATACAATGGCAGTGCCCTACTTGGGAATAGATTTTGCAACCTTCTGGTGGGGCTGTACTGAAGTACCACTGGTACTTAATTGCTTGGGGAAAATATTCAGTTGTACACAGTAATAAATGGATTTACAATTCAATAATGTGTAACAGCACTACATGTAATGTCTAATGTGTAAGTCACCCACATATTTGCATGGACATAATGATAAAAAGTATAGAAGTGGTTTGGTTGTCACACTGGAAAGCATTGACAACCCCCCTCCCAAATCTTGCAGCTGGAGAACCTTCCAGAGAGCTCACCCATCAGCATCGTGCAGACACCCATCCCTATAACTACCTCCATCCCCAAGAGAGCAAAGAGCCAGCGGAAGAAAGCACTGGCGGCTGCGCTGGCCACAGCACAGGAGTACTCTGAGATCAGCATGGAGCAGAGGAAACTACAGGTCCATCGCTTGTTCATGTTGTTTGGAGTGATGCTACCTGTTCGCCTTGTTAAGTGTGGTGTGAGCTGTTGTTACTGTTTTCCTTTTGGCTTCCTGCTCTGCCATTGTGTGTGAAAGCTACAATGTGAGGTCATTCACTGTGCCAGCTCTGCAATACTCTGTATAGCTGGTGTTTCCCAAGTGCAGGGAGTCATTGCGGTCCCGTGTCAGAGGTTATCGTGCAGCTAAGTCCACAGACGGAGGCACTTTCCTGTGTCTGTATATATTTGTGGGTATGTGTGTCCATGTGTACAGGGTTCCTGTGTGGTTTGTGGAGCTGAATGTGGGTGGTGTTGTCATTATTGTTTCTGGCTTGCAGGAGGCACTGACGAAGGCAGCAGGGAAGAAGAGTAAGACCCCTGTGCAGCTGGACCTGGGGGATATGTTGGCAGCCCTGGAGAAGCAGCAGCAGGCCATGAAGGCCCGACAGCTCACCAACGCCAGGCCCCTGTCCTACACAGGTGACCTACCCTGCCTAACCCCACATTAAAGCTTAAAGACCTCTTTCCCCTGCACACTACCACTCACATGGTGAACATCTAACCCATAACTGCCCCTAACACACATACCTACCCCTATTACATCCTTTACCTGCCCCAAACTGTCTTTCAAATAACTTCTCCTGCCCCTTACACATTGTCTCCTGTCCCTCAAACACCTTCTTTTGCTCCTCACAGAAACTGCCTTTCTGCAGCATTCTTTAAGGAGTGTCCCCTGGAGCAGATCTCCCCTTTCTGGCTGTGCATGTCTCCATCCTTTGGTTTCTTGTTTTCCTCTACAGCTGCCTTCCCCAGCTGCTGCATGTCTGTGCTTATACATCAGCTCAGGACGGTGTGGACTGAAGGGCATCTCTCGTCAAGAAAACATAGTGTAGCAATTTAGTTTTGGGGTTCTGCAACACAATCCTTGTTTGTTAAAGGGGCCCTATGAAGGCACATATGATGCCTTAAGACAGAACTGCTTAAACACAACTGCTAAAACTCATAATCATTCACATATACATGTAAGTACTTAGTAAAAATGACATTAATTCTCCTAGAGCATGACATATTGTCATCATGTAAATGAAAACTATTAAGTGTTATGAGGATGGTAATATTCCTAAGAAACTCTGCAAATATCAAGTAATTGGTCCTGTGAAGTTGACAATGATAGGAGGACATGTACGTTTCCCTGGCACATAGCCCTGTTATCAAAGATTTTGCAACATTGTTTTAAACAGACAGGGAATGGAGGAAGGTCACAAGTTTAGACTGTAAGTGGGCCTTGTGTTTGTAATGCAGTAACAAGATTTGAAATCTAATATGGGATTTGGGGATGTTGAGCTCATTAGTTTCCTCACCACTCTTGAGAAGACCTGTTGCTGCAGTAATTTGCATCACCCCATTTTTGTCTCTTAAAAGTGCATTTATGCTCACAAAATTATTTCTACAGAGCTGGAATTCAAGATGCTCTTTTGACTTGTACCATTGTCCTATATTATATTCAGTGGCACCATATTTTTTTTGATGTGTGATAGTTGCTTGATACTGTCTGCTCCTTAACTGACTGTGCTCTTAAAATTGGCACCATAAGTCCTCCTCATTCCCTCAAGTCATTGCAAAGTTTGTGAGGCTCTGTTTTCATCCTCTATTTTCTGTTTTCATTGTGGACCAGCATATCCATTTTACTATTGCTACAGTAACCACACACCGTAGTTGCTGATTAAGCACTCTATCCACCGACAATGGATAGGTCAATGTTGTTCAGCATTTTCTTTAACAATTTTGTCAGCAAATGTAGGCAAGTTCTCTATATGTATTTACTTATTTAATTATATTTAGAGCAAAAACCCAGGCCAGTACAGTGGATAATATGTAAAGTGTAATGTAATTTGTAAAGTGTGTATGCCAAGTAAGCAATTAATAGTTTACTGTTCCTGAGTCACTTATGTCACTGAGTCACTTGCTCTGTTGTCCTCCACTGGTGGGCACCACAGGGCTCTTCAATAGCAAGGACTCAGATAGCAAGGCGATGGCACTGAAGAGCCAGCGATATACTGTCCCCCACAACATGCTGGACTCCACAGCCCCCAGGGTGAAGAGAGGGAAGGAGCGGGAGGTCCCCAAAGTGAAGAGGCCTACCACACTGAAAAAGGTGGGCATCTTGGAAGCAGAGGATTGTATAACTGAAGTGCTCCATATAACAAGTCAGTTGCAGCTCTACAATGGAAATGGGGTATAATGAGCCAGCCTGATCTCTGCTCTGTGCTTGTACCTAATTCTCTGTTTATGTTGTCTCAGATCATTCTGAAGGAAAGAGAAGGAAAGATAAACAGGTTCTCTCTGGACCAGAGCCCAACAGGGCTGGAGGAACAGAGGGATGAAGAGCTGCACCTCCCAGACGTCCTGCCCCAAGAGGGTGTGTCTGAAAATGGTGAGCGTAGGGACCTCTGTGCGACTCTTATACCACCCTGCCCCTTCATCTTCTCCATCTGTCAGTTAAAGAAACGTGCCAGCTGCCTCTGTAAGCGTTTTTGACAAAACACAGGATAACTTTGTTGTAAAATGACATGATTTGTTGAGCATCTGTGGTAATGAATTTATGCACTGTTTAGAAAGGCAAATAACAGGGCAGGACAAATATGGCCTCAAAATCTGATTGAGTCCTGTGTGGTAGCCATTTTACTTTTAGCTTAGTAAGTGTTCTCGCTTCCCATTTTTCTGACAGAAATGTCTGTGTTCAGCGTGTTGTTGCCCCCAGTGTTTCCGAAGTTGTTAGTTTTGGTTTTGTGTTTGTTTGTCACAGAGAACAGACTGAGCATGCCCAGTGATGTGTCCCTGTCCCCGGCCAGTCAGAACTCTCCGTACTGCATCACTCCCATTTCGCAGGGCTCGCCTGCTAGCTCTGGGATCGGTAGCCCCATGGCCACCTCCGCCATCACCAAAATCCACAGCCGGAGATTCCGGGAGTGAGTAACCATGCCCCTGCCCTCAAACTCTCAGCACTGCTTTTATTGGTTTGGTTATTCCCCCTGTTAATACATGTGAATGTGTTATCCCATTGTAATGTCTTTTAATGTCTGTTTTCAAACGTGTGTGTATGTATACAGGTACTGTAACCAGGTCCTGAATAAGGACATAGATGAGAGTGTGACACTGTTGCTGCAGGAGCTTGTACACTTCCAGGAACGAGTCTACCAGAAGGATCCCACCAAAGCCAAGGCTAAGCGGCGCCTGGTGATGGGGCTGCGCGAGGTCACCAAGCACATGAGGCTCCGCAAAATCAAGTGTGTTATCATCTCGCCCAACTGCGAAAAGATCCAGGCCAAAGGTGAGCTCTATCTGTGTGTGTGTGAGTGTGAGAGAGAGAGAGAGAGAGAGAGAAAGAGAGAGAGCTGAGAGAATGCCACACAATGAGAGAGCAGAGTGGAGTGGATCAGCACTTGAGTCTCCTCGTGTAACCGAGCTAAAATTAGTAGCTTATGTGAGTCTTGCATAAAGCTAGTAGGGTAGCAGGTGGCAGAGTGGGTTCAGTGGGGACATCACACCCTGAGACTTGGATAGCTAGTGTTGTTGCTTGTGGAGCACGGGGCAAATCGCCTTTAGTTCACCTGGTGACAGCTGGCCATTAAAGTTGGCCGTGTGACAGGAACAGAGGTTGGGATCTCACTCACAGAGGTGCAGAGGTTCTTTCACCTTTGTTACATGTGTAGTTTAGATTTCAAATCTAGAATTTACATTCTGTCTCTGCTGAGATGTATTTGAATAATTAAAGCAAAAGAAGCCAGGGGATCCCTACATTTTTACCCCAGTCCACCAGAGGGTTGCAGATTTTTGTGTGTTCACTGTGCCATTACATGAAATAATCTACTGGAAAGACAAGAGTGTTTGACCTAACTGCAGTGGAGCAGCTGATCAGTGCAGAAGTGATGTCTTTTCCTGTGTGCTAACCAGGGGGTCTTGATGAAGCCCTGTACAATGTCATCACCATGGCGAGGGAGCAGGAGATCCCCTTTGTGTTTGCACTGGGGCGCAAGGCGCTGGGTCGCTGCGTCAACAAGCTGGTGCCTGTCAGTGTGGTGGGCATCTTCAACTTCTCTGGTGCTGAGGTAAAGAATGGCCCTTTGACCAGTCAGCCAGAGGAACCCTATTACCAGTGCTTGTTGTGAATGTTGTTACAACTTTTAATGTGTAACCCTCTTTTGACACTATTTTTGTGTGTGAAGACAATGATAACAATTATCTAAATCAGAGATATGGGTTATAAAATAAACCATACATCTAGTAGAAGTATTTATTTCATCAACTGTCATACCAGCTGTGAGATGAGTGCTGCTATTTGCTAACTAGCTTGCCAAAAACAACAGCCAGCTAGCTAGGGGTACTTGCAGTCAGTGTCTGTTCAGATATAGATACTGTGTGGTACTTTCAGGTGACACACCAATATTAACTGATAAAAATTTGAAAAAAATGACAGAGAACAGTACTAAATAGCAATAGCATGAGTTAGCCAGGTTACTGTGGCTGGCCATATAGAGCGCCAGGCTTCTTCAACCCTATGTCCGTTCATCTATGTCCACGCCACAACATATAAATATAGCTAATCAGATGTTTAAATAATTAACATTATATAATATGACATTGTACCAGTTAAGATACATAAAACGCTCCCTCCTCATAAGAAACTTATGGCAACATAATACTGTAGTTAGAGTGAATAAGTAATCGTTGCCCTATATCACTGTAACAGTAATATATTAAGTCAACAGGCAGTTACAAGCAGTTATTTGCATAATTTTATGATTTTATGTTATTCACTTCACAACTTATTGTATGGATTTTAATAGTATGCTGTCAACATCATTATTTATGTTTTTAATCTCTACTGCTGTTCAGCTCCACCCGTTTGGTGGTTCATACAGCCTTATCCCTTCCCTTCTCATTGTTAAGAGAAGGGATGGGCAGGACTCCTTGTTGTATGGTCGCTGCCCCCTCCTAATGTCCTGACTGTGGCCGTGTCCCCAGGGCCTATTCAGCCGGCTGGTGTCCCTGACAGAGGAGGCCCGGAAAGCCTACAGGGACATGGTGTCAGCACTGGAGCAGGAGCAAGCTGAGGAGGCCCTGAAGAACGTCAAGAAGGTCCCGCACCACATGGGTCACTCCCGGAACCCCTCGGCTGCCAGCGCCATCTCCTTCTGCAGTGTCATCTCTGAGCCCATCTCTGAGGTCAACGAGAGAGAGCATGGTATGTTCTGTTGCATTGCAGCATGTCTGAACTGCTCTTATGATGGCCCACATAGAACAAAAAAGCAAAAATCTCCTGCATGGTAGGAAATGGATTTTTTCCATGGGAGAAGCAGTTGTGTTGTAGTTTTTCAAAATACCAGATATATCATAGCATTATACTACAATCTTGCATGTACATCAGATCATATTTGTCAATGACAATGTGTAGCAGGTCAGGTTGAACAAAAAGGCAAGAAATAAAATAGTAGGATTTATAAGGAAAGGAAGAAGGGAATTGATACATAGAGAGAATGAAAAAATGTAAGTATTACCACACCAAACACCAACAAATGACTTTGAATAAGTTCCCCTAAAACTTACTGTGTTACTGTGGAATATCTGGTAATGGCAGGTTAGTAAAAGTGTGCTGTAATATTTTTTCAAGATAGCTGATAAATCAGAGCTTTCTTGCTGTTGATGTCTCACCCAGCTGAATAATGGGCAGGGTGACTTATTGCACTTGCCTAAAAGCTTTGCCAACCCAGTTTGTCCCTTTGTTCCCCTCTCAGAGACCAACTGGAGGAACATGGTCGAGATGCCGGATGATATGGAGGCTGAAGAGAGTGAAAGGGAGACATGTGGACTCGGCTCTACCCCTGCAGCCTCCCTGTCCACAAGGGAGGAGGGGCGACCTGATGACCGGCTGGAGCTGGCATCCCAGCAGAGCACAGAGACAGCTTCTCTGGACGGGAGCAGCCGAGACCCACAAATCCCCTCCATCACCAGCACCGCCAGCACACTGGTGCCTGGAATGTTGGAGGAAGAGGAGGAAGAAGGGGAGGAAGAGCCTGTCTCTGCCCAGGCACCCTCTTTCAGCAGCAGGATCGAATCCTGGGTGTCCGAGACACTAGAAAATCTGCAATTAGGGGCAGGGCACAACAGCAGTGAGGAGGAAGAGGAGGGGGAGAGAGGGTGCATTGATGAAGAACAGCTGGACTCAGCCAAGCTTACTGAACCAGGGTTGGACTTGGTAGATCAGCTGGAACTTAAAAATGCATCATGTTGACTCCTTCCACCCACAACAATCCCAGTCTTACCAACCATAAACCACCAGCACCCCCCCAACACCCCGGACTTTGTGCTGTGACGCAGCTGACTTATCTCAGGGATCAGAAACACACCAACCAACACAATAACCAGCCAAGGCACAAAAAACAGCAACAAAAAAAAAACAAAAAAACTCATTGACCCTCCTGCAAATTTCCTAACCACACGCCAACATACCAACACACAGACCATTCAACACACAAACTAACCAAGTCAGCAAGTGCCCTTACAACAACCTGTTGCTCGCACAGAGCACATTTTACTGCTTATTTTTCATATATTGATACGGTACCTTTGTTGTCAAAGAGATATTCAGAATCACCATTATGTGCTGCCAATCCCCCCAGATTTTGGCAGGACTGTTTTAATGAGAGCAGTTTTGGGTTGTTGTAAATGCTTAAAAATGTATGTAAATAAAATGTGTTTGTGTTTAGACCTCATTCTGACCTGATTGTGCAAGCAGTTGAAAACATGGCCATTTTGATATTCTGGTCATGTAGCGCTAACCAGCAGTCCACACAGCAAACAAGTAGTGGGAAGCAGCCACAGCATGGGACTCAGGTGGTGGGTTCCTGCTTTGGTGGTGTGGTGGGTGGCTCTTGCCTTGCCCTCAGAATCCCATTTGTAGTATCCAGGGGATGTATGTGATAGTGTAACCCAGAGCCTGTGAGAAACAGCAAAGAAAGCACAAGGGCTGTGTTCTTAATCAGGCCAGCAATGGCTGCACTTCAAATGTTTACTCCTTTTTATATTTACTTTCCTTGTTTTTAGCATGTGAGTTCCTTGGAGTGACCCTGAAAGCATAGAGTAGGATCAGTGTTCCAACTCAGCTGATGCTGTAGTGCTCTAACATGCAGTGACACTTTGCATAAATGTATAAAGTGCTGTGAAAATTCAGTTGGCATTCTCACCTGATGGAAATAGTGTGGAAAAAACTACATTCATTGTTCTTGGTGTTTGCTCAAATCTCCAGAATTTCCAGAAATGAAGCCATCTTAGAAAAAGTAATGTAAATAATATTGATAAAGGCAAATTAAACAAAGCTGAAACTATTGCAAATTATTAGTGTACATAATATGTACAGGTAGCTCTTCCATCCAGTTGTCTGGAGTGTTTGTTTTGTTTAGTTTAAAATGGGGGGGGATGACTGGTTACATGCATTCTGTGATTTAGAATCTAGTTAGTAGTCATTTTTTGTTAGTAGTCATTTTGTTTGTCACATGTGCTGGTCCCATAATTTGACGTCATTCTCTCGGCTACCTGTGCAAGGATATCATTTGAATTAGTCATTTCATCAATGATCAATGCTACCTGTCATTTAAATATCTGTACCTGTTCAATGATCAGTGTTACCTGTCCTTTAATATTTGGACCTGATCAATCATCAATTTTACCAGTCATTTAAATATCTGGATCTGATTAATGATCAGTGTTATCGGTCATTTAAATATCTGGACCTGATCAGTGATTGATGTTGCTGGTCATTTAAATATCTGGACCTGATCAGTGATTAATGTAAGCAATTTTTTTATTTTATTTTATGGCTTCAACTGCAGTGTTACTGTTTGTTAGGTTGTTTGTTACAATGTAGCCTGACTTGAGCTAAACACCAGTCATGGTTTACTCACTGCTAGAAGCATACAGCATTAAAAAAGATAATCATAAAAAATGTAAACTTTTAAAATGACCAGCACATAGCAGCATGCTCCAAACCAGTCTCTTTATCATGAGCCTGAATTTATGGTTCATTTTTACCTAGGAAAAGGAGCAGCTCTTCAGCTTTCTGATTCAAAGAGAAAGGGAGGTTATTTGATGAAGGTTCAGGGGTTTCCTTCAAAATAAAAATACACTACATGAGTCTGATACCATGTGGAGCAGACAAAGGCTGCCTACATTTTTACCTACATATACAGCATGGTTCAGTGCTTCTTGACTACAAATGGTGTTACTGAGGCACAAAGTCACCACTCTGAATATAAAAGCTACTCAACTGCTAGTTTTTCATGTATTTGCCTGTTTTGAGCACTTCCTGCTCAAGTTGTACCCATCGTTTCTTAACATCTTTACTGGGGCTCATCTCCTGTTTTTAATGTTTTTTATTAATATTTATTCTTATTTTTTCATATGACTTTCTATGAATTCTATACCAAATTTGAATAATATTACTTTTGAACACTGGTGGTGTATGAAGGCAACTGATTGAAAGACATGACCTCTCTCTCCACCCCCATGAACAATAACTAATTTATTGTATTAATGTTCATAAAATTGTTAAATAGTATCATGAAACTAAACACAATGGGTTTTTGCATCTTTCCATGTGAAGCTAAACATAGCTTGAACCATTTCTATAATAGATGATCAATAATATTTTGCACATTGAAGTTTGCACCTGCAGAACAGTGAGGAAGTAAACTTTTGGGTTTATTTTTGTCCTGCTCTGTGACACATATGTATATTTAAATAGAAACCTTTGGGATAGGCCAATATTATGAATGTTCTGGCATGTAATGTAGGTCTCACTTTGTTAAGTGAATGGTACTGTGCACTTGTGTTCCTGTGTCATGTATACAAGTACCCCAATTCATTTTTATCAGTGAACAATAGCAAACTGCATTCTTTGCACATGTAAATACTAGTAATCTTCTCTTGAAAAATTTGAAATGAATGGTTTTATGATATACCTTTTTCATTGTGTTGGCTGTTTTTTTAGTACTAGTCTAAGGATGGTTGAGCCATGTGCCTCTTGTATTGTAACTGTTACTCAATTTGACTGTCCTAACTAATTATTAACATGATTAAAATATGGTGTTTCAGTACACTGTTGGTTGCATAACTTGTGTGTGCACTGTATAATGACGAAATTATCCATTTTGTGTGAGCCTTGCCTTATAGCTGGTAGTTCTACTACCTGTCCAAATCTAGAAACGTGTTCGATTATTATGCAGTAACAAAATGTGGAGTGCACTGATGTCAGCCTTTGAAGATAAAGTTAATAACATACTATGCAACGGTAGCTATTGAAGATTCTCTCGCAAATAAAGCTACTGCAATGGTAACTAAAAAAAAAATCCTAAATGAGCAGTACAGTTCTCATGAAGACATTTTACACATAAGTAATTCACAACGTACTCAGAGTGAAGAGTGGTGAGTGAAGAGTGATGTGCAGTACGTGAACGAACAAATCCTTTTGAACGAATCTTTGAGGTGTACTGAGTGTACTGAATCACTAGTCTAAAAGACTTATTCCTTCCTCTTTGCAAACACTCATCCAGTAGATACTAGCTTTGTGGTCTGTCCATGAAGCAGCCTATCACAAAACTATCAGCAGTACGTTCATGACGACAACTAGCCAATGGATGAAATGCTAAAACACTCGAAGCACCTCCCACTGGCCATCTCGGCACAGCGGTGACTATGCTGACCATGGTGACTACAGCATGCGACTGACTCTGGAAGACTTGAAACACCCCCACTGTGTACTGTGTACTGAATGACCTGATGTACTGTTCTCAGTACAATGGTTCCTTCAGACTCAAAAGATCCGGTGACGACGAAGATTCTAAACTCCCCCTACTGACCTGATGTTGGCCTACTGTTGACAAGTTCTCAGTACAACAGTTCCTTCAGACTCGAAAGATTCTCTGACTATGCTGACAATGAGACCCGAAATGCCCCGAAATGTTCTCAGTACAATGGTTCCGTTTGACTCCAAAGAGTACAGCGTGAAACACCCTCTACTGACCTGAATCACTATTGAATAGTTCTGTAAACTACAGTGGTTTTATGGATTATTTGAATTATGATGCTTAGACTACATAATATATTGTAGCGGTTGGTAGTTAGCCACTGCTGCTAAGGAAATGTGTGTTCCCATGATTCTTCTTTGTTTTTGTCGTTAGCTTTTCTTTATGATTAATGTTCTTCCTTTAAGACTCTGTTATGTAGGCTATGTTACTTTGTTATACAGTTATGTTAGGTTGTGTGTGTGTGTGTGTGTGTGTGTGACCCCATGTGTTTGTTCGGTGCGTTTAATGAAGTACCGTATGTGTGACAGATAGCGGGGGCAGTGACATGCCTTCACTGTCACATTACAATTTGAGCAGTGACTACAAGTATATTAAAATGTTTGGGCTGTTAGTTCAAAACTTGTAAAACAAAGTTTTTCACTTTGGATGTAAGCGTGGCTCTTTTTTCCTCAGTGCATTTTTTTAGTTTTAGCAAATGACATGTACTTATTATCAGTGGCGTAACTAGGGTTTTATACATGGGCGGGCCAAGGCTACTTCAGGGGGTCCAGATGTAACAGAGTTACAAATGCATTCTTGGTTTTAGTGACTTTCACCAGATAAGTTTGAGAGACCACTATTGGTTAAATGTGGCAACTGCATCTGTACATTACTACTACTGTGTGGTTTCTACTTCTGGCAGATCTGCAAGAGGTAGGTGACGCAAGCCTGAGCTCCGTTCACAATTTTCCTAAAAAAGTGTAAAGCAATGTCATATGTAGTTTAGATAATATATCGTTATAGCTATGCATACTCTTGAGCAATGCTAAGTACAGTGTAGAGGATTTTCCATGCATTCATAATATGATATTTTAGCTATCCACGGTTGTCTAGCTAGCGGCCGTATGTGAAACAAATTTGATAATAGTTATGCATAATGATGACATGAACCGGGAAAATTGAAATCATTTTATTTCTATTGTGATCTGCACAGATTGCCAGCTGCCTTACTTTACGCTGACGACATACTGTGTTGTATGCAGGGTTGGGAGGGTTACTTTTTATATGTATTCCACTACAGATAACAGAATACTTGCCCTAAAATGTAATTTGTAACGTACTCTGTTAGATTACTCAAGGTGAGTAACGTAATCTAAATACTTTGGATTACTTCCTGAACACTGTGTTTGTAATTTTTAAAAGTATGTAAGTAAAACTGTGAAAGTGGCATATACTGGTGGACATTTTCATGTGCTTTTCTATTCAACTGTCTAAGGTTCTGAACAGTTATTTTTAGAATGTTCACTTAGCACTGTTGTGGCTAACATTTTGGCACCCCCATATTAAGTCTATGGGCATTTCATCATTTTCTTCAGAATTGTGTTAATTCAAAAACTGTACATTACACGAAAACATGAGTTAGAAAAGGCACGAGCCACCCTAAATACATTGTGAGTGAGAAAGGAGTATCTTAACAATTTAATGTATAATATGCGTAGTGTAAAATAGTTGGGGTAATCACAGTTTTGAACATGTGAAATTTCACTTGTTTTGTCACTGTATCTACTTGTTAGCTAGTTAGCTTTAATACTATACCTACTAGCCTACTAGCTAGCTGAATAGCTAATCCAGTGCAGTCAAACTATGTAAGATAGCTAGCTAGCAATCAATATCAGCTTAAATAATGAAAAAGAGAATTTACTTCAAGATGCTTCTTCAGGTTAGACGTTGACTCTTTTGAAGCGGATAGCAGTTTGGTCGCTGGCAAACACAGCTTGCATTGTACTGTTATGTTGCGACCTTTGCCAAATTTGAAAGTAAAATGGTCCTGGTATTTCCATGACATAAACGTGTTGCACTGGTTGCTTTCTGTCTCACTCAGCATTCTACTATCTTGTGAGTCAGGCAGGCTGCGTGCTTTTTTCTTCTTTTTTTCCATGAGGGGCATATGGGAGATACACCCCGGAGTTGCCCATGATTGGATAGATTTCAATAAACATTAAATTAAAAAATTAAATGAAATTAAATGGAAAAAAATCCAATGTAATCCCTTCAGTAATCTAAATATTTTTAAAATGTAAAAGTAAATTGATTACCATCAATTTAAATGGTAACTACTACGGAATACAGTTACTCATATTTTGTATTTTAAATACGTAATGCCGTTACATGTGTTCTGTTACTTCCCAAACCTGGTTGTATGTATGTCTTGTTGTCAGGTATGTTAATGCATTTTGTACAATTTTATGTTATTTAAACCTCGCTAACGTTAGCCAGCTAAGCCACCTGTCGTGCGTAGCGAAGCTAGATTCTAGGTTTTAAAATGGTGTACCATAATCCCTATTAGAATGTTAAGAATCGAACATAGCACCTACGTGCATTTCCCTATATTACGAATGTATGTAGTAATTGCCAGCTGCCTAACTTTATGGGCAGACGCCACTATACGATCTGCAAGAGATTGCCAGTTGCCTAACTTTATGCTGAGGACATACTGCGTTGTATGTATGGCTTGTTGTCAGCTCGTCATAATAACAGGGAATTGCAGAACTTCGCCTGTCCCTGGTCCTTCCTGCTGAACAAATGAGCGCGGGTTCACTGCCTCGGTGACTACAGTTACACGTAGACCATGTTAGAGTATTAGTGTGTAACCCTTACCTAGCATCTAAGGAAGATGAATGAATCCTATGATTGCTGAGGTAGAGGTGATAATTCACTAATCCCAGAGTTCTTCAATGTGGCAGATTGTGTGGTCCACTAGGGTTACTTCACTAGAATTCTTTAACATACTATGAATAGACAGTGTCTCTACCTCGGAACTGCAGCTCAATTTCTTTCTCACATGCACACACACTGCACTGTACTGTACTGACATACTGGAGAGACTTATGATCACAATAAAAATGCCACAGCCATCAAAACAAGAACACATGAATCAACAACCAACAGTTTAACGTGAGGCTTAATCTGACAAAATCATCTATTGTTACAAACTGAAGCTAAACTTAAATTCTGAACTTGGCATATGACTGACTGCCTGGTAGATGCTCTGACCTGGTGGTGGTAGTGTGGTAGGAAAAACCCCTTCCAGTCTGGGCCGAGTAGACCGGGGGCTCCCTCCACACTTGTACACTAATTCACCAAGTTATGTAATTTATATATACCTTTTTGTAATAATTTCAGGAAGTAAATTCCAGTGCCCAATAAAGAACAAATATAATTCTGCTGTAACAATTCTGAATTAAACAATGTTATAAAATAATCACAGAAAATAAGTACAGAAAATAATCTTCAGAGTCTGATGCAATAGGTTTATTGTATATGGAGATCAAATCACATATAGTAAACCGGTCCGCAGAGCAGTTATGTCATCAGTCAAGTCCCCAAAGCAGTCCCCCCAAGCAGTCCGAAAATACCCCAAAATACATCTTTCTTTTATGCTCTTACCCCCTCCTTCAGTTTCATAACACATTTTCTGTACACCATTGTCTTTCATTCTGGCATCATTCTCATTCAATTTTTGGCCTTTCCTGTACACAATTGTTGCCAAGCTCACACCTGTTTAATTATAAAAATTATTACCTCGCCTTGGCTGTACACTATTATCTCCAAGGCTGCACATATCTAGTATATAAAAAAAAATAAAGAATATCAATCCTGCTTCGGCTGCCCTCCAATATATAAAAGATAATTGTCCCTTCTTGACCTGCTCTGCCTTGGCTGTATTCCATAAAGAACCCCTGTTTGCGACCCCCCTTCAACGAGTTCAATTCTTTTATCTTACACTCAAGGTCCATCTCCTGGGCAATGCTCAGACAGTGTCCAACTCTCATTAACAGTCCCACCAACAGGCCTCACTGTGTAACTTACGGCATGCAGATATCTCACAGCTGCATTACCCCCCCATCGTCTCTTTAGTTTCTGCTCACATGCATACAAAGTATAATTGAATACATATTGTTTATTTAAAGCTAACATATTAAATTGTCTGGGTTCCTTATACACTTCCAGACCTCCACATGTATAGTAAAGATAAAGTAAATGGCTGATATATCAATAACTTCAGTTAATATGTCAATAACTGTGCTTAAAATCAAAAACTAACATCTAGTGGCAATAATTTATCTCCACCATGTAACAAGCTTAATCGTACCACGTCAAGCTCCGCTTTTCTCTGGTGGGGTTAAAGTGGCAATGTTTATAATTTACATATGGGGTATACACTTAGTCAAAAATTTTCCACCACAGTAGACTGGGTCCTTGTGAAGTCTGACCACACTGACTCTGACTAGCTTCAGGTAGGGAGCTGCTCTGGGGTCTGGTGGTGATGCAAGGGCTGGGGTCTGTTTGCAACTGATCTGCCTGTTTGTTCTTCTTTAAAAATAAGTCTGATACCTCTGACTTTCTTTTCATGATTGTTTTAATTGACCCTATGCAAAAATAAGACAGTCTATGGTTACATCTAAGCATCCAATTACTCAGATGTCTGTTTAGTCCAATCTCAATCTTAATTACAAATCCCCATTATCATAACTGTACCTTAAAATCAACTACCAGCCTAAGTTACTAGATGGATCATGGCTAGCCGTAATCTGCAGTAAGTAGCTATAATTTCTTACACCTTCACGATAGCAAACAGGCTATCTGCAAATTGTGGTAATCTTTTGAGAAACGTTAACAGATTGATAATAACAATTGTTCGTTTTGAGTTCAAGTACGAAAATCTGAGTTAATGGATTTCAAATTGCTAAATGTTAAGTTGCTGAACACTGACAGCTGTACTAGTTACCCCACATTAGCTAAACACTCGTATACTTACGACACTTCACTGTATATGCGTGGCGTGTATTACTAGCACAGATGTAAACATAATGTTAGGCTAAATTGGGAACCGACCGTCTGTTAACTGTCTGTTATGGAGCCATCTACACAGCGACTCAACTGTCGTAAAAGTTTTTTTTTTTGTCATTTTTCCATTTTCTCCCCAATTTGGAATGGCCAATTTCCCGAATTTGGAATGCCCAAAATTTGGGATGTTCGGTCCCATTGCACAACCCCCACTGTCAATCCGGGAGAGCGTGGACAAGCCTCCTCCAAGACACATGATGCCAGCCGCTGCTTCTTTTCGCTCTGCAGTCCACAAGCCAAGCTAGCACAGAGACGAGTCGGAGGAAGACATTTCATATGCAGCTTTTGGCACGTGGACCACAGGCGCCCGATCGACCAGCAGGGGTCACTGTTGCTAATGGGACCGAAACCCCTGCCGACGTACCCACCCCTATCCTATCCCCGGCGGAACGAAGCCAATGTGCTCCGCCTGTGAGCTCCCAGTCACTGTCGGCTAGAACCCGGGCCGTAGCGTTCAGTCTACACTCGGAACGAGTGCTTTTACCGACTGAGCCACTCGGGAGGCAACTTTCGTTGTTGTTCAGGAAATCTAAACCCGATGCTAAACCTTAAAACTTACTTCAAAATGGTCCTTTCGCCGCAGGTCTGCCATAGTTGTGTCAGTCGCTCGTGACTCGTGAGCTATGGAAATACTATTCTCTCCTCCTCGTCCTCGATTTGAAAAAGGCGCCTCCAGATGTCAAAATAAACGCTTCTTTCAACAAGAGGTGAAATGAGATGTCAATCAGCATCAAACTGCCAGTGATAGCGAATGAAATTTTAGGGTGGTACCCGGAGTGGTCAATCAGATATCAGTAGTGTCCAGTGCCACCCCGGACACCCTTCTGGCTCCGCCTCTGCTTATTATACGCGTCAAAATGTGGGGTTCTGTTACCTTCCTAAAGTCGAAGTATACTATTAATTATTAACTATTAATTAGTTAACTATTAATTTCATTGACTTTTGGTTTCACACGTGCTGTTTTGCCACAGAACAGAATGGACATGATGTTTGGAACAATGTAGGGTAATTTTTAAAATGCAATAAAACTATTTACTGATTCGTGTATGCCGCCCGACCAGATATGGAACTGAACAAGTCAGTGAGTCAAAGATTCGAATCATTTTATTGTACTGAACGAAAGGAACCGAATCACAAAAAAGAATAATTTTGAACCCCACTAGTGGTGACGGCGCGTCTGTATGTTTTTAACCAACCAATCAGAGAATCCATGTTATTCCCGCTGTGTCAGGCGCCATCTTTCAAAACTGCTAGACAACAAAAGTGCTTTTCGGCGCCTACCAACTAGCAAGGTTCCTCACCCAGTTGAGCATGCCTTCCTTAGCTATGATTGGACCATACCATGCTGCGCGTGCTTTAGTCTTATTCTGAATGGCTTACATCACTGTCATTTCTGCTGTAAAAGCTAGCAGTTAAACGTGCAACCGATGGCTTAGTTGTTGCTATGCGGACGACAGGAAGGCGTATTACCATTGTGAAGAGACAGGGATATTAAAGGATATTTTAGACATTAATGTTGTGTGTTTGTTTATGTTAGACGTCAGTGGTCTGTTTGGTTTCAGACATTAACGGTAGGTTATTTATTTAACGTTGTCTTATTACATTAGGCATGTAACGTCCCTGAATGATTCATTTTGTGTTTGTTGGTGGCAAAAATAGTTAGCTTAAGCTAACGTTAGCTTCCCGATTTCTACATTCTCAAGGACCTTAAATACCATGTTGATAATCGGGTAACTGCCAGTGTAGGTAGCTAACCTGTTTAGCTAGCAAACAGTGTTGACGCTGGTTCTCTTGTATTATTGCTGACCATCTTACCTAGTTAAACAGCTAACCTAAACACCCAGCTAGCCTAGCTAAATACGTGCCGTACTCCGTTTCTGGAGGTTTTGATTTAGCCGGTCTAAAAAAATTAGTTGCCCTTGCATAGCTAAAATAACTTAATTCTATTCAACATGAATGTATCCATTTACGTCAGTTTCTTAAAGTTTAGAGCTAGCAAGAAATAATAATAATTAGAATAATAATACTAGATAATGTATTTTCTTGCTTGCCAAATCGTGGAGTAGATCGTTAGCTGATTTAATCTTCTAAATGATCATTTTCACTCTTCGAACTCAATGTTAAACTGCATGCTTGTATTGTTATTCACACATCATCGGGTAGAAAATTTTAGCTGTTAACGTCCCTTTGTTGAGACTGACGTTTCTCTTATTTCTTAGATAAAAAGTCACAACCTCCGGAATCCGTAATGTCCCTCGACTTTGGCAGCGTTGCGTTGCCAACTCAACACGAAGAGGACGAATATGATCCGGAGGATTACGCTAGGGAGCAGGAGGTATGGTCACCTGTAAACCGATGAAAAAGCCAAGTTTCCGTTTCTCCTTGCGACCCCAAGTGACCCGCCCTGAAAGTGGAGATGTGGGACCCGTAACTTACCTTTGAATGATAAGTTTATGTCCACTTGAACAGAAAAAATTGTTGTACAGTTGTGCAGTTAGACCATAACACTCAAAGTTAGCACGTTACTGATTTTTAAAATTTCATAGCAGTTCAGCTCTTTAAAACCATATTTGCCATGACTGATGAAAATAAAACCAAACCATATGAGCCTTCCAAATGCCCTGAGAAGGCAACAAGAGGCAAAGTATGTGGTGAACAGGGACTGACAATACAACATGCCTGGGAGAAGTGTTACCTGCACATTTTCAAACAGCCTCTCTTTTTTATAGTGCAAACCATGGGTGAACCCAACACCATATGGAAGACAATAAACAGTATACATGTTTGGCTGGAACTGTACACTGCAGTTTATCATGTTTCTCTACTCTTCTCTGAAAAACACTGAGCCATGAGTGCAAACCAGAAATGGTCTGTCATACTTTGTTGTATAGTCTTTTCCTAATCAAGCAAATTTTCAGTTGTCAGAAAGACAGCAGTGCACAGGAGTGGTAATATGCCAGGCGAGGCTTTGTGAAGCAGCCCTGTCTTATGACTGCCTGTGGCATGTACAGGGATGTGTTTTTGCTTTCTGATTATGCCTGCCATGCTACCCTGCTGGTCTACTATCTTTGAGTTGTGTTAACAGATGGTGCATCATTCCCAGTCTGGTGTGTTCGTAAGTATGGAAAGTGAGTTGAGTCGTCTTTACATCCGGTGGACCTAAAAGCTTTTTTTTTTACTGAAGGGAAAATTGCTTAAGCATATTGTATTGTAAACATCAAAGAAGATGTTCATGACATCATTTTAATAAGGCGTACCAAGATTTATTCACAGTGAGAGAGGATGAAGTTTAAAAGTAAGAAATGGAGGTAATGTTTTTCTTGTGGTGTGCTCATTGCTGTCTACAGCCACTAGATGGTGTTTTACAGCAAAGTATTCCGTTTTAGGCAGAATTGTTGATGTCAGATGAGTCTGTAGTTAACTTTGGCTTCTGCAGGAGAGGTCCCCAGGTCTTGAAGGCAGCTCGGATACATTGTCCAAATTGAAGACCCTTGGATGAAATGTAATGCACCCTTTTCCGCTTGTGTGGCTTGGCTCACACAAATGATTCTGAGACATCAGATAGCTGACAAAATTCTCTCCATTTACCCCTGCTTGTGTTTCTACTATAGCTCTCAGGACCTGGGGGTGATACTATAGAAGTGACATACAAATGCCTGCCTACTATGCATCCTCAGAAAACTAGAGGCAAGCTATAGCGACACAGTGAGCGTAATGAGGCGTTTTCCTGCATTAACATCCCTGTCGAAATGCACGTTGCTGTTCCATCAGATTAATGCAAGGATTGCTGCAGAGTTCTACATGGAAACAGGGGGACATTGCACGTCCTGATCCACTTAATAGGCTGATGTGTTGCATGATTTGGATTTTTACTCTATTTACTCTATTTCTTTTGTCACGATATGTCTGCCCAGTTGGAGGATGACCCTGTCACTCTCAAATGCACAATTATGCCATGGATAGGTAAAACTCTTTTGAGTAGTTGTGTGTGGTGGTTCAAAGATGGACACGGTTATCCCACAGTAGTGTGAATGAAGGGTTTTTGTTGTGTGGTTAAATTGCTTTGTGTTAATGGGAGGAATTTTCAACATCTGTCATCTAGTCTTTGTATGTGAATTTACAGGAGGTACTATGGGAGGGGGAGGAGCTCTGCCCACAGTTACAGTCCGAAAGAAGCAGCACTTGATGTATTGTGGGGACAGAAATGTTACTGTTGGTTCTAGTCAAGCACATTTCTGTCCCCACAATACATCAGGTGCTGCTTCTTTCGGATTGTAACTGTGGGCAGAGCTCCTCCCCCTCCCAGAGTACCTCCCCTAAATTCACATACAAAGACCAGATGGCACCTTAGAGTAGAGATGCAGAGAAACTGAGGCTTTTCCTGAATTTCACACTAAGCATACTAGTGGAAAAGGGGTGTAATGATCCAGCCTGTTTATAGTTCTACAGTGGAAAAAGGATATTATGAGCCAGGTTGGTTCCATCTACACAGTGGAAATGGGTCTATGTTTTATTTTTTTTTCATTGGAAGATTGCTATTTTGAAGTTAAAGCTATATCTTTTGGGTAGGTTTTAGACAGTTGACAGCCACAATACAGATCAACATCAGATTCTTGTGTAAATTGTGTTCATTAACAGGTGAAATGATGCAGACAAATGAGCTGGAAATACATCTCAGAACTGCACTTTAAATAGCCAAAAATAGCAAACTCTTCAGCCTTCAGTCCTCTGTGTGTATGTGAGTGAGAGAGAGAGAATACTCAACATATTTTCTTATTGATCGTACCACTGCTGTGCAGATGATCAGCTCTTGTGCAGCTCTTTTCTCCCTCCCACTCACTGATGTACATATCACTTTGTGCATGAACGTTTGCCTCAGTGACATTTTGAGTTGGATGATCAATCTTGATATGTTCTGGCCTCATCTCCCCCCCACTGATATCTCCATTACTCTTGACAACACAATGGTGTCTGCTTCCAAGACTGCTAAGAATTGTAGTGTCATTCTGGATAACAATCTGTCCTTCTCCAAAAAATAGCATCAGTTACCCAGAATTGTTGATTCTTTCTTTAAAATATTTGCAAAATCTGTCTGTTTCTCACTACATATCCTGCCCAACACATTGTCCAAACTAGAGCCCGACCAATGTAGGATTTTTAAGACCGATACCGGTTTCGATATTTGAGGATTTAAAAATCCGATAATGATATATCGGCCGATATTCTTTTTTTTTTCTTTCATAAACACATAACATAAACAAAGATTTTCACTAACACTTGTTATGTGTAGTTATTTAAGAGTCCTCACCAAGATAACATGATATAATGCAGTTTAAAAATAAACTTGTTGTATTGTCATAAATAGTACTTTGAACAAAAGTACAACAAAATATACTAAAGTTTTGATAAATAAGAGTCAAATGTATAAAAATACAAAAAAGTTTTTAAAAATATCATGCCATCTTAAACTATGCAGTAAACTGATACAGTAACCTAGAGTAAACGCTGCTGTTGAATGCATCTAATAGGCTACTACATGACTGTCTGCAACGGGGACTTGCGACTTTGGGATTTCACACTACAGGTTTAAAAGAGAAGCTAGATAACTTTGGCTACCAAGCCATGTTAGGTACTTGTTCAGCTCACGTTTATTTGCGTGTCCCCTCTGGTTCAACCCTTTCGCACGTAACTTATTTTTTTGTGCCATGTAGCGCATGTTACCTTACATGGATCGTTATGTTTTCATTAGCGTTAATAAGCTTCTCATAGTTTTCACTTAGCATTTGCTAAATTTTTAACATTAAATTGCTGTTTCCTCAAAGCTAAAATTAGCTAGAATTTCTCCAATCTAGTGTTCGAATTGCACCAGTTTTAGCATACGCGCTAAACGGCTAATCACACCGGTGTGACCGTAGGCGCGAAAGGGTTAATAATTTCCAATGCACCAACTGTAAATACAGACATGCGAGCCGCAGATATATTTACCATTGCTTCGTTTAGGCAGAATAAGTTAAACGCTATAGTTTATCCGCTCAATAACGTTAGTGGTCTTCCATTGATAAACATGGCATTAGCTAGCTTTGTGGGTAACCTAATTTAGCAATGGACAGCATTATAAGATGCTGTAATCGATGTTGCTGGAGAATTTTTAGAAGTGATGAGGGAGAAATGATAGGACCGTTGTTTCTTTACTCGCTAGACCTGCCACACTGTTTCATAAATAAACCTACAATCAAGTTTGTCAACAGCTTAGCCTACACCCCTCAACCACTGTAATGTTAAACGTAATTTTGATGTTTGACTGACGGTACCGGCTTTCACGTTACTGCAGCAAAACCAGGCATGGCTGACATGAATGTTGTCAGGCTTGTTTAGGCTAAGAGGAGAAGTGATGGGGGATATTTATTTAAGTAATGTATTTCTCGTGACAGTTATCAGTTTACCATGAACACAGATGAGCTCCGTCGTAGGCTACTCTGCTCGACTCTGCTTGGGTCAGCAGATTGTTGTGATTTGTGGCGTTCCAACCACGTGTGTTGCCAACAGTGGAGTTGCATTGTGCCCTCTGGTGGACAAACTACGCAACGACAACACTCAAAACATGGTTGAAGGATCCATTTTCTGTTTCTCCGTTTCTTTTTTAATTGTCATTTATTGGCCGTTATAAACGCCGATACCGATATATCTGTAATTAGCTCATATTGGCCGATAATATCGGCGCGGCTCTAGTCCAAACACTTGTGCTGTTCAGACTGGACTACTGCAACTCACTCCTTGCCCATTTCCTTAAATGCGCTATCAGGCTCCTCCAGATCATACAGAATGATGCCAGTCTGTTATCAAACCATACACTTCTGCCAAACCAGTCTGCTCCACAACTTCTAGTTGCCTTGTCATCCCTCTCCAAAATGGTCCACTTTCTTTTTCACATCTGTTCTCTTCCCTGGTCCCCCAGTGGTGTCTTGAGCTCCCCACATCAGTCAGAGCTGCTGAGTCACTTGCCATCTTGCACTTATGTAAATTGCTTTGGATAAGAGTCTGCTAAATGACAAAATGTACATGAACCTACTTGATGTGTGTGGCTGTGTACACTGAGCGAAATGTCTTACCTTTCTTGAACAGAAGATCTGCACACTTTTTGGTCTTTCTTATATTGAATTTGGTTGTCTACATGGTGAAATGTGATGGAAAATGAATGGCCTCCAGTTGTCCTTGTTTATCCTCCAGTGTTACAACAAGGTCACTGCGCTGGGACTAGTCAGTGTGGATGAATCTATGGGAAACTTCTGAGGTTTTATAAATGCTCTCTGTTTACTGGGGCATGGTTGCAGAGGCTGGGGTATGTTGGATGTATGAATGGGGTGGGGTTCTTGGCTGAGAGTGGCTGGGGCGGAGAGTGATTCTGATCGACTGGTGCTAAAGTAGGCCACTGGGCTGGTTGTAAGAATGGAAGTCTGAAATGTCAGAATCTACCTGTTTCAGCCAAGTCCATAAAGAGGTTTTTTCCTCCAACTAGTCTTCCCTCCAGATCTCTGTAGTTTTTAGTTCCCATTGTTTTCCTTTTTCTTCACATCATCTTCATTGCATACCTTGGTAACCAATGTTCCCTTTCAGTTTTCTGAAGTCATTATTTTGACTCAAGGGAGTTGTCTGCTTCACCAACAGACCCTGTTTTTTCCATTTAGTCCACTTTAAATCCAGCTCTTATCCTGTGGGTGTTTACACTCAAATCAATTGAGCTTCTCCTATCTGGTGTGAACAGGTTCCGACTCACTCCTCAGCAATGTGCCTAGTGTACTAACACTGTGCTCTGTTTGGTTCAGATGGAATTTCTGCAAGGTGTGTTGTACTTTATCCTCTGGGCCACTCTCTCTCTCTCTGGGACTTCCCATGCTTGCCTCCAGCTGTAGAGAAATTTGTGTGAGCCTCAGAAGAAGCATACTGTGGTACCAGGCAAAAGCAGACTGCAGAAACACGGTCCTCACCTTGAAGGTTGTCTCTATGTGTAAGGACTTTCAAAATCCTGTCTTCAAACTTGCATTTGAGAATTTGAGCTAAATTAACTGGGGGAAAGCTTCTTTTTCTACACTGGAGGTAATAACTAGGAGATACTAGAGGTTTCACAATGAGAACAAAGTCCTCTTGTGCTTTTGTTGTTACTGCTATGCTATGTAAATAAGCTGTAGGCAGCCGTGCGTGAAAGCTTTCTGCTATAGTAAAGGTTTCTGCTCCAGTTAACAGAAAATGTACAGTGTGGTGTGTTACGGTGGGGCCAAACAAAGTGATCAGGGTGGTTCATGCAGTGCATGTCCTACATGTATGAAAGGTGGCTGCACACCCATGCTTGCATGTCGCCAGCCTGTGGCGCACATCCTTAATCCCGCACTTGTGGGGACAGGAGCCTCGTTATGGACAAGGAAGTGGGCGAAGCTGTAAGGTACATCCATGCATCCCTGTGGCAAGTAAGTCCCACTGGTTGGGCCTGTTGCCTTTCTAGGGGGGGAATTCACTTGACCTCTGATTGGCTGCCAGGGGCAAGCCACTGATGGTATCCTCAGACGGGCTTCTTGTGATCCTTGGACCATTGGATGATTGAACCAGGTTGTGTGCCTGAGTATTGACTGCTGGAGGTATATTCCGGTCATTTTTTTTTTGCTCACCAAACCATGAGGGTTTTTTTAGGATTCAGTTTTCAGTTTTTGAATTTTACTTCATTTGATATTCAAATATTCTGTGACACCCAAGGTAGAAAAGTGGAATAAGCAAACTGCCGTTTTTCCTGTCTAACACTGTATGAAACTCCAGTTCTCCATTTACATTCACTGACTCTAAAACAGGAAAGTTAGTTATCAGTGAGCTGTTTTATGCAGGGCTCTTTGGCTCTCCTGCATGAGTGTTAATGATGGAGAATCCTAAACTGGATTTGACATTTTTCCCATTATATTATGTATTTATTGTCTGTTAAAGCACAGGTGGCTGAATGCTGAGGATTGCTGTTGATGTGATCGTTGAATGTTGCTGGTTTTGTGCTGAGGGCTCGCTCTCTCCATTGTGTCAGCTGCACAGGCTGCTGACAGACCTCCCTGATGACATGCTGGAGGACAGCAGGGACTGCTCCTCCCCGGAGTTGGACTATTCTCCACACATTGAGGATGACCAAGTCCCTGACCATGAGCTTGACCGTGACGCTGCGAGTAGGTGAGCTCCTCGAGGCTTCCCCATCCCCAGGAATCGTCACCAGTGGACCATACCGAGTCTGCAGTGAGGGGGATTTTGGTACTGCTTCAGAATCTGCCTGCCATGGCCTTCCTCTTGCTACATCTCCAAGGAATCCTCTATGATTGGTTATTTTGCCTAGCTGTGGCCTGAGATGAGAGCAGTCATGTCCACACACTGTCACTTTTGTCCAGTGAGTCATCCACTGTGTGCTGGGACTTGACTGAGCGTTTTGTTTGCCGTGATTCAGCAGTGTCAGGTCTGCTGTGTGTTTCAGACCTCTGCACAGATGGGAGCAGCAGACTGACTGGGCAGGACTGCAGGGAGTCGATGCCTTGGAGGAGGTGAGTCATGGCAAGCTTTGCCTGCTCAGTGACGCTTGTGTTTGGAGGGTCTGAGGTTACCAACTCATCTGTCATTGTGTGGTTCTGATACTGTCTGCACTAGTGTTCTTTTGGTCACACCCATTTTGTGAATGTTCCATGAATTCTATGATTGCAGAGTCAGAGTGCTTGTAGTCTCAACAGTGGAAAGTAGGAATTTTCCATGTTAAACAGACAAAGCTGATTTTATGCTCAGTAAATGGAATCTCTGCCATAGTTATAACCATGTTAACTGTGTGACCAGAGCAGTACCACAGAGGTTATCCCTGTCCGTCTCAACGTAAGTTGTTCTGTCTTTTTGGAGAAATATGAGGATAGTTACAATCGGAAAGAGGGCATGTATGAAAACGGGACAGAGCACATCAACCACCTCCAAGGCCACCTGCACGCCCACACAGGCCAGAAATATGCAAACAGCAACGGGGGCTACACGTACCCCAGCCTGGACACAGAGGAGTCTGCCATCAGCAGGGACTTCTCCCCTGAGGATGACTACCAGCACAACCCATACCAAGTCCACCCTGGGGCAGAGTACCACCAGCCTGCAGGTCAGGAGGAGGACCTGGACTATGGTGAACAAACTGACACCAGACAGCCGTTTCAGGTATGCAGGGACTGCTCAGTCATGCATTTAGCCCTGCTAGTTGTTCACCAGTGTTCCACTTGTTCTTTTTGGTTTCATATGGACAACATCTCCATTCTTCCTGTAGAATTTTGAAAGTGACAGAGCAGGGGAGAGCGTGCCAGACCACTACCAGGCTCAGTACCAACCCTACCCACCCAGCAGCCAGCCCAGGATGTTTAACCCTGAAGCGCCCCGTCATGATGGCCATTTCAGTCAGCTCCAGAGACAGTTCCTAGACTCGGCTCAGAGTGAGTGGGGTGCTCAGAGGTCATGTGGGTGAGGCATATCTCAGAGACAGGGAATGGAATCGCACAGCTGCCGTGCAGATCTTCCTAAGTTGTCTTTGGAGGAGGTGTGGCATGCAGAATTTGCTCCAGTTTATGGACTCTGCTAAGTAATTTGGGGTGCACTGTGTGACCACCATTGGCAGGGAAGTCCCCTGATCAGCTGATCTGCTGTAATCCCTAGTAGAGAATAGAGTGGTTGTGACATTAGCTTAGTCATGCGCTTCTGTGTAAGTCACTGGAGCAGCAGCATCTCTAGCCTGTTCAGAAGTCCCATTTTCAGTTTTGCAGTGTCTGTAGGGCTGCTCCCACACTAATGAATAAATAGGTCATCTCTGCCGGTCAGTCTGTTTGAAGTACTTGAAGTACTTACCACAGTGCATAACTGCTCAATTTTTTGGTCTTTAGCTTTCTTTTTTGGCTTTCATTTCAGTTCCAGGAAAAAAAAAACTATAAACATGTACACAAACTAAACACACAACTTGACATATCCAAAATTTCCTCACGTTTTTCCTGTCTAGGTTCCGCAGAGAACCAGCAGATGGTGCAGCTGCAGATTCTGAATAAGGCTCAGTCACGGCAGATTGAGGAGCTGGAGCAGAAGCTGGACGATTGTAGGCGCAAGACGAGATACATTGAGCACCAGTTTGCTATAGTGAAAGGTTGGTACGGCAATAGAAGTGTGGACATTGTGTGAAATGGTAGAAGTGCACTACTGCCATGGAGGTCTTTCTTCCCAGCCCTTTCTCCCCAATGGGTGGAGCTGTTATATAGAATCAGGAGACTTATTCATTAGCTTAAAAAAGCAATTAGTTTGTCTCCTGTTAGTAAGGTAGAGAATTGTGTGGCGGTTGCATTCTCATGTTGTTTGTCCCTCAGATGAGAAGGAGGGTCTGGCAGTGTCTCTCAGGGAGTCCAGCCGTGTGGTTGAGGACTCCAAGGAGCGCACGGCCCAGCTGCAGGGGAAGATTTCAGCCCTGGAGCTGCAGGTCCAAACCCTCATTGACAGAGAGCAAGAGGTAGGAACTGTTTAGGAGCTATGCTACATGACTGTAGTCATAGCTGCACAGCAAACATAGCATCATCAGAAACTATTTCTCCACAGATGTGGTAACTGGCTTCAGACTTCTTCTCTTGACCCAGTATATATCTGTGTATGTCTGTACATGGGTAGAGCGTGAGGAAGCAGAGGGTGGCTGAGGCGACAGTGGATAGTGTGAAGCAACAGATGGCAGAGCTGTGTCGCTCAGATGCGCTGTCTCGTGCCCGAGAGCAGCACGGCCGCGACCTGGCAGCAATCCGCGAGCAGCATGAGAGTCAAGTGCTGGCCCTGCAGCAGAAACTGGACTCCAACGCACAGGCCCTGGAGGAACAAGTCAGAGCACAGCTATCTGATCTCCCCCATCATGGCATTTATGTCAGACTTTACCGTATCTCCAGTATTCACCCTAAAATCATTCACTCACTGTTTGTTTTACACTTAAGAGGGGTAGAAAGGAAAAGCTGAGGAGAACAACATGTAATTTTGTTTCTTTGTGTTTTTGGAATGCTGGATGGTGTAGTGTACATTTTGTCATTTTGTCAAAGTAGTGGCTGTTAAAATTGTGTGAAATATCTCAGACATGCTTCTGGAGTGTTCACAGTGACTCTGTGTTTGTAACCAGTCTCTTTCTCTCATTATTCAGTTCAGTTGAAATCAGTGTGTTTTTTCCTCTCTATCTCTCTGTGCCAGACGCAGCTGTGTCTGAAGCTGCGGGAGCAAGTGAAGAAGCTGGAGCATGAAAGAGAGGAAGAGAAGCTGGAGAGAGCTGGAATCATCAATACTTTGACAAAGCGCCTGGAGGAGAGCCAGCAGCAGTGCACAAACTTGCTCCAGACAGGTGAGTGTGTGAGTGTGTTTACGCATGTGTGACCATCACCCCTGCACACATCTTAACAGAACAGTTTCAAGTTCTTCAACTGGTAGCCTCTCAGTTATTTTTTCATTCTGCACTTTGCGTTCACTACATTCAGCAGTTGTGCGCTGGATGCATTCCCAGTCCTGTGGTTTAACAGCTTGCGCTTTGAATCTGATAGGAGCCACAGCTGGTTGAAGGCAGGTTTGGGGTTGGTGGGCATTTGGTGGAAGGATTGATGGCAAATGCAGGCAAACTTGCTCCAAATTGCACAACATCTCAGAGAACACAGAAACCATCCCTCCCTCAGGTCTTCTGTCTGTCTCAAGCTCAACTGTTAAGCTACCTTCAGACCATTCTGGAGTTCTGTATTGTTGCGTTTTTTTTTTTTCTTCAGATTCATTTTTAAAATGGCCCATAGTATCAGTGTGAAGGGACCTTCTTCCTGAAACGTCCTGGACGTGCAGATAGACATGATGTCTTTTGTTGTTGTTTGTCTAGTCATGCAGAATTTTAATGACAAGGGTAACCTGTCATGTTCAGAGTGACATAAAAATCACTTGGGCCATGTTAAATGCACTCAATTCGAATTTGAGTATCCACACACAGGTTGCATGTAGGGTGCATGTAGGGCTAAATATCCAGTTTATTTCCGCATATTCATGTGGTCATGTGATTTAGAACTGCAAATATGTGACGACTTGTGTTCTTTTTTGTTCACACTGTTCTAAAAACACAGACTAGGGAAAAAATTGTAATTGAGCCACTTTTAGCTAGAGTCTGAATGTAGCTTTAGACTAAGGCAGTTGCAATCCATTCTGACCAGGTACTGCAGATGCAAATTAGCTACATGGTTAAATCTAGTGCAAGCAAGGTCCATGTGAAATAAACTAAAAACTAAACTACACTCTAAGTCCTAATACACATTGTCATTAAGAGCAAACAAATTCATTTCCTTTTTTCTGTGTCTTGAACAAAAAAGGCCTGCTCAAATCTGTGACAGTTTAAAAATAAAACTACACAGCGGTTACGTTGAATTGGGTGGGGTTATTTAGGCGTTTCTCATTTGCGGTTTGTCGTCTAGGGACTATACAGGAGATGAACCAGATGCGCATTCAGCTACAGCAGGCACAAAGCCTGAAGAACATCAATGACAATATGAATAAATCTCTACGGGTATGTACGCCAGAGTGGCCACACCCCCCAGCCTTACATGAATGGCGCTAAATCAAAGCTGTTGTGTATATAAAAACGACACAGTGACTTGTTTTTATTTGCTTGAAACAGGAAGAACTTGCTGACCTGCAGGAGCAGATTACTTTATATGAGTCCGGGGTCAAATTCGGGGTGATTTCACTGGACTTTAGTGGAGAGTTGGAGAACCAGCTGTCAGATTCCTATGCTGCACTGGGAATCAAGAAGGCAAAATGGCACAATGGCAGAATTCACAGGTATGAATGTGTGTTGCATTATAACAACTGCTGTTTTAGACAGCAGTTTAAAAGGAAATAAATTCTACCTCCTAGCACCAAATACTCCTAGTACCTCAGCACCCTGTACCCAGTGTGGATTTTCATGCAGTGTCATAGGTCATTGTACAGTCATAAATACAATGCAATGCGTACTTCAGTGTAACACATGTATGCTGTAAATGTATGCTGATATCTTAGTATAAAGGTTAAAAAAAGTTAAATATTAGGTGCTGTCTTGTATATGTTGCTTGCTGTTCTATACCATCACCATCTTTGCAGCCAGTAGGACACACACTGTTTCTTGTCACAATGGCTTACTTATTCACCCTGGGTAATGGCATGCTAAATAAGCTGTATGTAGAATTAATCATTTTAATATTCACTGCGACATCAGTGGCCCCCAGTCAGCAGCAGCAGATGGGAACTTGTTGAAGGACGAACTGGTTGCCGAGCTGAAGGGGGAGCTGCAGAGGTTCCTTGGCAGCTTGAAGGGGAAGCGGCAGAAGATTTCCCAGCTGCAGGAGGACCTCCGCCAGTCCCATGCTGAGGCCCAGGAGCTACGGACACAGCTGGACAGGGCCGAGAGGAACGTACGGGACTTGAAGGTCAAAGATCCTCCTACATGAAGAGTCACCCAGCTGACAGTTTGTAGTGCCCATCCTGAGTCACCCAAATGGAAGTTTTTAACACACATGTTGATCCCTGCACCTGGTAATTTTGTAACTCCTGTGTTGTAATCCAAGGGTGGTGGTTTATGGTGCCCCATGGTGGTCTTTTCTGTGTCCTGCAGTTAAGGGAAAGCGGTCTAGAGAAGCAAATGGAGGCATCTGGTGCTGCGGGGTCTCCGCAGGAGGAGCTTCACCAGCTTCAGAAGGAGCAGCAGCAGCTCAAGGACTGTGTGGAGGTGAGCAGATCCTAAGAGCCCCTCCTTCCACCACATCTTGTTTACCCTTTTTGACCTGGCTGCTTGACTCACCCTTTTTCCTCATTCATCCATGTGAAGCCCATGCGCTCCTCTGGTCACTCAACACTTTTGCTTGTTTTTAGTGCTACATTCCCCCAGTGTACTGTAGGAGAGCTAGCTCTGACAACACGGTAACTTACAGGTGGCTGGCAAGTCACTAGGGGATGCTGACACAGCAGTGACCTTAGGAACACAGTCAGACAAAAGGTCACCCAACTGTAGCTGGATGAAGCATGTTCTGTAGGACCTGGTGCTAAGTGTTGTGTGAATGTAAGAAAACAAACAAATTCAGAAGTAACATGAGGTAGACCTCAAGATAACCAGGTTAAATTCACCACTCCTTGTGGGCTAGCTGTCTTGTGCTCTACAGCTACTGGAGCCACGGTCATGGGTAGTACGGTTTATTTTTATTAATTAAAAACAATAGCACAAAGGCGATAGTTAAACTCTGGTCCTCAAGGAACCAACGGTGAACAGGTGACTCCAAAACTGCCATCTTGTCATATCTTGCCAGCATATTTAAATGATGTAGCACTCTCCCACTGTTAAGTCTGAGGTTCACCTTTTCTATACTTTTGTATAGGTTGCCTCCAGCTGCATCATTACCTTGATGCATGTGCCAAATGAAAACTAAACGAAAAGTGCACCTGTACAGAACCCTCATCCTAATACTACCCATAGAGATGTTGGTGTCAACATGCACCTAGCATGAATGCGTTTACTGACTCAACCAGTCAGTAGTACCTCTGTTATGACTTGGTTGATTGGTTGGAAGTGTGGCACCAGGAGAAAATGTCTGAACGCTTCATTAAACACTTCCTCTGGATAACTGATTCCAAGGTAGTGGGGTCATTCTGTAGGTCGTGAGAGACATACCCATTTTGGAAATTAAATCCATAAAATTGAATGTATTCTTATATATGTTATGGTCTTGTACTTTTACCCAATGTGTCTTGCTGCAGACTGACAAACTATTGTCATTTACTGTCCCACTAAAGCTCAGCTGTTTCACTGCCTCACCAGGAATAGAATCATTTTACATTTATTTATTTGGCAGACGCTTTTATCTAAAGCAACTTACAAGTGAGGTACAATACAACACAAGTGAAAAACCATACAGAGTCAACAATATTAGAAGTACTGCATGACAAAGTTTCAAAGGTTGGCCAGGTGAGGTACAAACTAGCAGGTAAAGCTAGTGAGTGCGTTAAACCATTACAACCAAACCATTATGTTAAACCATTACAACCAAACCATTACATTTTTTTTTCTTCATAGTTTAGTAGGAGATGGGGGGAAATGTTTCAGGTGCTCAGGTGAGAGCAGAAGAGCTGTGTCTTCAGATGTTTCTTTAAGACAAAGAGGGATTCAGCAGAACGGATGAGGTGTGGAAGTTCATTCCACCACCCGGGGACAACGATGGAGAAAGTCCTGGATAGTGATTTAACGCCACGATGCAACGGGGCCACCAGGTGCCATTTGGTGGCAGGGCGTAGCAGTTGGGAGGGAGCATAGGGTTGCAGCAGTGAGTTCAGGTAGGTAGGAGCTGTTTTGTTGGTCACCCTGTACGCGAGCATCAAGGCCTTGAATATGATGCGGGCAGCTACAGGGAGCCAGTGGAGTGAGACCAAGGGAGGTGTAACATGAGCCCTTTCTGGTTGGTTAAAAACCAGACGTGCAGCCGTGTACAGAGCAGCCGTGTTCAACTGCAGAGGTATAATACTGCATGCAGGTAGGCTGGCCAAAAGAGAATTGCAGTAGTCCAGTCTTGAGATGACCTGTGCCTGGACAAGGAGCTGTGCAGCCTGATTTTCCTGATGTTGTACAGCGCAAATCTGCATGATCTGGTAGTCGTAGCGATATGGTCAGTAAATTTAAGATGATCGTCAATCACTACCCCCAGGTTCCTTGCAGACCTGGATGCAGTCAGCGTCATTGAGCTGAGCTGAACAGTGATGTTGTGCTGGATCGTCAGGCTGGCTGGGATGACTAGGAGCTCAGTCTTGGATATGTTGAGCTGAAAGTGGCTCTCCTTCATCCAGGCTGAGATGTCAGAGACAGGCAGAGATCTGCGCTGAGACAGTGAAGTCATCAGGTTAGAGTGAGAGCTGGGTGTCATCGGCATAGCAGTGATAGGTGAAGCCATGCGCCTGGATGATCGGACCCAGAGCAGTTGTATATAGGGAAAAGAGGAGGGGGCAACTCTCGCCGCCCACAGGGTGTCAACAACAGACAGGAGGGCCATTTCAGTGGAGTGGCCGGTTTTGTATCACGACTGATTGGAGTCCAAGAAGTCGTTCTGGAAGAGAAAAGCAGAGACCTAGGTGAAAACAGCTCGTTCAAGGGTTTTAGATAGGAACGGGAGGAGAGAGACCGATCTGTAGTTTTCTATTTGGGATGAACATGAACTGAACAAAGTAGTGATCAGATATGTGTAGCGGAGTGACAAGGAGGTTATCAGTGTTACAGTGAGGTCCAGCTGGTTCCCCGCTTTGTGAGTCGCTGGAGTGTAGACACGTTTCAGGTCGAAAGAGGCCAAAAGAGTGCAAAGGTCTGCAGCTTGAAGTTTGTCAAGGTGGATGTTCAGGTCACCGAGGATCACAGGTGGCCTGTCATCTTCAGGGAAAGAGGACAGTAACACGTCCAGCTCCTCAATGAAATTACCCAGCTGACCTGGAGGACGGTAAATGACAACAAAATACAGTTTGACAGGTTCAGTAACAGTGATTGCATGGTATTCAGAGGAGGTACTGTTGCATAGAGAAGTGAGAGGAATGAATTTCCAGGTGTTGGAAATCAGCAAACCTGTTCCACCACCCCGCCAAGTTGAGCGAGGAGTGTGGGAGAAGGCGAAGTTGGTGGAGAGAGCTGCTGGAGTTGCTGTACTCTCTGGACAGATCCAGGTCTTAGTCAGAGCCAAGAGTTGGAGGGAGGACTGGGCGGCAAGGGCAGGGATGAAGTCAGCTTTGTTGACCGCAGACTGGCATTCCCAGAGGCCAACTGAGAAGCGGAGTGGTGCACCTGAGGTGGCAGGGAGAGACCTCAGGTTGTCTGGATTGCATTTCCTCCTGTGAATGGCACGAGAGCTGTGCTTGTTTAGAACAACCGGGATGTGCTGAAAACACATATTTCTCACTAATGGCAAGCATAAATGTGAGAAAGAAAGGTTAAACTATCATAAACTCTGTTTATGACAAGCCTTGTTGGTGTCCTTGCTCGGTGGACTTGCGCAAGTAGACTCGCAGGTCTTTAAACAGACAGGTCTTCACACAAGGAGGGCTTCATATGAAGGCTGTTGCTTCCACGTCAGTGCTTCGTACATATTTAAATAGATGCACAAGCTGTGTTCACAGCTGAGGATGCCTGTTCAATTACCATAGTAATACCAACAGTTCTGACGCTTGAATGGCTTTTCCGTCGCCGAAACTGTACCACTTAAGCTAACAATTGTAACGCTTAAACCAACACTTCAAAGTACAGAGATTGATAACCAGATCGACAAAACTAGCAAATTCTAGCTAAAGGTTGATACACACACAGCGGTAACACACGAACAAACTAACAAACTCCTAGCTAGCAGCAGCACTAGTCTGACTACCCTTAAAACAGTATACAGCACTTATGATTACTGTAGACTCCCGATGACAGATTGCTTGTCCTGAATCAAAACCAATTGTTGCTGTGGCAAATGTACATATTGGTAAAATAAAAAGTCGTGTTACCAACATGTACACAAGTTAGCATTAAAGGTCAGGTAATTGAAAACAGGCCCTGGGAGAAACCCTACGTGGAAGAGCTGAATTTGAAATGTCTTGTTAACATCACAGTGGCATTACGGGCATATCTGGCATGCATTTAACCCATTTAGCCATGCATTGGCGACACACAAGCATAACAGATCCATTATCCCAGCTTGACTTGCATGTTCTCCAGGACTGGAACACATTGCTCCATTTGGTTCTGCTGACGCCAAGGTTATGTGTTGTCAGTGGAGGCTTTGTTTGCTGTTTGATTTGATTTTTGTTGTTTATTAGTGTGCTCTCTCTCCCTCTCCCCTGGTCAGAAACTGGAAAAGCAGAACATGGAGCTGAGGCTGAGTGAGGAGAAGGTAAAAGCAGCCAACCTGGAGCTCTGCACCAAGATGAGGGAGATGATCCAGGAGTTTGACCAGGAGAAGCAGGAGGCTGCAGAGAGGTAGAGAAGGATGGGTGGGAGGCCAGGTTTGTGTGACAGGTGTGGCAGTCCAGGCAGGGTGATGGCGTCGAGGCCTGGGCTGGCATACCTCTGAGTATGCCATTTCACCCCATATGCTCCAGAGAAAAACAAGCTGTATAAATGTATATGCTGTGTGAGCCCCTGTCTGTTGTTTCAGAAGGCATTATTAATTCACTCAGATCCAATGTATTTGTATGGGGTGACTTGCATTGCCTGCATTCATATCCATTAATACAGCTAAATAGGAATTGCTGAAGTAATTAGTGTTAAGAACCCTCTTTTAAGGGTACAGCAGCAGTGTCCCTCCCAGTTCTGTGCCCTGCAATCCTCAAGTAACAAAGGAATAGTTATTACTAGGAGTAGAATAAGAGCATCTGCTGCTTGACAATAATGTATTGTAGTAATAAGAACAACAGTCACGATAGTGGCAATCTTACCCATAAGTCCAGTGCTCAGGGGAGCAATGTGGTGCCAGTGTAGTGATGAGGGAGATGTCCAACCCAGAGGTTGATGGTTGGATTCCCATGTGGGGCACTACTGTTGTATTAAGCAAGAAGCTTAACCTGAATTGCCTCAATAGACAACCAGTTGTTTAAATGGATGACTTATACAAATTGTAAGCTATGCAAGGCCCTCTGGATAAGGGAGTCTGGTAAGCAAATTGTTATACTGTAATAGCATTTGCATAGAGTTTACAGGTGTTGTTTTTGCTGTTGGGAGGTATGAAAGGACACAGCAGCAATACCGGGATGACGTGGTGAACCATGTGCGGGAGGAGCTGTTCCGTGAGCATGCTACACAACTGGAGGAGCTGACAGCAGAGCACCAGCTCAAGACCCAGCAGCTAGAGTAAGACTCAGTGTTTTCACTGCTGCTCCCAAACTTGCAACAGTGCATTTATGATGGGCACTGCGATTGTGATTGGCGCCTGCAATTATGGTAGCTATGATTGCCACAGTGCCTGCCTATACGTGAAATGTGCAGTACAAGCAAGTTTGATGAGGACTGTGGGTCAGTCTGTGAGGTACCAAGGGAATGCTTCCCTGGTAGTTTTGACATCTTGACCAAAGGTGTTTGAAGGTTTGGAAGAGAAGACCAAAGGAGTTTGAAGGTTTGGAAGAGAAGATAAGTACGCTGGCAACTGGGACCAATGTGGAATTAGTTTATGTGGAAGGTACGTAAGAGACTGTAGATTCTTTAAGGACTGTATTTCCTCTTGGTTTTCTCTGCAGGTCACAGCTGGCAGAGGTCAGCAAGGAGATCCTGGGTGTGCAGGAGTGCTACATTGCAGTCTGCCGAGAGAAGGATGAGCTGGAGGAGAACCTGCGCTCCAGACTGGAGGAGGAAAGAAAATGCAGGGAGGAGGAAGTATGTTCTAAGCCTTTAATGGGGTATTCTGTAAAGTGTCTCTACAATGCAGGGAATTCCATTGTCTACTAAGCAACTGAATGGCAGACATTCACACAATACACAGAGAGTTAGCAACAGCAATAAATACTTTTTTTTTTTTTTAAGAAAACAAGCATAACAGGCCATTCAGCCCAACCTTACTATTGTACGTGTAGTCTAGAGTATTTGTAGCACTGTGTCAAGTCACTACAAATCTTGGTAAACTAACGTAAACTAATTAATGGCCAACTCATTAATTACAGGCATTAATAACTGTATGAAAAACTTTCTAGCTGGATACAGAGGACTAAATAAGAACATTAACATAGCAGGGCTTGACATTAATTGTTGCACAGTTGCCCGGGACAACCAAATTTCACCAATCAAGGTTCTGGCAACCTGGTTTCCCATTTTTGCAACCAAAAAATATGTGAAAAAAGAAACAAAACCTGTAAACTCTTGTCCTCTTTAACTAAAATGGTTTCCCCTCTTATTTCCTTGCAGTAGTGGCCCCCTTTACAATACTACTTCTCACCATTGCAGAAAACCCAACAATAAAGTATTTTCTCCTCCTGTCCTTAAAACGAGACAGTATGCATTTTTATTAAAAAAAAAAAAAAAAACATTTTTAAGACCATATAGATTCCATGTGTGAAATTCTTGTAACTACATCATCTAGCGAGATGGTAATTGATAGTACTGAACTGTGGCTAGCATAGCAAAAATATCTCTGCTGTGCTGTGTTTTAGCTCTTGACTCACACACCCATTTCACTGAGACACCGCTCACTTCGCTAACTCGCAGTTCTCAACCTTGTCATTAAGCAAAGAATGTCCTTGCCAGCTGCACATTTTATCTTTGTGTGACAAGGCAAACTCGTTTTATTTAGCTTGCTAACCTGGTTTTATTTCTGCTTTACAGCAGGTTCAGGCATTGTTGATTTTTGAGGAACACATGTGCATGTTGATGGGGTTATTTATATTCAAACATTATCTCTGACAGAGAAGCATTGTACTTATATAAAATGTTAAACAGGTCCGCCACTCCCATCTTTAAGTAGGACAAGCTACCAACATGCAGCTCTGCTTCACACGTTTGCTGTCTTTCCACTTGTAGGCTAATAGCTAAAACATAGCCTAAACATACAGCATTGATTTGCTAATGTTATATGCAGTTGCCACCTTGTGATTTGTATCGTGAAGAAGAGATTTGAACTAGAAGAGAACTCTACAAGCCTCCAATTTTAGAATACCAGTTATCAGAAAATTGATTGGATATTACTTTATATTTTCTAAGGTGTTCCCAAAGAGAACAACCCAAAGTTAGGACGCACTTACATTATAATAATAAACATTAAAGCTGAGCTTGACCGTGTAGAAATTTCTGGAATTTTTTAAATCCTATTTGTGTTTTTACTGCTTAATGTTCAAATCCATATAGATTTGGGTCAACTCTGAAACCCAGCCATGACTTACTGTATTGTGCGTGGGCAACTTTGGTAGCTGTCTTGCATAAAATAATGCCATTGTAAAGTTTTCTTTGTACCATAAATCTATGATCTGTGATCTGTGACCCTGCCCTCAGCTGATGAGTCGAATGTGTGAGGAGACAAGGAAAGCCTTGGAGGAGCTGAAAGCAGATCTGGAGAAGCAGCATGGGGCCTCCCTCACCGCAGCCAGGGCCCAGTGGGCTGAGGAAAAGGAGGCAGAGTTTCAGGAGCAAGTCCAGGCCCAGCTGGCTTTGGCCAAGACAAGCTGGCAGGACGAGCACGGCAAGGTCCTCCCTGTTTTACTTAAAATGTTGTAGCCAGTGCAGCCAGCCTCAGTGCACAATGCACAGTCTGTCAGCTCAGCAGCCATTCTGTATACTAATGACATGCTGTGCAGCTCTGTTCCTAGAGTGCCACAGTCAGTGCAGTCTTCTTTTAATGTCTTCTTTTTACTATATCAAATCAGAAGGAACAGTGTTGTTTGCCAGTAAAATAGGGCAAACGTCCTCTTTAACTGTGTTCAGAGAAACTAGTTCCTCAGCTGTCCTCATACAGAGGTGCTCAGAAAAAAGGTAGATGTTTGGGGAACTTGGTGATGAGTAGGGATGGGACAATGAATCGAAATTCGGTATATCATGATCCAGAAATATTATGATCCATTTTGTAAGTCAGAAAATGATATTGTGATATTTGCTACTTTGTATTGTACCCTGGTATTTAACCACAAACAAGATCATCTGTGATGATTTTACAACCACCAAAATCACTGTTGCAATTACACAGTTTAGACAAATCGCTGTATGTGTATGCATATCAGGGCTGTACAGTGAGACAGTTTTGCTTGCATTTGCGATTAAAAATTTTGTGTGAAATTAAATATTGATCCACTTGCACCCTTGCGATCAGTCTCTGTAAGTGGCAAATTCATGTTGTTTGATATCAGCATATACACAGTTATTTAAATAAGTACTTACATGTAATTTGAATATAGTGTTCCTAAGTAACAGTGCTTATTGCAATACCCTTATATTTCGATTGTTTACATGATTGGCGCATGTCACTTTAAGAGAAAGACGTGGATGTTGGCTGATGTGGTAATGCAATGTAGCAGATTTTCTGTTTTGTTTACAGTGGGGCTGCACAGTTTTCGTACCCTATCGAATTACAAGTGTAAGGAAGAAACAAGTAACAAACAAGGACAATTTTATCTTTGTGGATGGACGAGAGATACTGGTTTCCATCCACTGGATCAGCCTAAATGTAGACAACTATTATTGAATGTTTATTTTACTTGTAATTTTTGTTGTATTTATGACACTTTTGTTGTATTTCTGATCTTTGAGAATTTCTGTTGTTACTTTGATCCCTTATGTGTTGTCTAGTAGAGAACTTTATTCAAATGAGAATTTATTTTGTATTATGCATGGGTAAAAATTGAATATTCGGAATTTATATTTATACTTTTGAACTGTCATTTGGCTCTATCAAATCGTGGTGATATCGAATCGAGAACCTTATCGTATATCAAACGGAATTGTGAGATAACTATATTGTTCCATCCCTAGTGACGAGTCATTTATTGCCCATGCATGGCTGTGAAGATTCCTACAGACCCTGGAAACCTGGGAAGCTGAGTTTCTGAGCCTGCAAAAGACCTTGAAAATAACATCAGTGACAACAGGTGCATGTTGCTGTTCCCTCAGGCAATGCAGGTTGCACTGAAGCGGGTGGAGGAGAAGTGGGCCCAGCGGTTGGAGGAGGCACGGGGCAGGGAGACACAGGAGAATTCCTCGCAGACGGATGGGGCGAGCACGTGGGGCTGCTACATGGAGGAGCTGGAGGCACAGCTAGCCTCTCAGAGGGAGGAGCTGCCGCAGGAGGCAGAGATGGCCAAGGCACACCTGCGGCGCGAGCTGCAGGACAAACATCTCAAGGATGTTGAGCGAAAGGTAGCAGAACCCCCACCGGCTGTACCCTCTGCATTTAATCAAATAAAATCAGCTCAGTTACTGACAGACGTGGGGGTCAGTTCAGTTTCAAATCACATAATTCAAAAAATTAATTGAATTTCAATTCAGTAATTGAAAATTCTTCATAGAAAATGATTCAATTGATTCATTCATTGACTAAATTGAAATGAAGACCAACTCTGGTCTCTCTTGAGTGGGGTTTTTCCGTGGTTCTGAGATAGATTAGATTAGATTACAATAGGTTTCATTTTGTGATGCTTCTCAGGTTTGAACATTGTGAATGTGACGGATGATGGATTGTTGTTTGCTGCAGGTTGAGAGTGCAGTGTCCCACGCCAAGAGCCAATGGCTGCAGGAGATGACATCCCTCCCCCAGTACAAAGCCAACCTCCAGGCAGAGCGAGAAGCATGGGCCAAACAGCTGGAGCAGGACTTGAGCCAGCAGGTACGAAACAACACATATGGGGGAATGAGGGAGGCGGTGCATTACCACTGTTTGCATTTCCATTTTTGGGGTGTGATGGGTATAGCATCCTGACAGCTTTCAGGGATGTTACATTGTTTCCTGTAGTAAAACATTACTTTTTCACATCATTGAACAAAAGGCATGAAAATCCGCTGCAAAAGAAAAGAAAAATAAAACCCAGAGGAAGCATTTGGTTGGATGTAGCATTTATGAAATTTGTTTCAGAGGAAGCTTGATATTTTTCCAGTGGACTCAGTTCATTTCAAACTGTCATTAGATGTTCATAGCAGTTGGGAACTTCAAGACAGACTACAGGCTTTTCACATACTGGCTCTGAGAGCAATTGAAGCCCATTTTCCAGTGATGGGAGAGTAAGGTCTCATTAATGCCAAAATGGGTGGAGCTACAATGTGCTCTCTCATCACTTTTGCGAGTCAATCAGAAGGCTTCTTTTTTTCCTTCTCTCGTTTCCCATTTGCTGCACACAGCAGGTCTCCATGGTGCTGGCGGAAGCTGAGGAGCAGTGGCGACAAATACACCTGCAGAAGCTGGAGGAACTGGAGGTGGAGTTTGGGGCCAGGCAAGCGGAGCTGCAGGAAGAGGTGCAGTCCCTGCAGAGGCAACTGGAGCAGCGGCAGGAGGAGGAGGCGGCCCTGCTGAAGGTGGAGCTGGCCCGTGCCCGGGCTTCATGGAGCCAGGAGAAGCAGGAGGAGGCAGCCCGCGCCCAGGCACAGAATGAGCGTGACTACCGCGCCTTCCTGGATGAGCACCGGGGGAAGCTGGAGCATGCCCTGGCACTTGCCAGAGAGGAGGCAGAGCACCAGCGAGGTGAGCTGCTCTTGCAGAAGGAGGCGGACTTCCAGCGGCTGCTGAGGGCCAGGGAGGAGGAATGGAGTGCCCAGCAGGAGAAGGGGAGTCAGGCTGAGAGGGAGAAGGCTCTGGCCGAGGTGCGGGCTGCCCTCGCGGAGCTCCAGGACTACCTCCTCAAAGCTCCAGATATGCAGGGATGGCACAGCAGCACTCAGGCCTTCGGTTCAGGGGGAGAGGGGGAGTTCAAGACCTGTGTGCTGGCCGGGTGCAGAGACCTGATCTCCAAGGTAGTGGCCCAGGCCCGACAGGATGGGAAAAGGGTAAGCTGCTTTTCTGATCCATCCTATGGACAAACAGGAGAGCTTTGCTGTTTAATGAGACTGATACCACCCATTTGGCTAGTTCTACTATAGCAGATGAACACGTGGAAATGGACTTGTTTTGCTGTGATTACTGTCTAGCAACTGTCCCTCTGGCTTGATGTCAGCTGGAATATTGCAGGTGGGGTACTGTATATGTAAAGAAGTGGTTTATTTTCACTGCTCCATAATTGGTTACATAGATATCACACCTTGATACGTAATTTTGCAGCTGAAAGAGCTGTACAGTACAAACAAAATCCACCTAAAATTACAAAGTATAATGATTCCTCTTTAATATCTTGTGTTGCCATTTTATAAGATTGATTGTTCCTGTCTTTTTGCTGCCATATCATCTGTGCTTTAGTGGATTGATTAAACCTGGCTGTAAAGTGTCACATCTCCTTGTGTCACTGAATGGCATTTACACCAGTGTCCTGTCTTACCAGAACAGTCAGGGAAAGCTGTTTCGGGTGTCGAAGGAGACCCAGGATTCCCGGGAGGGAGATGCAAGCCAGCCTCATGGTACAAGCCATAATGCTGTCTGCTTCTCTGCATTACTCCGAGACACCTCTAGATGGCACTTCATCCCCATGCCAACCACCCACTCGGCCATATAGCTTGTCTTGTACTCAGCTGTTTCAGTGGGAATGTCATCCTGTTAGTAACTGCCATGCTGTAGAGTGTGATGCCTGCTGTTTCATGGGAGCTTTTATAAGACTGCTCTGAGTCTGCGCTGTGTCTTAGGGTCCCTGAGTGAGTGGAAGGGTGGTCCCTGCAGTAGGAGCTGTGCTGAGAGGGTGTCCAGACTGCAGAAACAGTGTCAGGACCTGCAGAGGCACCTGGAGAAGGCCTGCCGCCAGCTGCAGCAGACTGTGCGGGACAACAAGGCCAGCATGCAGCGCCTCAGAGGTACTGTGCCTTTAGGAGGAGCACCTGAGCCTTTCTGCATAGGCAAATACAGTTTCTACTTCGTGCCTGTCTTTGACCTCTATAGGGGCTTGCCGGTCTGTGGTTCTCTACACAGGGGGGCCATGCCTATCTCTGATATCTGTCGGCACCACGCCTGTCTCTAGCCTTGCCTGTCTCTGGGCCTCGGTTTTGGTTTTGGTTTTCTGAATGTTGTAGATGGGTCATATTATCGGTTGTTTGGTGGGATACACTTTATTTCAGAGGAACATGAAGTGGCCATTCAAAAGGAGAAGGAGGAAAGCCAGAGGAAACTGAATGAAGTTCAAAGGTCCAGCCAGGAGACCTCTCTGTATGTGACTGCTACTTTTGCTTTTAAAACCTCTCACAGTAATAGTCAATGAAATACTGTTTTATTGTCTGAGAATACTTTAATGCAACACTGCTCTATTTCCCCTTCTGCCTCTGGCCAGTACGTTATATTGCACTATGTGCTTAATAGTTGAATATGTTTGCTGGCATATAGATGAATCATTAGTTACTGTAAGAAGGTATGGTTTTTCCCTTGTAGGGCTTGCGGAGACAGCCAGCAGTGCCTTCAGGCTGGCCTAGTGGAAATGAAGGAACAGTACACGAGAGCTGTGGGAAAGATCAGAGGTTAGTCACCTTTTTACCTTTACCCAGAATTCCTCTGAACTGGCTTTATGAGCTCACAGCAGCAAAGACACGGAGTAAAAAGCAGTCTTCTTCTGGCATGGTCTTGGAACGTGCTGTAATGGGGCAGGACCAAGGTGGATGTCACATATGAGTCCCAGTGGTGTGCTTTTGTTGTCATGGGGCAGGTGACATGCTGCAGTACCTCCAGGAGAGCAAGGAGAGGGCAGCGGACATGATCCGGCGAGAGGTGCTGCGGGAGCGGCAGGACACAGCCCGCAGGATGCGCCAGTACTACCTCAGCTGCCTACAGGAGCTGCTGGAGGACGGAGGCAAGAGCCAGGGGTGAGGCACACATTACACCTGTCTCTCTCATACGCTCACCTGTACCTGTCATTTGCCCCTCTCCTTTTCCTTACCTACTCACTCCTCTTGCCATCCCTGTATCTTGCAGGGCAGAGAAGAAAATCATCAATGCGGCAAGCAAGCTGGCAGCTATGGCCAAAGTGCTGGAGACACCAGTATCCAAGAGGAAAGAGGGAAAGAGTCTCGTCATTCACAGTAAGAGCTTTTTTCTGTCTTCTGTGAAGTGTTTCAAAATGAAAACCCAAGTATTTTGACTTTAGGCCCTGTGTTTTGATGGTGGTGGTTTAGGGAAGGTTATTCTTTCTCCAAAATCCCTGAAGGGGTGGAAGAATCCTGTGTAAATCTAGCTCAGAATCTTTATTCTAGTAGTCCTCAATGGTGAGGGCAGTATTTTCTTTCATAAACGGTGTTCATATTTGAACAGGTAGATCAAAGGCCGAGCCAGCCACTGCTGCCGACAGGCCTGTCAAAACTGTACAGTCCACACCAGACCAGAGCCAGTCAAGTGGGTGTGAGGTTTCTCAGAGGAACCAATCAGAGAGGAGTTGGGAATCCACTGACAGTGATGTCCAACCTGGAACAAGGGCGTCTGAGTATGACCCTAGGAGAGGCCTGATGGGGGTCACGACCATGGGTGACATGCTGCATCAGGATTCTGTGACGTTCAAGACCTGGAAAACACAAGAGGATACAGGCTCCAAAACCCCGTCCACCCATGCACATCTCTTGCGGGGCTCACCTGTTGGCAGGCCTGGTTGCCTCCCCTCACTGCACAGTGCCACTGAACACGTCACCTGCAATGTCATGGCAGCCAACATAACCATGAGAACCGAAAGCAGGGAACTTTTCCTTAAAGGAGGGGACTCTGACCAGTTGGAGGCCTGCTACACCACTGAGGTCACCAGCAAGCCACTCCTCATTGAGGAGGCCCCTGTCAGGGACGACAGTGGTCAGAGCAACTGGAGTCCTGTCAGTGTTGGAACATGCCTTGACAGCCATTTCCCCAGCACAGAGCTGGCGAAAACGTTCCCAAAACGCATCCCTCCAGCAACCTCCATTTTGGACACAGATGAGGACAACGACCTGCATAGGTTCAGAATCCCCGCTGTTGCTAATCCTGACTTTAATATCTACAAGGAAATTTCAAAAGCACCATCCAACTCCAAGGCAAAACCTAGCCCTGCCCCCAGCAGCACTGGAACTGCTGGGCACAGAGAACCCACTCCAGGCTCAGAGGGGGACAGGCTGTGCCGGTTCTACTCCAAGAGTCTGTTCTCTGAACTCCAAACCTGTCAGCAAGACAGTGGCTTTGACAGCCCTCTGTCACTCCTGCACAAGTAAAGCAATTCTCTGATAAAGACCTGGCACCAGATGTATGTGTGTATGCGCCTGTGTGCGCGTGTGTGTGTGTATGTGTATGTATGTATGTGGGTGGAGCGTGCGTACTTGAGTGCTGTTGCATAGGGCATGGGTTTCACTTTTCAGAGCAGCCTTAGGGACGATTCAGTTTGACATCTGTGTGTGTGCCTTTTTTTGATTCAAATGCAGTGGATTTTCATGTTTGATTTTCTTCAGGCTGTGGTTTTTAAAGATTTTTTTAATTTGATGCAGTTATCTAAATTTTATACCCAAGCATAATATATGCAGCACATATGACTTAATTTATAAAATAAACCCTTCTTTGCCATTTTTGCCTTTGTGTATTTTTTAACATATTTGTTTTGTGTAACTACCATGAAGTAAGGCCAAACTTAAGTTACAGTAATGCATTGAACACACACACACACACACACAACCATTTAATATCAGGTTTGTCTCCCAGCCATTTTGGCTGAGTTAGTCTTGGAAATGGAGACACTAACAGCACGGGGTGGCTCTGTCCCTGGGATCTGAAAGGATTTGAAGGTCTGAAAACATCCGGCCGCCAGGCAGCAATGTTTTTATGCTGACCTGGGCAGTGTCTGCTGTTCTCTACTGCTTGCCCTTTTTTAACGTTTGCTGTCTCAAGTGTATGATGCCCTTGGAAACCATCAAAGGCTCAGCTGTTCAGGGCAGGCTGGTGAGGGTGGCTCCATCCTTGACCAAAGGGGACTGGCCTGGGGTCAGATGTCCCAGCTGAATTTGGGTCCCCACCAAGTCCACACGGTTTATTTGTTTCCATTTGGAACTTTTTAGATGTACTGAGGGGTGTAGGCATAATGGCCAGTCGTATATACCTACAATCATTTTCATGCACACAATATGACATCGCAAAGTAATATGTTAGACTAATAAGAATAATGGTATACACGTGCAGTACAGCAAATTTGCTGCATTATTTAATAAAAGGACATAAATTTGGTAATGTTGGACGAGACAAAACTGCTTGAGATATAATTTTTGAGGGTTATGGCAAAGCTACAGAAAAATGAGCAAAACATGCAACAATGACTTTTCACATGCAAATGCAAGAACAGTATCTAAAAATGTAGCAAGATCTTCTTAAACAAGGTAATATTTTGATGGATTTCAGATGGCCTGGCAAACTTTCCATCACTTCATGCCTTAAAACATGGCTATGGTATACCAGTGGAACAGACATTTTCAGATATTCAGAGTAAGTACTGTCATCCTTAATTATGGGCAGGTAAATAATTTGAGGTAATTGATGGTGGTGCAGCTGTTGTCTGCTTGGATTAATTGCCAACAGCTGTTCCACATGCATTTCAGTGATTGGTTCTTCATTGACAACCAAGAACAAATCTAAATAAATTATCACTTATTTCCAGTCTTTGTAACTTGATGTGTTATTTTTTAACATCCCTATAATGATCTAAAACAGACATTAATAGTTATTAGCATCTTTTTCCTTGTTTTTAATATAAAACATGACTTTGGAGTATGTTGTATCTCTTACCCGTTTCGTTTTTTATCCTAAATGTATCAGTACATTACATTGCATGCATTTAACAGACACTCTTATCCAGAGCGACTGAATCACAATAGAACATAAGTGTATCCATTCGATTTAAACAAGCAACAATGTCAGACCAGGCTCACATCACTCCCAGACCAGTGAGTGTGAGCATAACACTATTCATGCCCTACCACAAGTTTACTTGTGCACTCTGACAAAAGCCTAGTGCACTACGAACCAACGGGTCTTAGAACACAAATTCATAATACATCATAGCACTACACATACAGTTAACATTGAATGCAAGAAGTAGCAGGTATTAGGGGGTGGGGATAGAAGTGGAACCGAGATGCAGTCTGAAGAGGTGGGTCTTCATTCTGCGTCGGAAGATGGCCAGTGATTCTGCTGCCCTAACCCCCATGGGGAGTTCATTCCACCACTGAGGGACCAGTACAGACAGGGATTGTGACTGAGAAGAGCGACTCCGTCAGGTCGGGACAGTCAGTTGCCCTGTGGAAGCAGAATGCAGCAATCTTGAGGGAACATAGGGTTTGAAGAGCAGTCGTATGTATGACGGGTTTGTCCCATTTACTGTCCTGTATGCCAGCACCAAGGTTTTAAACTTGATGTGAGCAATAGCAGGAAGCCAGTTAAGTGAGATGAGGAGGGGAGTAACTTCACTATGTTTACGAAGATTGTAGACGTTGTGCAGCTGCATTTTGGATTAGTTGTAGAGGTTTGATTGCACATGCAGGAAGGCAAGCAAAGAGGGAGTTGCAGTACTCCAGGTTTGAGAGGACCAGGTCCTGAATTAAGAGCTGTGTTGAATATGTAGTGAGATAGGGGCAGATCCTTTGGATGCTATCGGGGAAGAATCTTCAAGTCCGACTCACTGCTGTCACTTGAGAGGAGAAGAACAGCTGGCTATCAAGCATTACACCAAGACTATTGACAGTGCACTATTGGTTGTAAGGCTTGTAGAGTCTAGGCTGAGGGAGAGCTCTTGAAACTAGGAGGACTTGGACGGGATGAAAAGCATCTCAGTTTTAGCCAGTTATAGGCATCAGTAGTTCTCATAAATTGATTCCAGACCAATCCGAATTCCATTCACATGTTGAACAGTTAACATTCTCCACAAGTGTCATATACTACCTGAATTTATCATTATTTACGCGAACATTTAGTGCACTCATGTCCTCTGATAAGAGGCTTGGATGAAGTGGACGAATATAGTGGGCCCATGGATGAATTCACTTAAACATTGTTTTTTAGGCATTATCACATAGATATGACCATGGATGTTGCCTCTAGAGAATATGTGAATATGCTATTGAGCACCATTGCAGCAAATGTGACACTGTAATGTATTACTTCGTTACAGCTGCTGGGCTATAGTGAAGGGTTTTATGCAACTCTAAAACCATCACTCAAAACAGGATGAGACAAGTGAACAAACCGTTTTCATCTTGAATGCATTGGCAGCCTTCAATACAATGATTTATTGGTTTGTGTTCAAAGTGTAACGAGCTGGTGAAAGCATTTTATTGACAGACTTTGGCCATGGCCCTTAGGCTTCACAGAAATGCATTCTGGGCGAGTCACTTGCCATCCCTCTTATGTTACAAGAGATCATTGTCAGATTTAGGTCAGCAGAGATGAGCACAGGGGATAGAGGTTTGTTGGAAAATGAAAAAAATGGCTCAAAAGGAAAGACACTTTCTTACACAACACTGAAGTTGTTTACACTCATTCATTTTTTAATTTTAAAAATCACAAGCAATTGCAAGCACGCTGCTCTTATCATTGTTAGGAAAATAAAGGTTGCCCATCGCTTTAAACATTGTGTGTCAGATTGCTCTGCCAGTTTCTGTGAAATGTTATTTTCAGGAGGCAAAAAAAACCAGTTACAACATGTGGTCACAATTTATACAGAAGACTTTGAAACAGAAGGCACTGGAGGGATATGATCTTACTGACAGGGATGAGAGAGAGGACTGCAATGTCCCCACTCCTGTGGCCACACAGATCTCAGGTCAGCGCAGCTCTAACAGACCCCTGCAAACACAGGGTAGTAACCGTACTAATTGCATGCAGCTCTGAAGGCTTGGAATTCCTCAACACACATGCATAGCATGATGAACTCATTTCTGCCGCACCCAGGACAATCACCAAGAAAAACAATGACCTACAGTGTGATGTCACTGAAGGTCTCATATTCTGAATACAAAGCCATGCTTTGCAGCAGGCTTCTGCCTCGTAAGTGCTATGTATGTAAACCAGTTTCATTAAGTCACTTCTCCTCTAACGGCAGAAATTGGCACCCTTCCTCATGGTGGAGGCTGGTAATACACAGGGCACCCAACACTTGAGGCAGCCGACAGTTCTTATTTACAGAAGAATAAAATAGTCTGTCCACTTTGAAAATGAAGGCTGGCAGAACGCTTTCTGCTTTACCAGATGTTGGGGCTGTAGGACTGGGAACATTTCAGTAAAGACAACCACCTCTGTTGATTTTGTTTTGTCTGTTGTATTGATTTTTATATTATTTTTATACACACACCCACACCAAATATTTACCTTCTTCACTGACTGAAAAGAGTGCTCTGAAAGCTGAACATAGTTCCAGGTTGCACAGTTTAAATGATACATTTTCTTTGCCCTCTCTGTCCCTTGCTTTTGTAAACAATGTCTTCTCTGAGGCAAAGTGTGACAGCCCCTGTGTAACGTGGACAGCCACACTCATGGCAGGAAAGCCAGCTGCTCTGCTGGTCTGCTAAACTTGTTTCAGAGCCAGCTGTTGTTGATTGACTCTGTTCATCACAGCCTTGTCCAAGGCCTGCATGGCTGAAATGAATGGTCATCCGTATAAACAACTCCAAGTACTCAAGATGAGTTCCTTGATTTTGACATGCTTTGTTTATTGTAGAAATAAAATAGTTGTCGTACTTTCCGAGTATGAAAATGAATGCAGGCCTCAGACTTCTTTTCGCTGTTTCACAAATAGGTTCTTTAATACAGTAAAGGAACCAGTGGATCTTCTCCCTAAGTACAAAGATCAAAGAACCCTGATGATATGGTAATGCTGATTTTAAAGGAATTCTTTCCCGCCTCCTCCAACATTCTGGGTACTAATCCTGGGCTGGACGTTCCCACAGTCCCCCAGGAAGGAATCATTTGCATTCTGTAAGGTGCGCTGAAGCAACACCTTCTCTTGACTTCCTAGGGTTAGACTGGCCTGGCGAATGGTCAAGCAAAAGATTGTCCCCACAGGGTCAACATTCAATTGGCATTGATGTTAACCACCACTCTGAATACCCATCTGAGCTATTGTCCTGTGGAGAGCAGACAGCCCCGCTGTCATCTCAGGAAGGAGTTGTTTGCATATGAAACGGTGGGCTCAAGCAACACCTTTCCTCAACTTCCTGGGATGAAGCTGATCTGCCAAATGCTCAGCCGCAAGATCTGTTACATATCCCAACTGTTATATGTGTAGGGGATCAGGCATGGGTGGTCAGTTTTAGCTGATCCAGGGTTAATTTATTCCTTCTGAATCTCGATAGGTTATGATGAGCAACTGCAGAGATGCATTTAATGAACACAGCCGTCTGTTCAAAAGTGGTAATTTAGTGATTTAATTGAACATTCAGTTTATTTAGAAGCTAGTTTGCAATAAAAGAAAACAATCAGTGGATCTAGCTCAGATATATCTAGTCTAGCGATGCGTCTAAATGGTTAATGTCATTTTTGATTGGACCCACATACGATCCTTCTAATTGTCAGAGAAGTGAAAGTGAAGACACAAAGTTAATGTAAATGACTGGTTCACCAGGCCAAACTATCAACAAATTCTACTGGAAACACAAACCACCTACAATCCAGCTAAAACTTTACACAAACCAAGAATATACAGTGGCCTGCCTTTCCCAAACTTCCTCAATTACTGCATTGAGGGGCACCCTGTAATTTTAAGCTGTTAGGCTATTTTAATGTAACAGCACAGCTCCAAGTGGGTTGTTCCTCATACATGGCCACTTGCCATCCAAAGACACATAAGAAAGCTCTTTATCCACACATGGACTGTATAAAATAAAGTGCAACAGGGTAGTGTGATTTCATCCTGAGGAAAAGCCAGCACCAGAAAATGACATGTTGTACGTGGGGGCAGAAGTGTGGTGTAGTAGTAAGGAGCAGTGCTTGTTCATAAAAGGTTGCTGGTTCAATTTTCTACAGGGGTCCTGCTGTTGTACCCCTGGGCAAGACACTTAACCCACAATTGCCTCAGCAAATATCCAGCTGTAATAATGGTAATAATGGATGAAAGTAGAATGTATATAAGGTGCTGTAGGCAAGGTTGTCTGCTAAATGATTGTAATGTTTTCTCCATTCACACTCACTTGAAGCTCTGAAGGTCCGCACACAAATTTGTTATTCACACATTAGAGCATAGGGTCATGGTCATCAGATACTGCTCTAATGTGCTTTATTTATTTATTTATTTATTTATTTATTTTAACCTTTATTTAACCAGGAAAAAAACGTTGAGATATAAAGTCTCTTTTGTAAGGGTGACCTGGCTAAGAGGACAGCAGAGAACATTAAAACAGTTACATGACATTACATTACAATTAAAACATTACAACATTAAAATATACAACAACATATCATCAATTAAATGATCCAGACTACAGGAAGCATTTACACTCCTCCTGCACAGCATTTGAAGCAAAAATGTAAACTCACCAAGGGGCACTAATATGTCTAAATGTAGCATACTTTGTAGACTATTCCATGCCTCTGGTGCACAATAAGAAAAAGCCTAATTGCCCTGGGGACTCGAAGCAGTACCCACCTAGCAGACCTTGTTAAATAACTAAATAAATAAATAATAAATGTTAAATAAATAATAAATCACCTTGTGGTGAAAGAGAGAAGACTACAGAGGTCAAGGGGTAGTTTACCCAACCGGCCTTTATATATGAATACGTACCAGTGTAGCTGTCTACGTGAGGACAGCGATATCCAGCCCACTAATTCGTATAAGGTGCAATGATGGGTGAGTGACTTGGCATTTGTAACAAAGCGCAGGGATGCATGATAGACTGAATCCAGCCTCTGCAGCACAGAGGAGGCTGCATGCATATATATCATTTCTCCATAATCAATTATAGGAAGAAACATGGATTGAACAAGCTTCTTCCGAGCCTCAAATGTAAAACAAGCCTTATTATGAAAATAAAAACCAAGTTTAAGTTGAAGTTTCCTCACAAGATTGTCAATATGGGTTTTGTAGGACAGTTTCTCATCTAACCATATCCCCAGGTATTTATAAACTGGCACCTTTTCAATGGGCATACCCTGCGAAATAACAATGCTAAAAGACTCTGCCTGAGAATGAGCTCTGGTGAAAGTCATCAATTTTGTTTTGTGTGCATTCAGGACTAGCCTGAGACCATGTAATGAGATCAGTAGTGACAGAAGTGCAGTCTGGAGCTCTTCAATGGCTTTAGTCAGAGAAGGAGCAATTGTGTAGATGACTGTATAATCTGCACACAGGTGCAAATTAGCTGGATGCATCCCATTGCCTAGGTCATTGATATAAATGGAAAATAAAACAGGAGCTAAAATTGAACCCTGGGGTACACCTCTAGATATCTTGAGAAAACTTGACTTATAATTCTCAGCAACAACACACTGTGTTCTGTCTGTAAAATAATTTTAAACCAGTTTACAGCCCCTTCACAAAGACCAATATTATGGAGTCCAGCTAACAACAGCTGATGAACAACTGAATCAAATGCCTTTGATAGGTCAACAAATAATGCAGCACAATCAGGTGCGGAGCTGATGGCCTATTGCAGAGGGGGTGAGGACCTGTAGTGGGCCCTTATACAGCCTATTACAGGCTGTATGGAGATGCAAGACAGATCCAAGGGGAAACTACGAAGATGGAAGGGCGGAACAGAGAGAAATGCTGATTACAATGAGGTGTGCTATTTCAGCACACCTCATTGCGTGAGACCATTTTTAAATACCGCGCTCTATCAGCAGTGACGGCGATGCGAAATAAAACAAGACAGCCAGCAATTGCCTAGTTCCTACTTTGGGACTCGAAGAGAGGGCGTAATTTTTCTGTTTGTACATTTACACAAGGATACTGGACAGCAAATAAAGTTTTCTGTAACTCTATTGTGTCTCTGTTCATTCAAAATAGAGCCCGACCAATGTAGGATTTTTAAGACCGATACCGGTTTCGATATTTGAGGATTTAAAAATCCGATAATGATATATCGGCCGATATTCTTTTTTTTTTTCTTTCATAAACACATAACATAAACAAAGATTTTCCCTAACACTTGTTATGCGTAGTTATTTAAGAGTCCTCACCAAGATAACATGACATAATGCAGTTTAAAAATAAACTTGTTGTATTGTCATAAATAGTACTTTGAACAAAAGTACAACAAATATATTAAAGTTTTGATAAATAAGAGTCAAATGTATAAAAATACAAAGTTTTTTAAAAATATCATGCCATCTTAAACTATGCCGTAAACTCATAGTGACCTAGAGTAAACGCTGCTGTTGAATGCATCCGATAGGCTACTACATGACTGTGTGCAACGGGGACTTGCGACTTCGGGATTTCACACTACAGGTTTGAAAGAGAAGCTAGATAACTTTGGCTACCAAGCCATGTTAGATATTTGTTCAGCTCACGTTTATTTACGTCTCCCCTCTGGTTCAACCCTTTCGCACGTAACTTATTTTTTTATGCCATGTAGCGCATGTTACCTTACATGGATCGTTATGTTTTCATTAGCGTTATTAACCCAGTAAACATGCGGTGGTTGGGCCAACGTTGGCTCATGGTCATTATGGTTGGCGACCGTCACCGTCGGCTGCCAACGTTGGCACACTGTTGGGATGCCACTTTAGCCCAACGGTCACATAATCATCATGAGCCAACATTGGCACAACGTTGGACTACCACTCTACCCCAACCATCGCATAACTGTCATGAACCAACGTTGGCACTCCGTTGGCATTGTGACTTTTACCCAACCATCGCGTGTTCCGGTGTCGTGCTAAATTTTGTACGGGGTAAAAATTTGTACGGGGCGCCTACCGCACTTCACTTCCGACGAGTCAGAACGCGTCATTTTACGTCATTTTAGTCATTTTTTGGCAGTTATCGCCAGTGCCTGTGTGAAAAGGTTACCACAGTGGGAACGAAGTTGTTTTAAGAATAAATTATTTTTATCACTGTTTCAGCGAATATATTGTCATATTGCACTTCCTCACATATAGCTTCGTTAGCTAACCAGCTGAGATTATTATTATTAGATCAGAGTTAGGGATCGTTTAACGAGCTAATTAGCTAACTAGCCAATGAGCTAGCTGGATTGCTAGCTAACTAGCATAACGAGCTAACTAACGTCAGCTAGCCATATCTACCCTAGCGTATATAATTATATACTCTAAACATCTGACAAATGTGGACTACAATATTTCTTTAATACAACTAAGGATATCTTCCAATGCAATGGAAATACTTCACACAAAGACAACTAGACAAGGATAAATAATTGGTTAAAAAAGATTTTTTTCCAACTATTAATTAATTATTATTATTTTTTTATTAAAAGACAACCGCCTGTATTATATTGGTGCTAATGGACTGGAAATGTGCCTGGTGGTAATGAGCAATGAGGAGAAAGAAAGGGTGCTCAGAGAGTGCCACGACAACCCAGCTATAGGTGGACACCAAGGTAGGAAGAGGACACAAAAGAAAGTTAAATCAGCCTACTACTGGAGTACAATCACTCGGGATACCAAGCAATGGGTAGGAAATGACAAGGATTACTGGTTTTGAAATTTGATGCATGATTGAAGCATTGAAATATTTCCAATTTAATCAATGAATTTTTTTTTTTGGATATAATATAATTTAAATATAAATGTTGATATATATAGTGCATTTAATAATTTTCAGGTTGAGGAGTGTCCAAAGTGTCAAATGAATGACACCATAAAAACCGAGGCCCCAGTCCTGCACCCTATTGCAGTCAGCGAGTCGTGGTCCGTCCTCGGTATGGATTTGATTGGACCCCTTCCCACCACACCGAGTGGCTATAAGTATGCCTTAACAGTGACAGACCTGTTCACCAAGTGGGTGATTGCAGAGCCCTTAAGGAACAAAAGTGCAGCAGATGTGGCCACTGCAGTTGTCAACAAACTCTTTGATTTTGGACTTGTGGATAAAATCATCACTGATCAAGGAAAAGAGTTTGTGAATGAGGTAATATTTTTATAAGTTTTGTGTGACTGAAGTCTAATTTAAAAGAAAATTAATATAATTCATTTGAAGTCATATATCTATTTTTCAGGTGAACGAGGGCATATTCAATACTCTAGGCGTCAAACAGTGCATTTCATCTACTTATCACCCACAAACTAATGGACAAGATGAAAGGACCAACCAGACACTAAAGAGAGCACTGGCAAAATACACCAATGAGACAGAACGACTGGGACAGTCATCTTAAGGCTGTAGTGTACGCTATCAACACTTCAGAACAGGTCAGTCTAATTCTTGACTGATGCTTTTGTTATGGTTATTCTCTCTGTACCGGAGTTCATTCAGTGTGTAATACTGTAAAATGTTGGAATTAGGCATATGACATTGCATTTAACATTGCTCATTATATCTTCCAATTAGTCATCTACAAGGTACACACCATACTTTTCAATGTTCTGCCGCCACCCAAAAATGCCTGAGCGCTGAACTCAAGCTCTATTGGAGAGGACTTTGTGATCGGTGATGTTGCTGAAAACTTGGATAACAGGATCATTTAAGTCCAAGCACTGCATGCAGAGGTTGGTTTGGGCAGAGTTCAGTTTTAAGTTGAATGGGTTTTTAAATATGTGTTGATATGAACCTTGATCAGATTCAACATGAAACATTAATTGTGGTTTTAAATAGGTGCTGACCAATATTGAAAAAAGCTCAAAAGAGTCAGAAAGAGTCTATTGAAACCAGAAAGAGAAAAAATGTGAAATCCTTCCACATACATGAGGAGAAGAGGTTCTGAAATCCAACAAAAGAAAGGAAGGTCGCAAAGGGGGACGATTGGAGAGCAACTGGAGAGGCCCTTTTCATTGTGAAAGCAATCTCGGAGAAGGGTGTTGCAACCTTGGCAGACAGTTCAGGTGTCATCCTTAGACAGAAAACGAATGTATCTCAACTTAAGCCGTACAGGAGACGTGAGCACCTTCCAATCTCCTCAGATAGAGGACCCACCACTGCCCATGTGGAGGTTTGCCAATCACCTCAACCAAACAGGACTCCATTCTACAATGTACGTAGTTTTAAACAATTTTTAAAAAATCAGAATATTCAATTATTAGAAGACTAAAGTTTTTCTAAATGGTAAACATGTACACTTAAAATTTTTAAATATTTAATTTCTCTCCATTAAGACAACGAAGGGTCAACAGTACTGCATGATCACTGCTACTGTGATAAGAGTCAGAGTGAGGCAGAGACAGATCAGGCCGGCAGGTCAGGGTTTAGTTGAGGCAAGGATTACACCTGACAATGGTATGCTATGCTAAACAGTTGTTCATATCGGGTTACATCCGTTCATCATGTTTGAAAGAATTCTAATTAGCCATTTGAAATATGATCAACAGGACAGATCACAGTCCCTCTGATGTTTCCAATTTCTGCAGAAGATGAGGTAATAACTGTATTAAGGTTTAGAATTTTTTTTTTGTTTTGGTGGTATGGTAGAGGACTTCTAAACTGAGCACGGGTGCTTGTTTGTGTGTATGTTGAACTTAATTTTTTCTTGTATTACAAAGGCTATCCTGTCCAGAATATATGAGCAGGAGACGGATGAACAGTATCTACTCGTCCGAATCAATGACTGTCAGGCCACACTTCAAGACTTGAAATCTCTCTGTCATCCACAGAATGATTTTCCTTGGTTGACAGATGCTGTGAGTAAACACAGTATTTTCAAGATATTGCATAATAAACAAATCTAAGTTTTTTTTTGTTGCACAATAATACACTCATTCCTACTTTATAATTAACAACAGGTTGTTGATGCAAGGCTTGCTCAGCTCGCAGCTGAAGCCGAGGATGTGAGTATAGAGAAGAATGTATGCTTACTAAAAAATCAATATGAAATGCTGTCTCCCAATTAATTTATTGTGCTTTACATGGCGATGATGTATTTCACTCTGTTAGGTGAGAGCCCTTCCAGCTCACACATTTGTGTCTTGGTGGAGGGAGTGGAATCAACACAGCCAAATTGATGCCAGTGTCCTGTCTTGTCTGAAGGTGTGACTTTTTTTTTATCAGTCTGTTGTCAAACATATTGTATGTCATTTATTCAATTGATTAATGTCTTTACATTTATGTCTTTTTAACTATATTATAAACTCAATTTACAAACAGGATCTTCGACTGAGCAGCAAAGTCCTTTTTCCTCGGGTGGTAGGACATGACACTCCAGAGACAGGCAACCATTTTATTCTTTGGGTACTTGACGGTCCATCTGAACAGATCCGGGTGTACGATTCCATGGGCATCCATACAGGCATTCGATCTGAGGATCTGGATTTGTTGAGGTACCATATACATTACTCTCCCTTACAAACCAAACAATTTCTCTATTGTTTGTGAATGGACTTAACCCTGCATTTGATTTTAGCAACGCCTTCAGAGATGTTTGGGACCTGAGGTGCTGGACCATTAGCTACCCATCACAATGGCTCCAGACTGATGGGCAAAACTGTGGGGTGTTCATTATGCACTGTAAGTCAATCCTCATGGTTAACACAGTATGGTGAAATAAATCACTTTTTTTTACACTTTGATGTAAAATTTAAAAAATGTAAAAAAAACATTTCTCTGTCTTACGGAAACGGAGACACCACAATGCAGCATACTGGGGTACCTTCGGCAGTACCATGCAACGTGTTTGGCAGTGTATGCCATAACACACATGACATACAAAAGGTTTGAAAATTTATAACACTACAGAGTAATCGGATTAATTCATAATTTAAATATTTTCTGCATGTGTTATGTATTCTTTCTTTATATTTAAAACAGCTCGATAGCCAAATCCTAATCTTTCTCCTTTCAAGAACACTGGCAGTGCTTACACACTACGGATTTGGAGGACTTACGACAGATGGCGATATTGAGGTGATGAATTGTGTTTTAAGTTAATTATGTATGGTAAAAACAATGAATGTCTGAGTAACCTCGTCCTATTCCCTGTTATTTTTTCTTTTAGTGCCTACAGCTGAACCTTCTAGAGGGCACAATCAAGTCTGACAGAATGTACCAGTGGCTGCATCCCTCAGGTTCATCCAGGATGAGACAACTGTCAAAACCAAAGAGGTTCCATCCAGCTGTGGCGCAACACTGTGAGGAGCTTGTCGGAAAGATTGGCAAGATCGCCCAGCAAGTGGACAAGGACATTGATGTGGAGGAGTTTGTGTTCGAAGTGATGATTCCTGAGGTATTGAAGTTTATAATATTGATGTGTGTGAGTTCCTGTGGTGACCGTTATATTTATATAACCAGTATGATTTGGATTATTTCTAAGTAACTGCATAGAATGTAATGGTTTATTCCTTGCTAATGTCAACTTGTCTCTGTGTGGAATCATCTCTTACAGGTTACTATCCAAATTCTACAGAAGCATGAAGGTTTCAGTCGCTTTTGGGCAGAGATGTCATTTGCTGTGGAGTGCATCAACATCTAGTTATGATGATAATTTATAGTTTTCTTTATGTTTATACTATTTTTCTTCGTCTTTCATATTAGCTCTAATTCATAGCATATCATTTCCAATCTAACCTGATTATAAAAATGTGCACTTTATGGTATCCTTTTTGTAATTTTTCTGTTAATGTCCTGGTGCCAGCCAGAGGCAGATGGGCTCCCCCCCTCAGCCTGGTTCTGCTCAAGGTTTCTTCCTTTTATTAAGGGAGTTTTTCCTTGCCACTGTCGCCATAGGCTTGCTCTGGGAGGGGTTTTAGGCGCAGGATATTACTTATCTGTGGAAAATGCATTCTCGGTCTCAATTCCAATGTCTCTCTGCAAACAGAGGTGCCTTTACTAAGACACTGGCATCGCTGTCATGCTTAGATAGCGTTTTACTTTACCACGGTACTGTAATGGCTATTTAGACTACAACTTGATCAACAGATTGCAGATCATTGTTTGTTTGTGTCTGTTTATTTTTTCATTCTTTTTGAACAAAGGAATTGTCAAGCTGGCCTTAAGGAGCTGACATTTTTCCTAAAGGTTCAAAAACTTGAAAATTTAGACATGACAATTACAACAATTATTGCATTTGAAGGCCTTTAGTACTCTTCACTTTGCCATTATCCAAACAAGCAACTGTTCAACCATGATAAACCATCCTGCTTTATTCTCATATAGCTGTGGCAGTAATTAGACACTGGCATTTCTGTTGTTGTTAAATATTATTTTTATTATTCTTCTTCTTCATTTAACTTTTAAACGTGAATGTAAAATTCTGTTTAGGCTCCACATAACTGAAATTATTTCCCAACAGTTGAAATACACAAAATACTAAACGTCACACTTACCTGCTTACTGCACACTTACTGATACACTCCAGCAACACCTTTAGTATTATATTGATAGTGCTGTCATGTCTAATAATTGTTCACACTTGATTTTTTTTTTTTTTAATTAACCTTCATTTAATTATTCAAAATACAATATACATACATTTCTGAAACATACTAACTCCATTTGTTACTCTTTAATAAGCTGGCATAAAAAGTTATAAATGGAACTAAAATAACTGCCTGCTGCAAAATAAAAATGACTGATTTGAGTAGTCAGAGTTGTGCATTTTCCAAAAATTTGTATGATTGTTTGGTTTAAATATGTAAAGGAATAATGTTCATTTCTATTCTTACTTACTTGCTTCTTTCTTTCTGGAAAATTCATCTATATTAATTCAATTTTTTTTAGTTCAGAACCCATCAATGATTGTGCCTTTCTAAATTTTTTTTATTTTTTTTTATTTTGTAAGAGTATAATATGTCTACAATAATGAAAGAATTTACAATAAAAGCTTTCACTGTTTGTATTACCTTGTTTGAATGAGCCATATTGAAAATCCACCATAATCATACATACTGGCACAATATAGTAATACAAGCATAATACAAGCTCATGCAATGTGGACTAATAAATAGTTCTATAGTTTAGATATTTAAAATTATACACATTTATTAGTTCATAATATAAACTTTATAATTACATTCGAATAGATCTAAATTGTAAATTGGTGTATCATAAACATATTACCTATAATTAAGTATTCATTAATTTATTTACAATATTATCCACTATCAAATATATTATTAACATTATTGATATCCACTCCACCTTTTAAAAGCCACATCAATATTTTCCATATCCTAAAAACAGTACATGTGACTTTATACGGTAATGTGGCCTTTGAGCCAACATTTTAAATTGATGGGACAGACACGTATTAATTTGGATCATGGAAACTGTATTCAAAGCCACTTGTCTTTAAGGCATGCAATTATGATTAATATACAACCTTGTTGCATGGACTGTTTGACAATGCTCACGACATCTGTGCAATGTCATGTAAGCTCGGGGTAATGCATTTCAAGAGCATTTCTGTTTGGTTAAATTTAAGACATGCTGAATATGATACCTCGGGTGAAGTGTCTCACGTCGCTTGAAGCTTATGAGATCAAGGAACGCGTACAAAGTAAACTAGCTAGCTAGCTACCTAACTACCTAACATTGAGCGCATTTGTGTGCTAGCTAGTTAGTTAGATAATTAGCATGGAAGCAAAAGTTATGTATTAAAAAAGTTATGCATTAAAACGCCAGGGGAAAAAAGTTACGTTGCTAGATAGCTAATAGCCATGGCGTATAATTTTTTATGGTCGAAATACAGCCAGCTTCCACTAGCGTTGTTTCAGTAACTTGGTTATCTAGCTAGCTAGCTAGTTTATTACCGTTAGCTTTAGCGATCTGGCCAATCCATGCATAGGTGATGTTAGCTAGCTAGCATACTTTCATCTGATGTAAGATATGTATGGGTGGCTGATTTCAGAAATATATGAATGATTTCCACCTAATAACCATCAAAATTCTACATATATTTTTATAATACAAGACATAAGTAGTATTTATAATTAGCTAGTTAGCCAATTGACTGCACCAAATGACTTTACCCACTAGCTAGCTTACCGCAGCCACATTATTTGAAGCAACGTATCAAAAAGACAACGATCTATCTGGTTAACCAGCTGTAATTGTAACTTAGTTATGACTATTCAGCTAATTAGACTAGCCAGCTAGCTACAGACATGCACATTTCCGTTCAGGAAAAAAAAACGTCCGCTAGTCATATCTACCCTTAATGTGGCTAGCTGAGGTTAGCTAGCAATCCAGCTAGCTCGTTAGCTAATTAGCTCGTTAGATCGTTAAGCGATCCCTAAACCTGATCTATTTCTTTATCATCTCAGCTGTAAAATTCGCTGGTTACCTAAGGCAGCCATATGTGAGGAATTGGAAAACAATAATATACCAATTTGTGAGAGAAATTTTATTTAATTTATGTAATTTATTCTTAAAACAAGTTCGTTCCCACTGTGGTAACCTTTTCACACAGGCACTGGCCATAACTGCCAAAAAATGACGCGTTCTGACTCGTCGGAAGTGAAGCGCGGTAGGCACCCCGTACATATTTTTACCCCGTACAATATTTGTCACGACACTGGCCAAGCTGTGGACGATCGCGAGGACATTTTTGAAGTTCAACTGAAAGTGTGCGAGACAGTCTCTCAGTCTCACTCTGAAGAAAAAAGGAAAGTCGCATCTGGGTAAGTACCTTAGAACAATTGTCTTATATTTCGTAAAATAAATAAAGGTATCATGTCTAATTATGTACAGTTGTAATTGTTACTTTAATATATGGTATTTATATATTTATTTGTTGTTGTGTGTTTAGCCAATATTAGTGAGATGGATTTACATATAACGTTACCTGGTTCTGAGGTAATTTAGCTAGCGTAGGTAGCTACTTATTTAGCTCTCTTAGCTAATCCCACACTGCTCCCTTCGCAAAGGCTACGTTTTATTTATTTCATACTAACGGTGGAGCGGTTAACGTTATAAGGGTGTCACAGATATTCAAAGAAAATATTCCATCTGGCCTCATTAATTTTTATGACAGTGGCTGTAGTATCCATACATGTCAACCCCTTCGGATGCCCACTTGTATCGCCATCTGGAAACATCCATAAAATCCATAGAAAATCCTTAGGATCTATAAATCGCAACAAAATGAATTAGATAGTAACACTTTATTAACAAATCAACAATGTTTCCATCTGAACTTGTAGCACTACAACACTAAATAACTGACTTCACTTCACTCTTTGAAGTTGTCTACTACACTAGGATCGTTTCACACCATGGGTCATCTCTGTATATTAAATAATATCTGTCTACAGTAACGATTCCGATTGCCGAGATCAATATGGGTTTGAATTGTACATGATATCCCCTATGGATGTCTGTCGCAGCGGGAAACTTAAAGCACGAGCCAGTTCTCTTTCTCTAGCCTACAGCCGGCAGCGGGAAATTAGAAACGCTCGTGAAGGGGCTATACCCTTAGGAAAGTTGCCAAACGTTCATTTATCCACTGGACGACCTGAGCCGCCGGTGTAACACCGAATTCTGTGACCATCGAATTCTGTGACTCTAGTAGGCGCTGCTGCCACTGGACAGCTTGAACTCGCTCACACAGACGAGTTTGTTACGCAAATAACGTAAACTCATAGACTGTAAACAAATGAAGGTGAATGCTGTGCGGAGCGTTTGTTTAGAAATGCTGGTTATTCGCATAATAAAGGCTTAGCTGCTTGTCACATTAGATTAAACGCAATGTAGCTGATTGCAGAGTAGCCTATTTGTGTATTTCAAACGCGACAAACAACCGATTAAGATGACGTCACACGGACAACTTTAGGAGTCTATTTAAATGGGACGTCAGAATATGTGACCGCACCGTAACTTGGGAGAAAATGCGTGACACACCAGCCAAACCATTTCAGGTGACTTCTTTCACCTTCCCATGTATAACCAAATAACTGTCACCACTCTGGTCAACAGCTGGACCTAGGCACGAGGGGTCACATATTTTGACAGCTGTCGTCAGAATATGTGACCCCACCGTAACTTGGGATTAAATGCGCGACACACCAACCAAACCATTTCAGGTGACTTCTTTCACCTTCCCATGTATAACCAAATAACTGTCACCACTCTGGTCAACAGCTGGACCTAGGCACGAGGGGTCACATATTTTGACAGCTGTCGTCAGAATATGTGACCGCACCGTGTTGGGATTAAATGCGCGACACACCAACCAAACCATTTCAGGTGACTTCTTTCACCTTCCCATGTATAACCAAATAACTGTCACCACTCTGGTCAACAGCTGGACCTAGGCACGAGGGGTCACATATTTTGACAGCTGTCGTCAGAATATGTGACCGCACCATAATTTGGGATTAAATGCGCGACACACCAACCAAACCATTTCAGGTGACTTCTTTCACCTTCCCATTTATAACTAAATAACTGTCACCACTCTGGTCAACAGCTGGACCTAGGCACGAGGGGTCACATATTTTGACAGCTGTCGTCAGAATATGTGACCGCACCGTAACTTGGGATTAAATGCGCGACACACCAACCAAACCATTTCAGGTGACTTCTTTCACCTTCCCATGTATAACCAAAACATTTTTACCACATGTAAAATAAATGTACCATTTAGTACCAATGTATAGTGAAGTATACATGTAATGATATAAATAAAAACAATGCATTCATTTGCAATTAAGTGTTTTAATGTTGCTCAAAATTGGCACGCTGCACAGCTGTAGGACTTCATGGGGTCAGGCCTTCCAACACACTGGACATGGTACCACCGGTCACACGTGTCACACTGGATCTGTAACAACAAAGGTCATAACAATACAGCAACCTTTTCAGGGTGAATATCTGAGATATAGTACAACATATAGCCATGATGTATACAGTGGCTTGCAAAAGCATTCAACCCCCCTGAAAGTCATCACCATTTTCATAATTACAAAAGATACTTAGACATATTTTCCCAATCAGTATTTTTAATGCAAACATTTATGCTCAAGTATATTTCCAAAGAAATATTCAAGTATATTTACAGCATCAGTGTTCGCAATGAAAATACTGATTGGGAAAAGTATCTTTTGTAACCCAGAAAATGGGGATGACTTTCAGGGGGGTTGAATACTTTTGCAAGCCACTGTATATATCCTACTATAAGAAAGATATGCTATGTAGAGGGGCCTCAGAATGATCAGAGCACAGTGATGGACTGCCTTATTTTAAAAATAGCTTTTTTTGCCCAAGTAGTTCCCTGTTCTTTCCCCACTGTCCTTCCTTGCTTCTCCAGAGTGTTTTTCTCCCCACAATGGTGGCACAGCTCACTAAGGTCATCTGGTCATCATTGAAAGCAATATCACATATCAATAATTTTATCAATGTGTTAATCGTTCAAGAAATGTATTATATGATTATAGAGCACAGAATTAAACAAAAGTACCAGTCTCATTTAGCAGTGTCATGGCCACCTCTCTGCGGTAGTGGTTCACTGCTGAGGTCTCATTTGAAAATGTCAGAGGCTCCTCTGTCAGTATTTTCTCTGCATACTAATATGACATAAGTTTAAATAACTGATTGGTCAGTGCATAGTACATCAGTAACATATAAACCACCAAACTGTTGATGTGAGAGAATTAAAAAACTTCACATTGTTTTGAAATACTTTACAGGTATAATAAAAGTAGACATAGAATGACAGAAGCAAGTAAACAGTAGTCACTTTATTATTGCGCATTAATGAATTACTTGAATGTTAATATGTTTGTCAACTTCAGTGCTTTAGTAAATACTGCACTAAACGCAAGAATTTTAATGTGAAAAGAGTCCTAAAGAGTTGCGCAACTTAGCTAGTGACCCCCACCCCCTCAGCGCTATCAGCCGCGACTTTCAAGGTACCCCCCACCACCCTTTTTTCAGTGGCCCGATTTATGGATGGCCCCAAATATGAATACAGTGCATGAGCCTACCCATTTCTCTATATCTGTTGACATGCCAGGCCAGTAGTACCGCTGAGAAATGGCACTTCTTGTTTTCAGCTGTCCAACATGTGCGCCTATGTCACTGTAGTGAAACTCCTTAAACAGCGCGTCAGCCTCCGCTGCACTGCACACAACTTTACATTTAGTCTCTTTATGGGATCCCTTGTGTCTAATGTAGAATAGGTCGTCATCTGTAGAATATTATATAGAAATGACCATAATCATAAGAACATATTTTAAAACATAAGCAGATAGAAGCTAACAAGTAAGCTGTTACACTATGGCTAGCCTAGTACCGCAAGCCTAACTACGTATTCACCATCATGAAAATTACGCTTAAATTCATAAAGATTGAGTGTACCTTTGAACTTTGGGCACTTTTTGTGAAATATATTTGTGTGTGTGTGTGTGTGTGCGTGTGTTATATATATATATGCAGGGTATATATGTGCAGGGTATTCCCTTAACTAGCTTGCAACTTTTTTTTTCTGCTGTGCTGATTAGCTTACCAATCATGCAGAAATTCAAGGCTTTCCTTTTCAGGATGTAACGCCGATGTTTATCGGCATCTTTGGGATATTCCCCCTCAAGAAGATACTTCTTTAGATCCATAACCATGTTATGATCCATTTTGTACAGATATAACTAGGATTTAGTGCCTAACGAGATAACGTATCACCAATTAAAGCTAGCAAATGTATGCTCTTCAAATCACAACTGTTGTCAGAACATGTGACCCCACTTGAAGAGCGTAACGTTACATTCTACAGGCGATCTTTCCCGCGTGTATCAGGCATTTTCTCCCAATTACGGTGGGGTGACATATTCTGACGACAGCTGTCAAAATATGTGACCCCTCGTGCCTAGGTCCAGCTGTTGACCAGAGTGGTGACAGTTATTTAGTTATAAATTGGAAGGTGAAAGAAGTCACCTGAAATGGTTTGGTTGGTGTGTCGCGCATTTAATCCCAAATTATGGTGCAGTCACATATTCTGACGACAGCTGTCAAAATATGTGACCCCTCGTGCCTAGGTCCAGCTGTTGACCAGAGTGGTGACAGTTATTTGGTTATACATGGGAAGGTGAAAGAAGTCACCTGAAATGGTTTGGTTGGTGTGTCGCGCATTTAATCCCAAGTTACGGTGGGGTCACATATTCTGGACGACAGCTGCCAAAATATGTGACCCCTCGTGCCTAGGTCCAGCTGTTGACCAGAGTGGTGACAGTTATTTGGTTATACATGGGAAGGTGAAAGAAGTCACCTGAAATGGTTTGGTTGGTGTGTCGCGCATTTAATCCCAAGTTACGGTGGGGGTCACATATTCTGACGACAGCTGTCAAAATATGTGACCCCTCGTGCCTAGGTCCAGCTGTTGACCAGAGTGGTGACAGTTATTTGGTTATACATGGGAAGGTGAAAGAAGTCACCTGAAATGGTTTGGCTGGTGTCACGCATTTTCTCCCAAGTTACGGTGCGGTCACATATTCTGACGTCCCATTTAAATAGACTCCTAAAGTTGTCCGTGTGACGTCATCTTAATCGGTTGTTTGTCGCGTTTGAAATACACAAATAGGCTACTCTGCAATCAGCTACATTGCGTTTAATCTAATGTGACAAGCAGCTAAGCCTTTATTATGCGAATAACCAGCATTTCTAAACAAACGCTCCGCACAGCATTCACCTTCATTTGTTTACAGTCTATGAGTTTACGTTATTTGCGTAACAAACTCGTCTGTGTGAGCGAGTTCAAGCTGTCCAGTGGCAGCAGCGCCTACTAGAGTCACAGAATTCGATGGTCACAGAATTCGGTGTTACACCGGCTTTCACGTCGTGTATTTATCTCATTCATAAAACTGTAGAACAATTAATATTATATGTTTCTTAAATAGGTTAGATAGATTTTAATATAATTCCATTCAATTACTTTTTAATTGTTCCTGTTATAGATTAGTTCAGTGTTACATCGTTGATTAGCGTTTAATGTTAGTTTAGAATCGCTTAGTTTCTTAATTAGTTTAAATTGTGTGCATATAGATTTAATATTATGTTGATATTGTTAGTGATTGTAAATAAAGTTTAGCTGAAAATGTGTTTGGCTGCGTCCGAATACTCATACTTCCATACTATATAGTACGCAAAAAGTAGTACGCCACAATCCGTAGGGTGTCCGAATACTTAGTAGGCATTTAATAGTAGTCGAACGGTAACCGGATGACCTACTACATCCGAAGTATTCCCTAACACTTGTTGGGAATTGTGTATGTTAGGTAGCGAACTTTGTTTCATAGCTAACAAACTAGCAGTAGTTGGCTATCTAAATAGCTAGCATTTTGTCAGCTACTGCCACAAACGAAGAGAAGCCGTAACTATGGTAACCCGCTCTGCTAGTTAGCTAGCTACGTTGTTTTAGCTAGCTACCAAAAGCCTTCTTTACAGGAGGAGGAAGAGGAGATCTAAATTCTTTTCCCCCTAACAATGAATTATTTATTCATTTTTATCTAACAAAAACCCTTCCCCAAAAGACGTCCCCCGTAACATCCAGGGAACCCTACAAAAAGACATTCCAAGGACGTTCCATTGCGATGTCCCAGGGACCATAAATAACGACATTCCGTACAGGTTGACATGTATGAGTATCTACATAGCGCATACCGCTATCAATAAGATGCACTGCGCTAGCTGCCTACTGCTTTACCAAACAGCCACCGCTAGCTGTCAAAAGATTGCTTAAGGTAAACCTAGGTTAGTTTCATATGGCCCAGATCTGGCAAACCATAGCTTAGTTAAGCGAGCAAGTGCTGTTTTGGCTACAGTTCTGCATGTCACAAAAACACAGTAACTACAAATTGTTTTATAATATATAAGAATATATTTGTGTTACACAAACTAACCGTCAACAGCAAACAATGACTCGAGCGCAAGGCAGCGATACAATTAAGATAATGTGTGTAGGTAGTGAGCCAAGTTACTGCAACAGTCCTTATTCCTGGAGAAATTATGTAATGATTCTCAAATGTTTCTCTAAAATGGAACGTGTAATAATGCAGTATTAAATGTATCTGTACTGTATCCTACACTCTCCTAAGTAGTACTCAACAAACTGAATTTATGAATTATTTTTTTCAGCTCAACAACTGCTAGCTACATTTTTTACTCAGTTGTTACTATGGAGGTAAATCAAAATAAAAATAACCAATTAAAGTTGGCCAAGTTGACTAAAGCAGTATACTTCTTCCTTTGCAGCAAACATATGAGAAGAATATCCGGTCTGTTGTGTGTAATTTAGTAAGTTGTACAATCACTGACAATGAGTCTGTCCAAAATGTCTTACTGGACAAAGAGGCGTAGAATAAATGCAGTAGTGGAGCAGCAGTTGCTTAGTATACAAAGGAGGGCAAATATGGCTCCACAGACAACTGAAGCAAACACCATCAATGAAATGGAAGTGGAGGATGAATTAGCTGACGCTGATGCAGGGGGCCCAGAATTTGATTTTGACACAGACACAGATTTGGACGCAGACTTAGACACGCAGGCAGCCAAAGGGATTTCAGCGGATGACCTGGTGGAATGGGCAACAAAACACAGTATCACACACAATGCACTCACTGATTTATTGAAAATAATACATCCACATCACCCATCTCTCCCTAGAGATGCTAGAACATTATTAAACACAAAACCAGTGAAAGGCATAAAATGTCTTGCTGGAGGGGAGTACTATCATTTTGGGATCCTGACAGGTTTAATTTCCAAACTCATGATTCACCCAGAAGTTACAGAGAATCCATGCATCACTTTACAAGTGAATGTAGATGGCTTGCCAATTTTCAAAAGCTCTTCCACTCAGTTTTGGCCAATCCTTGGCATGCTAGATCAGGCTGAGCAAAAGGACCCTTTTCTAATAGGGTTGTTCTGTGGAGAAAGCAAACCCACATCTGCAACGGAATTTCTGAAAGACTTTGTCGAAGAGTGTGCCATTTTGCAGAGGGATGGTTTTGCCTACAATGCAGTTAATTACCAGTTCAATCTATCTGCTTTTGTGTGTGATGCACCAGCCCGTGCATTCATTAAAAACATCAAGTCTCATAGTGGATACGGATCCTGTGAAAGGTGCACTTCCCACGGCGAATGGAATGGCAAAGTCACACACCCAGAATGTTCAGCTTCCCTGCGCACAAATGAAAGTTTTGCAGCTAACCATGACAGTGAGCACCATTTACACCCCATACAGAACCCTTTAGGCGAGGTGTCCATTGGTAAGGTCTCGCAGCTTCCCCTGGAATACATGCACCTCTGCTGCCTTGGCGTGACAAAACGGATGTTAAAAATTTGGAAAAATGGCCCTCTAAAATTTCGAATCGGTGGCCGAGCCGCAATGCAAATATCAGACGCATTGCTAGGGATGAAGAATTGCATTCCTAATGAATTTGCTCGTAAACCACGTGGTTTGCAGGACCTTGACCGGTGGAAAGCAACAGAGTTCCGGTTTTTCATGCTGTATGGAGGGCCCATTGCTCTTTCAGGGAACATAGATGAAGCAATGTATCAGCATTTCATGCTATTTTCAGTGGCGATGTTCATCCTTTTAAGTCCTGACCTTTCCAAAACACTCATCACATATGCACACAGTCTACTGGTCCTGTTTGTTCAGCACTTTAGCAGTCTCTATGGAAAGGACATGGTTGTGTACAACATTCATTCACTGCTGCATCTTTCCCAGGACGCACAGGTTTTTGGAACCTTGGACAGAATTTCAGCTTTTCCATTTGAGAACTATATGAGGAAGCTAAAAAAAATGGTACGCAAGCCAGCATACCCTCTTCAGCAGGTCGTTGGTCGAGTTTCAGAAGAGCAGCAATGTGGTTCTGCAGTTCCTCAGATGGAAGCTGACCGTCTAAAATTTTCCCATACCGATGGTCCAGTAACAAGCAAGTTCCTTGGGGCAGAACAGTACAAACAAGTCACATTCCAGAAAGGGAAAATTTCAATTACTGACGGGGACAACTGTGTGAAATTCAAGGAAGAAATTGTTCTTGTGCGCAATATCTTGAGGCAAAAGGAGGAAATCCATCTTATTTTTCAAGCATTCAGAAAAACAGAGGATTTTTTTTCGTACCCTTGCTCCTCCAGGGTTTTGGGCATCGGCCGTGTTTCACACCTGAGTAATAGGTTTGATTCTCTTCCACTGTCCTCAGTGACGCAGAAAGGTGTACTGCTCAAGCACAAACAAACAGACATTTTCTTTCCACTGATTCATCACTGTTAATTTGATTTTAACCTAAAGATTCCCTACAGTCAAATTATAAACATTTTCAATTGGAATAAAATTATAGTTTTGAGGTCTAATCAATTTAGAACTATGCACCACGATAATGATTCCTTCTACACTGATTTGTTTTAAATACATTTCATAAGCCAAGCCCCTATCCCATATATCAGTATGCAACCTTAAACTGAAAATTTCAATTACCCATTTTTTATTTATTTATTTATTTATTTTTTGCTGTGCACATATTTGGTGGGCCCCTCCACGCAGAATGGATCACTGGTAGTTATTGCCATCTTCTAGAGAAGAGAAAAAAAAAACAAAAAAAAACTTTCATTTGAGATACTTAATGACAGCAAACAATCCATCCCATTTATAAACCAATCAGAAAAAAGAAATTGAAGATGATTTAATGACTACATCCTAGTTAAATAAAATAATTTACCTAAAACAGCTATATTTAAGTGAGATTAACTGTTATATAAAGTTATATTTTCATTGTCAGTGATTGGACACTTACAACACACATGCACCCCCCTTTTTAAACAAGGGGAACACTGAAGAGGTAATACAAACACTACTACCTTGTTAAATATATTTAACAAAAAATGCACAAAACTAATTTTCCTTGCATTGTTATTTTAGAAATGTTCTGCATTGTGGAATTCACAGAGGAACAGTCAGTGGAGGTTGTTCCATCTACCTGGCTCTTTGAGAACAGCTGCTACTGGCCTCCTTTTAAACCACAGGCTGCCGTTAAAGCAGCAATGCTACAATCCATGCCATCGCCTGTTTGGAGAAGGTACCCCTGCAAGCTGATTAAAACATTTGGTAAGTAATCCAAATCTAATGCAAACCTGTCAACATTAAAAGGGGTGTTGTAGATTTTTTTTTTTTTAATTCTTACTTGACTTGGCCATTACCAGACTTTTCCCCCTTTTCTCCCTACTTAATTGAACTGTGTAATCAGCAGACAGCCAGGAGAGGTAACCAGAGCAATCAGACTCATGAGCTCACCCGGCTTAGCCCTTGTTTAGACCCTGGCAGGTTAAAGCCAATTGTTGCCCTGCCAATACTGACCTCTGGCCATATAGAGTGGAATTCAATGTACAGCCACACAACAAGCATGTTCCTTTACTTTGTGCGCCACCCAAAGGTGCCTTTAGCAGAAAATGTTAAACAGTATGTAGACAACATTTCCACTCTTCCCTTTGAGTACATTTACCTGATATATCTGTTAACTGCTACTGCAGATACCTATGCTGGAGCGAGGCAGTATCTGTCCAGGGCAGAGCACTCGGACCTCCAATCAGACATAGAGGAGGGGGGCAAGAGAAAGCGACGGTAAACTCATATTAGGTTTCAGTTATTTCACTGTATACATTTTATGTATGAACAAAAATGACTTAATTGTCTCAACTAAAGGGCAAAGCTGCATTATGAGGATGACTCATGGGGCAGCGTTGCAAAGAGGAAGACACAGTAAGTAATAAATTTTTACTATAACTATACTGACAAAAGCATCTTGTGTAAAACTCCAATTCAAAACCAAAATTTTCTACTATTATATTTGGGGAATAGCTATGACTTACCAGCTTATAGCTATGACTTACCAGTTGTACACTTGTTTTTATACAAGGAGAATCACCATAGCAGAAGGTGACTCCTCAGGAGATGAGGCGAATGGAAGTCGCCTCCACCTGCCACCTCCACCACTGCTGCTGCCACCACAACCACAATTTGGTTCTTTTTTGGCGGAGCTAGAACCAGCACCACCAACTATGGCCAAGGAAGCATGGCCTAACACCCTGGAGTGTGCTGACTATCTGTACTGGAAAGATGGCAAGTGCTTTGTTTTAGTTTACAAACATTAAATATTTCACCATTGAGTTGTGCTGAGGCAATAGGAACTTCAACCTAATTATGACTTAAATCTTACATCAGCACTACAATGGGAATATTGTTGTGTGGGAGTGCCAGATCTAATCCTTTTTTAATAAAGCATATTAAAGTATTCTAAACCTTGATTAAACCTCAAACATCAGTTCAGTGTCAAACAATGAAAATATTCCCACTCCAGCTTTCAAGACCGTACTTCAATGCCTCGAGGAGGTCAAAGTCCAGGTTGCTGACCTTCATAGAAAGGTAGACCTGCTCCTCCTCCAAAACAGTCCCACCAATCATGAGGAGCATGAAGTGCAGCTACCAATTCGGACCATGGAGGAGCTAACTATCATAGAAAAAAAGCTGCAGGATGACACATTCAAAAATTTCTGGTAAGTTATATTAATGTATCCTTATTTTTACATAACCAAATCTCACTTTGTGGCATCTCAGTTGAAAAAAAAAACTATCAAACTACCATTAAGCATTTTTTACTTTTATTTTTTTACAGCCAGCTTTCTGATTTTTGACCCTTCTTTATATCAAACCTGATTATAGTTTCAACCATTGGACTCTGTGTGCATGGTTTCTAATTTGGGCAGAATAGATATGCATCATTATAAAATACAATACACTGACATGTCCTACATTTCACTGTGTGAATTATATTTTAATTCTGGCACTCAACCTTCTAGACTCTAGACAAACATTGTCTAATTTTTGATAGTGGTTTAACAAATTCATCTCACCTTTACTTCAGTCTAGGAAGCTATCCCTAATCGGTGGGATGGACACCAAAACCACAGTGTGGAGGGTGATGGCTGCACTGCTGACCGACCCCCTGGCCTGCCACTTCAACTGGGTCGGAAAGGGGGGAATGAAAAAAGCGTTCAGGGATCTCCACCTAAAAGATGTCCTATTCAGTGAGTAATTGTGAAAACAGATCTTTAAGTTATTCAATTTTACTGACTTTCACATTCGGTGGCTTAACGGCTCTTCATTTAGTACTACTTCTGGCTTTTATAATTCAGCCGTATTTAGCAATAACGTACGATTGGTATGTGTACACGACTGCACGTATATCACTTAAATTATTCAATGTAATTATACTAAACCTTATAATTTCCAGAGTACCATTATTTTACATTAAGTTTGGTATAAAACCATTCATGTAAAAACATCAAACGTTATTACACATGTGTATTGGACGTCTTATTTAAATTGAACGCTGTAAATTAGCGTTTAAGCTACAAACACTAAACCGGAGATATGGCCCTCTCTCAGTATCATCTCTCCTTACTGCTTCTAAAAGAATTTTCTGATGTCCATCTACAGGAGTCAATAATGTTTGAGTCAAATCGAAATCAAAATAAGATCATCGGTATTATTTAAATATTTATTTTAATCCCGTCGTGTTATCATCGCTCAATGCTGATTGTTGTTTCGTGCGCCGAAACACGGATTGCTGCTTGCGCGCCGCGGTGCACCGGCTATGACTTGCACACTGCCGTGCACGGACAGTAGCCTAATGTGCGCGCCGCGGTGTACGGACCTGGACCACAAGGTGCGCTCCTCAGCTTGTATTTTGGGTTAAAGTGCGTTGCTTTGACATTGTGGATTAGAAAAAAATACATTCTTTTCCCGTCATTATCAATCTAAATTAAACCACTGCCAAATATAGGAGCTTGGTAAAACTCGAACGTGAGATTTTACTGGGGCACAGCAGATCAATACTGGGGCACGTGCCCCAGTAAGAGGGGTCTAGCAACGCCCATGGCTGGCTAGCTAGCTAGCAAGCAAGCTATATCGCTAATCAAATACTATATTAAATAAACGTTTTTCTCTTAACAAAACACTTACCAGGCTCTCCAACTGTCTCGCTGACCTTCCGCCATGCCTCCTCTTTCAGTTTGTCCTGGTACGCTTCCATTGCAGCGAATCTGTCTTAGCTGTCATCCAGGTTGTATGGGGGCGAAATTTGCTCTGATTTCCCCCCCCCCATACAACCTAAAAATTCACTCTCATTCAGGTTGTATGGGGGCGAAATTCAGCTTCACTCGCATACAACCTGAAAATCCGCTGCAGTGGAAGCATAGGCATAAGCATAAGCATATGCTTCCACTGCAGCGGATTTGGTTGGCTTCGCCCTCATTCAGGTTGTATGGGGGCGAAATTCGCTCTGATTTCGCCCCCATACAACCTGAGCAAAGTGAAATTCGCTGCAATGGAAGCGTAGGGTTACCCTACGCTTCCACTGCAGCGGATTTTCTGGTTGGCTTCACCCTCATTCAGGTTGTATGGGGACGAAATTCGCTCTGATTTCGGCCCCATACAACCTGAGCAAAGCGAAATTCACTGCAATGGAAGCGTAGGGTTAATGTGGTATAGAACAGCACACCACCACAATCAGTTTGTCCTCCATCTTGACTGAAGAGATTTCTGGAAAGGGGGAGTGGCTTCTAGCCCTACTTGAAGGTGATTGGCTTTCGCCAGGCGCTCTAGTTCAGTGTTTCTCAACCCTCTCCTGGAGGACCCCTTGTCCTGCATGTTTTAGATTTCTCCCTGCTCCAACACAGCTGATTCAAATGATCGGTTTGTTATTAAAGTGGACATGAAACAGCCTAATTTTGACGAGTTTTGAACAGAATTGAGTGTGTTGGAATTTATTTTGAGAAAATTTTAGATATAAAACGATTACACGTTAAATTATAATATATTTATGTTTGCTACTAACCAATGCTTTCGCTCTGGCTCACCGCCATATTGCCGTTGCGTCCCTGACTACGTCATGAGGTTGGTTAGTTGCAAAGTCGATCAAGGAAGACAGCACTCGCGGCGGTGGTACGTAAAATTTCGAAAGATACCTGCTTGTTGTTCGAGAGAAGAGTAATTTAAAAATAAAAAAAACATTTTTAAATCAACATTTGTCTCAAATTATTGATTTCTTTAGTAGCCGTGTACTAAGTGGGATAATGTTCAGCGACCCTCCGCTTTGCGTCGGGGTCCTGGATCACACTGTCGGGTTTTTTTTTGCAACATTGACCGGCTCACTGTACATTATCGATTACCTATTATATAATCATTTTCTTGTAAACTGGATGGCTGTGCTTTGACGAAAACAGACGTAACATAACCCTGGTCGTACCTCTCTCTGCTCTGCGTGCCGCTGGGCCCTTTCCTTACGGCGCACAGCTACTTCTTTGCTATTAGTCTGGGTCGGACGGTCTGTACACCTAGTATTATAAGAGGAAAAGTCAAACACAGAGGGAGTGGCCTGGGACTTCAGCTTGTTGGTCCGGCAAACCACCAGTACGCCTGACTCAAAAACCCTCTCGTTCACATAGTCTTTGTTTACAAAGTGCTCGTTACAAACCCTAGCATCACGGCTAACTAGGGTATTCTTTCGTTTCAGTGCAGCTAGCCAACGTTAAAGAACCGCTTGCCGCTTAAGAGGCAAAGTATGAAAGTGGAGAATCTTTGGTTTTTGACTCTAAAATTCATTGCTGCATCCAGGGGCAATCCAAAAGTGACCCCCTTGCATCGCTTTATAGTTTGGCTTTTCTTATTTTCCATTGAGTAAGTGATTGTCAGTGCTGTCACTAGTTAGCTAATGTGAACTAATGTAGAATTTCCAAGACAACCAACCTCATGACGTCGCATTCTACGCTAAAACAAAATGGCGTTTAGAAACCATTAAGCAGGGTTGCGGGGAAACACTGACATAAAACATTGAGTCATTATTTTATTTTATTTCTTTAAGGAGCTGTGCGGGCTAACTTCAAGGATGCCACAGATGAAGACATCAGTTCCTCAGGGAAGAATTGGCTGCGCTACGCCAAAGACCGTGACGGAGGGAGGAAGGCGAGGAATGCTAATTTGAATTAGTTTATTTTAAATGCAGTTGTATTCTAAATAATTTTTTAAAAAAGTAACATGTTCTGTCATTTGTGTTTTTATGTATGTATTTTGTCATGGTTTAGCCTGTTAAATTGTTCCAAATACATTTCTTTTTAAGTTTTCTGTTTTAGCTATTTATTCCATTTTAAAATCCTGTTAATGTTTTATTAAACTGTTTTTAATAAATAAGTTTTCTTAATTATATTTCTTGTCATTTCTTCATGTTAACTTAGTCTAAAATAGGCCACTCGTTTCCTCTCTTTGATATCTCCAACAACTACGTTAAAAGTGATTCAGATAAACACTTCTCCAACCTTAAATGGAAATTTCTTCTGTGTAGCGCAGCATATTTCTGCAAATGTGATATGTTGGATATAAAGGGCATATAATTGTTTCTGCCGACTTCAGAAGACCAAAATGTTGTATTTATCCTAGTACCGTGTCTACTAACAAATACCTCTTTGCTGTAGAAAAAAATGACACTGAAACCAAATGGTAGCCTATAGGCTAATCAGTAACGGTTGGCTGGCGACCACCGGTGTTATCTTAACGTTCTAGAACCAAATACTGCTCTGTGCAGAATATCATATGGATTATAGTTGGCTGCCGACGTTGGGCCAACTGTGCAGATAAACGGTTGGGCCACCGTCGTAAGAACAAGAGAATGCGACGTTGGGCCATCATGGTTGGGCCAACGTCGAACCGATGAGCAAAACCAACGGTTGGCCAACGTTGAAAAATGACAATGGGCCAACGTTGGGTCAACGCAAATTGTTTACTGGGAAGCTTCTCATAGTTTTCAGTTAACATTTGCTATATTTTTAACATTAAATTGCTGTTTCCTCAAAGCTAAAATTAGCTAGAATTTCTCCAATCTAGTGTTCAAATTGCACCAGTTTTAGCATACGCGCTAAACGGCTAATCACACCGGTGTGACCGTAGGGTTAATAATTTCCAATGCACCAACTGTAATTACAGACATGCGAGCCGCAGATATATTTACCATTGCTTCGTTTAGGCAGAATAAGTTAAACGCTATAGTTTATCCGCTCAATAACGTTAGTGGTCTTCCATTGATAAACATGGCATTAGCTAGCTTTGTGGGTAACCTAATTTAGCAATGGACAGCATTATAAGATGCTGTAATCGATGTTGCTGGAGAATTTTTAGAAGTGATGAGGGAGAAATGATAGGACCGTTGTTTCTTTACTCGCTAGAACTGCCACTGTTTCATAAATAAACCTGATGACAAACCTCAAGTTTGTCAACAGCTTAGCCTACACCCCTCAACTACTGTAATGTTAAACGTAATTTTGATGTTTGACTGACGGTACTGGCTTTCATGTTACAGCAGCAAAACCAGGCATGGCTGACATGAATGTTGTCAGGCTTGTTTAGGCTTAGGAGAAGTGATGGGGGATATTTATTATTATTTAAGTAATGTATTTCTCATGACAGTTATCAGTTTACCATGAACGCAGATGAGCTCCGTCGTGGGCTACTCTGCTCGACTCTGCTTGGGTCAGCAGATTGTTGTGATTTGTGGCATTCCAACCACGTGTGTTGCCAACAGTGGAGTTGCATTGTGCCCTCTGGTGGACAAACTACGCAACGACAACACTCAAAACATGGTTGAAGGATCCATTTTCTGTCTCTCCGTTTCTTTTTTAATTGTCATTTATCGGCCGTTATAAACGCCAATACCGATGTATCTGTAATTAGCTCATATCGCCGATAATATCAGCGCACCGATTTATCGGTCAGGCTCTAATTCAAAATAAATATCGCGGCTCCGTCAGCAGACACGGCAATGGGAAATAAAAAGTAGCCGGTGATCGCCGAGCTTGTGCTTTGGGACTCAAACAGAGGGCCTAATGGTTTAGATCAACCCCTAGCTAAGTTTCTCAGCCTGGGAGAATGCTACCTGCAGCGATGCCATGCTTCTCTCTGCTTCCGGTGGGGCATGAAACCATTTTTAAATGGTTTAAGGTGGCTCCGTAAGCAGTAACGGTGATGGGAAATAAAACTCGACAGCTGGTGATCGCCTAGTTCCTACTTAGGGACTTGAACAGAGGGCGTAATTTTTCTGTTTGTACACTTACACAAGGATACTGGACAGCGAATAAAGTTTTCTGTAACTCTATTGTGTCTCTGCTCATTCAAAATAAATATTGTGGCGAGAAACTTAGCTAGGGGTCGGTCGAAACCATTACGCCCTCAGTCTGATTTTTTGCCGCAATCAAGACACACAAACAAACTTTATTCAAAATATTCAACTAAACAGCAGATTGGGCCCAAGGTCGGCCCCTTTGTAACTGGAAGAACCGTGGGCCCGGGGCAGCCGCACCCTCTGCCCCCCCGCTCGCTCCGCTACAGAGCACAATGCTGTTTTTTATCAAGCACATTTATGATATCGTTTGTCACTGCCAGGGCTGCAGTGATAGTGCTGTGCCCTGATCTAAAGCCAGACTGAACCCCACTCAGAATGTTGTTTTTAAGTAGGTAATTTGTAAGCTGAGCATTCACAAGGACTTGGCCAATACAGGAAGCTTGGAGATAGGACGGTAATTATTTACATTTGAAGGGTCTCCACCTTGCTTGTTCTAGGCATGACGGCACTAGAACAGGCCAATCCAGTTTGTCAGACAGTGTGTTGTGGGCCAGGGTTTTGAACACATCTCGGGAGGATGTGGGCTCATATCCCACAAGGATCAGCAGTGCAGCTGTTGTTTCAGATTGTGTAGGTTGTTCCGAGGTACAGGCAGATCTAACCACTTTCCCCATGTTCAGGGGAGGACCAGTCCCACAGCATTGGCTGTATTAATACACATTCCCACAAAGTGTGAGTCCTCATGACCCAGAGAACAACTCCTTTCAGAGTTCAGCTCCTGGGCTTGTATCCTATAAATTATGGCGGTGCGCATAGACGCAGCGGCTCAGTGCTCTCACCCTCAGTGCTTTGTATTGTTGTTTGTGTACGTGTTGTTTCTCGTCCTTACTACATTCTGTTGGGCAAACAACACCTACGGCCGGCACAATCTCCTAAAGATAGGAGTTTTGAGCGAGAGGAGCGTTACAGTAGAGTTTCTCCGCTCACACGACATATCAGTGGATATAGCGAGGAGCCCCGGCTCTCCGTGGATTACCATCCCCGCGGGAAGGAGGCGGAGGCACAAGATACAGCCATGCTGCACCCAGCGGCCCACAGCAACTTCAACTTTACCCTTCACACTGTGGAAGAGTGCGAGGTGAGGAGCACGCTGAGGGCCATTAACCCGGGGAAGGCTGCGGGCCCTGACGGCATCTCCGGACGCGTGCTGAAGGGCTGTGCAGACCAGTTGGCTGGGATCTTTACTAGGATCTTCAACAGGTCCCTATCCCAGTGTGCTGTTCCATCCCGCCTAAAGTCCTCCACCATAGTCCCTCTGCCCAAAAAACCCTCCATCACCAGCCTCAACGACTACCGGCCAGTAGCACTCACCCCTGTGGTGATGAAGTGCTTCGAAAAACTGGTACGGAGTCACATCATATCATTCCTACCCCCCACCTTTGACCCACATCGGTTTGCATACAGGGCTAATAGGTCTAAAGCTGCGTTTTAACCGAACGCGACACGAAATTTCGTTTCGCTTTCCTCGCACGGGTTTGATCGCTTGCCTGAAAAATGAACACGCAAATTTCGCGTCACGTCACAGCAAGCATTTTTCATTACACCAACGCTGCTAGCAAGTTTGCTAGCGACAATAGAAGACAGCTAAGTTATCTTGTGTTGCTAGCTCGTTAGTTAATTAGCTTATATAAATACGGCACACAAGCAGTTTGTCATTTCTTGTGAACTGTCTTTTTTAAGAAGTAATGTTCCTCTAAAGTTTCAAAGCTAACGGCCAACACAACGATGGGTCCACGTTTTGAAACGTCAGCTAATGGACAACACCAATCAGCCTGAGAGTTCTGGAAAGGCCGGGCTTCTAGCCCCACTTGAAGGTGATTGGCTTTCGCCAGGCGAAATTTTCGCTTGAGTTGAACATTTTTAACTCAATGAACGCTCATTACGCCCATTTCGCGGCCGCTCGCAGTTTCGCGCGATTAACTCCGCCCATTTGCCTCCTGCCGTTGACTTTTCATGCATTCACGATGCGTGAAAATTTCGCGTCGCGTTCGGTTAAAACACACCTTAAGGAGGATGCTGTAGCCACAGCTCTTCCCGCTGCGCTGACCCACCTGGAGCAGCAGAGGAGCTACGCTCGGCTCCTCTTTGTGGACTACAGCTCAGCGTTCAACACCATCCTCCCCCACAGACTGGTGTGTAAACTGTTGGACCTGGGTCTGCCTTACTCCACATGTCTTTGGATTAAAGACTTCCTGACGGGACGCAAACAGAGGGACAGAGTAGGCCCCCACATCTCAACAGCTCTCAGCCTCAGCACCGACTCCCCTCAGGGCTGTGTGCTGAGCCCCCTGCTCTATACCCTCTATACATATGACTGCACCCCTGTCCTCTCCAGCAACACCTTTGTCAAATTTGCTGACGACACCACAGTGGTGGGGCTCATCTCAGGGGGCGATGAGTCCGCCTACTGGGACGAGGTGGAGCGGCTATCAGTGTGGTGCAGAGACAACAACCTGCTCCTGAACACGTCAAAGACAGAGGAGTTAGTCATCGATTTCAGGAAGGAAAAACGGACATTCAACCCATAATCATCGGCGGGGACTGTGTGGAGAGGGTCACGGACTTCCGTTTTCTGGGAGTTCACATTGAGAAGGACCTGACCTGGGGCATGAACACCACAGAACTGGTAAAGAAGGCACAGCAGAGACTCTACTTTCTGAGGGTCCTCAGGAAGAACAACATAGACACAGACAACAGAGACTGCTGGTGTCCTTCTACCACTCCACCACAGAGAGCATTCTCACTTACTGCCTCTGTGTGTGGTTTTCCAGCTGCACTGTGGCACACAAAAAAGAGCTTTGGAAGGTCGTCAAGACTGCTGAGGAAATCACCAGGTGCCCTCTCCCCACTCTGGAGGACCTACACAGTTCCTGCTGCCTCAAGAGAGCCCATGACATCATAAAGGACACATCCCACCCCGGTCACTCTCTGTTCGAACTGCTACCGTCAGGCAGACGGTATAGAGCCATTAGAACAAGGACAAACCGACTCAAAAACAGTTTTTATCTAATAGCTGTACAAGCTTTAAATGCCACAAAACATAATGTTCACGTTCACTGTGCAATAAGGGATCTGTGCAATTAATGTTCATGGTTCTTCACTGTGCAATAAGGGTTCTCACTCTGCAATAAGGGACCTGTGCAATTTTTTCTGGCAGAATGTAGATATCTCTGTGTGTTTTTACTTGTGTTCTACCTTTTTTACTTTTTTATATAGCCTTACTTTTTAGATTATTTTTATAGATTATTTATAAGCTTTTTATTGATCCTTTGCACTATTGAGGATTGCACTCAATTTTCGTTGTAAATGTTAGAATGACAATAAAGAATTATTCTATTCTATTCTATTCTATTCTATTCTATTCTATTCTTTGACGCCGTGGCGGTGTTTTACGTAGAGAGATTTAATGATGTTCAAGTACAAGAGAAGATCTAAAATGATAGAAGTGTCAGTTACCTCCTGTGTACCCCCTCAATGTTTGTAAATATGGTAAGCGAGCAATAATGGACAATGAACAATTGGACACTTGATTACTAAATAAAAATATCTTTCACATGTTTGTAAGGATGACGGAGCGGAGTCATCACAGATGGCTGTGGCCCCTGTGTCTCTGCACGGTTCGTGTTAGCTTCAGGAAAATGGATCATTTTTAAACCATGCATCTGGAATGTGAAAACCAGTTGGGTTTACTGAAACAATCGCGATGTGAGTGGAAATTGGTGTATTTTCAAATGAGGACCTGGTACTTTTGGTATGACTGGCGAAAGAATTACGCGAATGAGAGTCGTGGCAGAAATCAAGAGCTAAGCCAAGGCACTTAAACCCAGCACCACTGTTTTTGAGGTTTGGAAAAGTCTTGGAGGATATAATTTTCTTATTTTCTCATTTTAAGATTAAGTGTTACTAAAGTGTTTTATTACTGTAAGTGAAACATACGTGGGTCAATATTTTTCGGGAACATAAGATTTAGAAACTTTTTTCAGTAAATGTTATCGTAATGCCTTCATTAAAATAAACAAATAAACAACTTTTTTGCATAAATAATCATGCAATGAGTAATGTTTCTTGTCACACATACAAATTTATTTATTTATTTATTTATCATTTAGTCTTATGTGAAGAAGACTGCGGTCCTGCCCTGGTGTGTGTGCACTGCTCCCTCTTGGGGGGTTATAGCTGGGTGTCTGAGAATTTAACCTGACCCTGACATCGTGGTCTTCGTACGTGTTACAGGTCCCAGTGTTGGGTGCCACCGTAACAAAAATGTAACCTGTATCAAGCAGGTAAAACAGGAGCAATGAGGACACGGTGTGTTTCGTTTCCCTCCAGATTGCTTCTCTGGTTGTTTTATTAAACAACTCAAAACCATGTAAACATACACATTTCTGGTCCTATGCATTTCAGTTCTTTATGTTTTATTCAGTCCCTTGCCTAAGTTCACTAGAGTTCATCACTTAACTAAATATTTTCAACATTTCAAGAAAGCACACATTCACTCTGGTCAGTCGCTATCTTGGTGATAAACACATTTCCATTGACTTTTATATTCAATAAACATCTTTAGTAATTAAAATACATTTTTTCCCACAGTATGCAACTGGTTGAAACACTATTATTCATATCTAGTGTAATCCAAAAGTAGTATACACCACTTGACATTAAGCTCTGCAATGGTTACAGGCCACTGAAATGTATGAACTAGAAAATGCTTATGCCACATGTTTTACCCATATGTTTTAACAGAAAACCAATTTAGGTATCACTAACATGTTGTTAGTGATACTTAAATCAGTTTTCTGTATAAGCATTTAATACCTAAATCGGTTTTCTGCATAAGCATTTAATATTCAATTTACTATTTTCAGTCGCTCATTTTAACAAAGTGCGTATTAGTTAGAAACACCTCAAGAAACGATAACTGAACTAGAAAAGTGCATTTCCTGAAGGAAATGCAGAGTGTGCTTGCAACCCGGCAGCGAAAACATGGTAACGTATATGAGATGATCGCTAAGATGTGGCTAGGTGGTTACCAGGCTGTTGCTAGGTGGTTGCCAGGGTGTTACTGGGTGGTTGCTAGGCTGTTGCTACGTGGTTGCTAAGGTATATGAGGTGGTTGCTAGGGTGTTGCTAGGTGGTTACTAGGGCATTGCTAGATGGTTACTAAGGTATATGATTTAGTTGCTAGTACGTTGTTGGGTGGTTGATAGGGGGTTGCTAGGGTAAACAATAATGTCGCTGGGGCATTGCTAGGGCATTGCTGAGCAGTTACCAGGGTGTTGCTAAGTGGTTGCAAGGGTAAACAATATGGTCGCTGGGCATTGCTAGGGCGTTGCTGGGTGGTTGCCAAAGTGTTGCTAAGTGGTTGCCACTTGGTTGCTAGGGTGTTGCTGGGTGGTTGCCAGGGTGTTGCTAAGAGGTTGCTAGTGTAAACAATATGGTCTCTGGGCGTTGCTAGGGCGTTGCTGGGTGGTTGCCAAACTGTTTCCAAGTGGTTGCTAGTTGGTTGCTAGGGTGTTGCTATGCGGTTGCTAGGGTGTTACTAAGTGGTTGCTAGGCAGTTGCTAGGGTAAACAATATGGTCGCTGGGTGTTGCAAGGGCGTTGCTAAGTGGTTGCTAGGTGGTTGCTAAGGTGTTGCTAGGCGGTTGCTAGGGTGTTACTAAGTAGTTGCTAAGTGGTAAGCTAGGGTAAACAATATGGTTGCTAGGGACACACCCACCTTTGGTGAGTGTTGGGTCACATGACCCAAAGCAGCATATCAGGTCCCGTGGCTATTGGTCAAATGGTGGCCAGGTGGTAACACTTTGAAAAATGAATTGAAGTCAATGGCAGGATGGAGGGATGAATAAACGAGTAAAAGACGAGTGCGGGTCAGTATGGGTTTCAAGGAGTGTTGGGTGGCATGACCTGAGCCAGCATGTGTGGTACTGTGACCGTAGGCCAAAAAGTGACCGAGCGGTAAGACTTTGAAAAATGAATTGAAGTCAATGGGAGGATGGAGGGATGAATGAGTAAAAAAAACTGATTAAAAAAATGACAAAAAGACGAGTGCGGGTCAAAACGGTCTTGGATGAGTGTTGGGTGATTTGTCCCGAGGCAACATGTGAGGTATGGTGGCCCGGGGGTGAAAAGTGAGCAGTGGGAAGGCCATTAAGG
>JAFDVH010000244.1:0-13866 GCA_019176425.1 Megalops atlanticus | reverse complement strand
TGTGAGTTAAGGACATTGCTGGTTGCTGTTTTGCCAATTGGTTTTATTTGTGTTTTATTCGTTTGTTTTTATTTTACTGTACAGTCCGCGTTTTGCCGGATTTTAGCCGACATTACAGCATACCGCACAGAGTAGCCCACGTTTGTTTCCCTTTGTATTTAAGTTTTCCCTCTGTTATTTTCCTGTCTACGGTGTAGACTCGTGGTGTAGTGCAGTGGCTAACTAGCTAGCTAGCCACACACGCCGCGACTAACACCTTGTGTTGTATTGTTAATTTTATTTTACCCCGGTGTCTATCGTAATTGTTCTGTTTGTTACTGGGTGCTTAAACGAATTCTGCGGTATTTTATCTAGTTAATTTTAACCTGACAAACCAATTGGGGCTAACTGAGTTACTGACTCCCTTTTATTTTACCGTTGGTTTTAGTGCTTGTTTTACCTTTTTTTATTTGCTGCGCGGTTCGGGTTGCACTTGCGGGAAGGAGGCGGTAGCGCATCTTAGGAGGTGGCCGTCTTTTCACAAACTGTGTGTGGGTGGGATATTGTGTGTTTGATTAACTTCACTTTGTGCAATCACCCTGTTGCTGTGCTTGCAAGCTGGTGTCGGATCACGAGTGTCTGTGGTGTCACTTCCACCTCCGATGACGTGAGTACCCCTTCCAGCAGTCGACTCTTACCCGCACGCAACCGGTGGCGCCCCTAGTGGCCCAGGAGGACCTATTGCGCCACCCTTCTGTTTTCTGTATGTATTTTAGTTGGTTCTGTTGACAATAAACCAAATTGTTTTACTTTGGAACTCACGCCTCTGCTTACTTATTCAGTTAAGGGTACCTGAGTGGGGAGCTCAATAAGGCCCTGTGAAATAACTATTTCCTTGGGCGCAATTCCCAAGGTGGCGTAGTCTGGACCAGTACCCCACGCTACACTTGCTTCCTGTTAATTTCACTGTACCGGGGCCGCGATATTTAAAAAAATTACCTCACGCCCCTCCGAAAGCAGGGAGAAGCATGGCATCGGTGACGTCTCCCAGGTTCAACACTCGGATACCATTAGGCAATCCCTTTCAGTCCGCAAGGAGGAGCTCCGCGATCGCCTGCTACTTTTAATACCACAATAAGGCGACGCGATATTTAAAAACAATCTCACGCCCCTCTGGAAGGGGAGAGAAGCATGACATCGCTGATGTTAGAATCCTGCCAGCGTCATACAGTCGGTGTCAATCGAAACCACCAGGGACTCTGTTTGAGTCCCAAAGCACAAACTCAGTGATCGGGGGCAACTTTTAATTTCACATCTCACGTCACTCTGACAGGAGAGAGAGGCATGACATCGCGAAAGTTAGCAACGGCCCAGGGTCAGAAACTCGGTGTCAATCTGAACCGTTAGGCCCTGTGTTTGAGTCACAAAGCAGGAGTTCGGTGATTGCTGGTTACTTTTAATTTCACATCTCAAGTCCGTCGGAAAGGAGAGAGAAGCATGAAATCGCTGATGTTAGAATCCTCCCAGGATCAGAAACAAAGCTAGGTGCGAATCGAAACAATTACGGCCTTCTGTTTGAATCCCAAGGCACAAGATCAGTTATCGCTGCATACTTTTAATTTCACATCGCCAGAGCTGAGATATTTAAAAATGACCTCACGCCCTTCCGAAAGGGGATAGAAGCATAAGATCGCTGAAGTTAGCAGCCTCCTAGGATCAAAAACATAGCTAGGTGTGAATTCAAACCACTAGGCCCTCTGTTTGAATCCCAAAGCACAAGCGCAGTGATCGCTGCATACTTTTAAATTCACATCGCCAGAGCAGAGATATTTAAAAATGACCTCACGCCCTTCCGAAAGGGGATTGAAGCATGAGATCGCTGAAGTTAGCAGCCTCCCAGGGACAAAAACTAGATCTCAATCAAAACTACTTTTCCCTCTGTTTGAATCCCAAAGCACCAGCTTCAGTGATCACTTGCTTCCTGTTAATTTCACATCGCCAGAGCAGAGATATTTAAAAATGAACTCATGCCCTTCCGAAAGCAGGGAGAAGCATGGCATCGGTGAAGTTGGCAGTCTCCCAGGTTCAGAAACTGGATCTCAATCAAAACCATTTTTCCCTTTCAGTCCCAAAGCAGGAGCTCCGTGATCACCTGCTTCCTTTAATATCACAATAAGGCGACGCGATATTTAAAAATTACCTCACGCCCCTCTGGAAGGAGAGAAGCATGACATCGCTGATGTTAGAAGTCTCCCAGGTTCAGACACTGGGTTTCAATGGATACCATTAGGGACTCTGTTTGAGTCCCAAGCAGGAACTCAGTTATCGATCACATGCTTTTTCACATCTCACGTCCCTCTGACAGGAGAGGGAGGCATGACATCGCGAATGTTAGCAACAGCCCAGGGTCAGAAACAAAGCTAGTTGCAATCTGAACCGTTAAGGCCTGTGTTTGAGTCACAAAGCAGGAGTTCGGTGATCGCTGGTTACTTTTAATTTCACATCTCAAGTCCGTATTTAAAGGAGAGAGAAGCATGACATCGCTGATGTTAGAATCCTCCCAGGATCAGAAACAAAGCTAGGTGCGAATCGAAACAATTACGGCCTCTGTTGGAATCCCAAGGCACAAGATCAGTTATCGCTGCATACTTTTAAATTCACATCGCCAGAGCTGAGATATTTAAAAATGACCTCACGCCCTTCCGAAAGGGGATAGAAGCATGACATCGCTGACGTTAGAATCCTCCTAGGATCAAAAACATAGCTAGGTGTGAATTCAAACCACTAGGCCCTCTGTTTGAATCCCAAAGCACAAGCGCAGTGATCGCTGCATACTTTTAAATTCAGATCGCCAGAGCAGAGATATTTAAAAATGACCTCACGCCCTTCCGAAAGGGGATAGAAGCATGAGATCGCTGAAGTTAGCAGCCTCCCAGGGTCAGAAACTCGATCTCAATCAAAACTATTTTTCCCTCTGAGACCCAAAGCACCAGCTCCGTGATCACTTGCTTCCTGTTAATTTCACAATACCGGGGAGATATTTAAAAAATTACCTCACGCCCCTCCGAAAGGAGGGAGAAGCATGGCATCGGTGAAGTTAGCAGTCTCCCAGGTTCAGACACTGGGTTTCAATGGATACCATTAGGCAATCCCTTTCAGTCCGCAAGAAGGAGCTCCGCGATCGCCTGCTACTTTTAATATCACAATCAGGCGAGCAGCGATATTTAAAAACAATCTCACGCCCCTCTGGAAGGGGAGAGAAGCATGACATCGCTGATGTTAGAATCCTGCCAGCGTCATACAGTCGGTGTCAATCAAAACCACCAGGGACTCTGTTTGAGTCCCAAAGCACAAACTCAGTGATCGGGGCAGCTTTTAATTTCACATCTCACGTCCCTCTGACAGGAGAGGGAGGCATGACATCGCAAAAGTTAGCAACAGCCCAGGGTCAGAAACTGGGTGTCAATCTGAACCGTTCGGCCCTGTGTTTGAGTCACAAAGCAGGAGTTCGGTGATCGCTGGTTACTTTTAATTTCACATCTCAAGTCCGTCGGAAAGGAGAGAGAAGCATGACATCGCTGATGTTAGAATCCTCCCAGGATCAGAAACAAAGCTAGGTGTGAATCGGAAACCAGTAGGCCCTCTGTTTGAATCCCAAAGCACAAGCGCAGTGATCGCTGCATACTTTTAAATTCACATCGCCAGAGCTGAGATATTTAAAAATGACCTCACGCCCTTTCGAAAGGGGATAGAAGCATGACATCGCTGATGTTAGAATCCTCCCAGGATCAAAAACAAAGCTAGGTGTGAATTCAAACCACTAGGCCCTCTGTTTGAATCCCAAGGCACAAGATCAGTTATCGCTGCATACTTTTAATTTCACATCGCCAGAGCTGAGATATTTAAAAATGACCTCACGCCCTTCCGAAAGGGGATAGAAGCATGACATCGCTGACGTTAGAATCCTCCTAGGATCAAAAACATAGCTAGGTGTGAATTCAAACCACTAGGCCCTCTGTTTGAATCCCAAAGCACAAGCGCAGTGATCGCTGCATACTTTTAAATTCACATCGCCAGAGCAGAGATATTTAAAAATGACCTCACGCCCTTCCGAAAGGGATAGAAGCATAAGATCGCTGAAGTTAGCAGCCTCCCAGGATCAAAACATAGCAAAGTGTGAATTCAAACCACTAGGCCTTCTGTTTGAATCCCAAAGCAAAAGCTCAGTGATCGCTGCATACTTTTAAATTCACATCGCCAGAGCAGAGATATTTAAAAATGACCTCACGCCCTTCCGAAAGGGGATAGAAGCATAAGATCGCTGAAGTTAGCAGCCTCCTAGGATCAAAAACATAGCTAGGTGTGAATTCAAACCACTAGGCCCTCTGTTTGAATCCCAAAGCACAAGCGCAGTGATCGCTGCATACTTTTAATTTCACATCGCCAGAGCAGAGATATTTAAAATGAACTCAAGCCCTTCCGAAAGGGGGTTTAAGCATGAGATCGCTGAAGTTAGCAGCCTCCCAGGGACAGAAACTCGATCTCAATCAAAACTATTTTTCCCTCTGAGACCCAAAGCACAGCTCCGTGATCACTTGCTTCCTGTTAATTTCACATCGCCGGGAGCGATATTTAAAAATTACCTCACGCCCTCCGAAAGCAGGGAGAAGCATGGCATCGGTGAAGTTGGCAGTCTCCCAGGTTCAGACACTGGGTTTCAATGGATACCATTAGGCAATCACTTTGAGTCCCAAAGCAGGAGCTCCCGTGATCGCCTGCTACTTTTAATATCACAATAAGGCAGAGCAGAGATATTTAAAAACAATCTCACGCCCCTCTGGAAGGGGAGAGAAGCATGACATCGCTGATGTTAGAATCCTCCCAGGTCAGAAACTCGGTGTCAATCGAAACCACCAGGGACTCTGTTTGAGTCCCAAAGCACAAACTCAGTGATCGGGGCAACTTTTAATTTCACATCTCATATTCCCTCTGACAGGAGAGAGAGGCATGACATCGCATGGCATCGTTAGCAACGGCCAGGGTCAGAAACTGGGTGTCAATCTGAACCGTTAGGCCCTGTGTTTGAGTCACAAAGCAGGAGTTCGGTGATCGCTGGTTGCTTTTAATTTCACATCTCAAGTCCGATATTTAAAAACAGAGAGAAGCATGACATCGCTGATGTTAGAATCCTCCCAGGATCAGAAACAAAGCTAGTTGCGAATCGAAAAACCAGGGCCTCTGTTGGAATCCCAAGGCACAAGATCAGTTATCGCTGCATACTTTTAATTTCACATCGCCAGAGCTGAGATATTTAAAAATGACCTCACGCCCTTCCGAAAGGGGATAGAAGCATGACATCGCTGACGTTAGAATCCTCCTAGGATCAAAAACATAGCTAGGTGTGAATTCAAACCACTAGGCCCTCTGTTTGAATCCCAAAGCACAAGCGCAGTGATCGCTGCATACTTTTAAATTCACATCGCCAGAGCAGAGATATTTAAAAATGAACTCACGCCCTTCCGAAAGGGGGAGAAGCATGAGATCGCTGATGTTAGCAGCCTCCCAGGGTCAGAAACTCGATCTCAATCAAAACTATTTTTCCCTCTGAGACCCAAAGCACCAGCTCCGTGATCACTTGCTTCCTTTAATTTCACAGTACGGGCCGCGATATTTAAAAAATGACCTCACGCCCTTCCGAAAGGGGGGAGAAGCATGGCATCGGTGAAGTTAGAAGTCTCCCAGGTTCCAAACACTGGGTTTCAATGGATACCATTAGGCAATCTGTTTGAGTCCCAAAGCACAAGGAGCTCCATTCTTTTAATTTCACATCTCACGTCCCTCTGACAGGAGAGGGAGGCTTGACATCGCTGAAGTTAGCAACAGCCCAGGGTCAGAAACTCGATCTCAATCTGAACCGCTATTTTTGTTTGAGTCACAAAGCAGGAGTTCGGTGATCACTGGTTACTTTTAATTTCTCTCAAGTCCCTCGGAAAGGAGAGAGAAGCATGACATCGCTGATGTTAGAATCCTCCCAGGTTCAGACACTGGGTGTCAATGGAAACCATTTTTCCCTCCCTTTCACCCAAAGCACCAGCTCCGCGATCACTTGCTACTTTTAATATCACAATACTGGGGCCGCGATATTTAAAAACCTCACGCCCCTCTGGAAGGAAGTAGAAGCATGACATCGCTGATGTTAACAACCTCCCAGGTTGAGACACTCGGTGTCAATCGAAACCACCAGGGCCTCTGTTTGAGTCCCAAAGCAGGAGCTCAGTGATCGCTGGCAACTTTTAATTTCACATCTCACGTCCCTCTGACAGGAGAGAGGCATGACATCGCGAAAGTTAGCAACCCTCCCAGGGTCAGAAACAAAGCTAGGTGTCAATCTGAACCGTTCGGCCCTGTGTTTGAGTCACAAAGCAGGAGTTCGGTGGTCGCTGGTTACTTTTAATTTCACATCTCAAGTCCGTCGGAAAGGAGAGAGAAGCATGACATCGCTGATGTTAGAATCCTCCCAGGATCAAAAACAAAGCTAGGTGCGAATCGAAACAATTACGGCCTTCTGTTGGAATCCCAAAGCACAAGATCAGTTTCGCGCTGCATACTTTTAATTTCACATCGCCAGAGCTGAGATATTTAAAAATGACCTCACGCCCTTCTGAAAGGGGATAGAAGCATGACATCGCTGATGTTAGAATCCTCCTAGGATCAAAAACATAGCTAGGTGTGAATTCAAACCACTAGGCCCTCTGTTTGAATCCCAAAGCACAAGCGCAGTGATTGCTGCATACTTTTAATTTCACATCGCCAGAGCAGAGATATTTAAAAATGAACTCACGCCCTTCCGAAAGGGGGTTTAAGCATGACATCGCTGAAGTTAGCAGCCTCCCAGGGACAGAAACTCGATCTCAATCAAAACTATTTTTCCCTCTGAGACCCAAAGCACCAGCTCCGTGATCACTTGCTTCCTGTTAATTTCACAATACCGGGGCCGCGATATTTAAAAAATTACCTCACGCCCCTCCGAAAGGAGGGAGAAGCATGGCATCGGTGAAGTTGGCAGTCTCCCAGGCTCAGACACTGGGTTTCAATGGATACCATTAGGCAATCCCTTTCAGTCCCCAAGGAGGAGCTCCGTGATCGCCTGCTACTTTTAATATCACAATAAGGCGACGCGATATTTAAAAACAATCTCACGCCCCTCTGGAAGGGGAGAGAAGCATGACATCGCTGATGTTAGAATCCTCCCAGCGTCATACAGTCGGTGTCAATCGAAACCATCAGGGACTCTGTTTGAGTCCCAAAGCACAAACTCAGTGATCGCCGGCTACTTTTAATTTCACATCTCACGTGCCTTTGACATGAGAGAGAGCATGACATCGCTGAAGTTAGCAGCCTCCCAGGGTCAGAAACTTCGGTGTCAATCTGAACCGTTCGGCCCTGTGTTTGAGTCACAAAGCAGGAGTTCGGTGATCGCTGGCTACTTTTAATTTCAAATCTCAGAGTCCGTCGGAAAGGAGAGAGAAGCATGACATCGCTGATGTTAGAATCCTCCCAGGATCAGAAACAAAGCTCAATCAAAACAATTACGGCCTCTGTTGGAGTCCCAAAGCACAAGCTCAGTGATCGCTGCATACTTTTAATTTCACCGGCAGAGCAGAGATATTTAAAAATGAACCTCACGCCCTGTGGAAAGGGGATAGAAGCATGACATCGCTGATGTTAGAATCCTCCCAGGATCAGAAACAGTCGGTGTCAATCGAAACCACCAGGGACTCTGTTTGAGTCCCAAAGCACAAACTCAGTGATCGCCTGCAACTTTTTCAATCAGGCAGACATCTCACGCCCTTCTGACAGGAGAGAGAGGCATGACATCGCTGAAGTTAGCAGCCTCCCAGGGTCAGAAACTCGGTGTCAATCTGAACCAACTATTTTCCCTTTGAGTCCCAAAGCAGGAGTTCCGTGATCACTTGCTTCCTGGCTACTTTTAATTTAAATCTCACGTCCCTCCGGAAAGGAGAGAGAAGCATGACATCGCTGATGTTAGAATCCTCCCAGGTTCAAAAACTGGGTTTCAATAAAACCATTTTCCTTTCAGTCCCAAAGCACCAGCTCCGCGATCACTTGCTTCCTTTTAATTTCACAATACCGGGGCCGCGATATTTAAAAATTACCTCACGCCCTCTGAAAGGAGAGAGAAGCATGACATCGCTGATGTTAGAATCAGTCTCCCAGGTTCAGACACTGGGTTTCAATGGATACCACAAACTTAGGCAATCCCTTTCAGGCCCCAAGGAGGAGGCTCAGCGATCACTGCTACTTTTAATATCACAATACGGCTAGTTCGTGATATTTAAAAATAACCTCACGCCCAAGTCTGGAAGGGGAGAGGCGCATGACATCGCTGATGTTAGAATCCTCCTATGATCAAAAACATAGCTAGGTGTGAAGTCAAACCACTAGGCCCTCTGTTTGAATCCCAAAGCACAAGCTCAGTGATCGCTGCATACTTTTAATTTCACATCGCCAGAGCAGAGATATTTAAAAATGACCTCACGCCCTTCCGAAAGGGGATTTAAGCATGAGATCGCTGAAGTTAGCAGCTTCCCAGGGTCAGAAACTCGGTCTCAATCAAAACTATTTTTCCCTCTGAGCCCCAAAGCACCAGCTCCGTGATCACTTGCTTACTTTTAATTTCACAATACTGGGGCTGCGATTTTAAAAAATTACCTCATGCCCTTAAGAAGGAAGTAGAAGCATGGCATCGGTGAAGTTAACAGCCTCCCAGGTTGAGACACTGGGTGTCAATCGACAACATTAGGGCCTCTTTTTGAGTACCAAAGAAGGAGCTCCGCCATCGCCTGCTACTTTTAATTTCACAATCTCCGACGCATCTCACGCTCAGTCCTGAAAGGAGAGAGAAGCATGACATCGCTGATGTTAGAATGCTCCCAGGATCAGAAACATAGCTAGGTTTCAATCGAAACCATTAGGGCCTCTGTTGGAATCCCAAAGCACAAGATCAGTCACGCTGCATACTTTTAATTTCACATCGCCAGAGCTGAGATATTTAAAATGACCTCACGCCCCTCTGAAAGGGGATAGAAGCATGACATCGTTGATGTTAGAATCCTCCTAGGATCAAAAACATAGCTAGGTGTGAATTCAAACCACTAGGCCCTCTGTTTGAATCCCAAAGCACAAGCTCAGTGATCGCTGAATACTTTTAATTTCACATCGCCAGAGCAGAGATATTTAAAAATGAACTCACGCCCTTCCGAAAGGAGATAGAAGCATGACATCGTTGATGTTAGAATCCTCCTAGGATCAAAAACATAGCTAGGTGTGAATTCAAACCACTAGGCCCTCTGTTTGAATCCCAAAGCACAAGCTCAGTGATCACTGCATACTTTTAATTTCACATCGCCAGAGCAGAGATATTTAAAAATGAACTCACGCCCTTCCGAAGGGGGTTTAAGCATAAGATCGCTAAAGTTAGCAGCCTCCCAGGGTCAGAAACTCGATCTCAATCAAAACTATTTTCCCTCTGAGACCCAAAACACCAGCTCCGTGATCACTTGCTTCCTGTTAATTTCACAATCGCGGGAGCAGATATTTAAAAATTACCTCACGCCCTCCGAAAGGAGGGAGAAGAATGGCATCAGTGAAGTTAGCAGTCTCCCAGGTTCAGACACTCGGTTTCAATGGATACCATTAGGCAATCCCTTTCAGTCCGCAAGAAGGAGCTCCGCGATCACCTGCTACTGTTAATATCACAATAAGGCGACACGATATTTAAAAACAATCTCACGCCCCTCTGGAAGGCGAGAGAAGCATGACATCGCTGATGTTAGAATCCTGCCAGCGTCATACAGTCGGTGTCAATCGAAACCACCAGGGACTCTGTTTGAGTCCCAAAGCACAAACTCAGTGATCGGGGCAACTTTTAATTTCACATCTCACGTCAGTCCCTCGGGAGGAGAGAGAAGCATGACATCGCTGATGTTAGAATGCTCCCAGGATCAGAAACATAGCTAGGTGTCAATCGAAAAGCCACCCTCTGTTGGAATCCCAAAGCACAAGATCAGTGATCGGGGGCAACTTTTAATTTCACATCTCACGTCCCTCTGACAGGAGAGAGGCATGACATCGCTGAAGTTAGCAGCCTCCCAGGGTCAGAAACTCGGTGTCAATCTGAACCACTAGGCCCTGTGTTTGAGTCACAAAGCAGGAGTTCGGTGATCGCTTTTAATACTTTTAATTATTTAAATCTCAAGTCCGTCTGAAAGGAGAGAGAAGCATGACATCGCTGATGTTAGAATCCTCCCAGGATCAGAAACAGCTAGGTGTGAATCAAAACAATTACAGCCTCTGTTGGAATCCCAAAGCACAAGCTCAGTGATCGCTGGCCTTTTAATTTCACCTGGCCAGAGCTGAGATATTTCAAAATGACCTCACGCCCTCTGAAGGGGAGAGAAGCATGACATCGCTGATGTTAGAATCCTCCTAGGATCAAAAACATAGCTAGGTGTGAATTCAAACCACTAGGCCCTCTGTTTGAATCCCAAAGCACAAGCTCAGTGATCGCTGCATACTTTTAATTTCACATCACAAAGCAGAGATATTTAAAAATGACCTCACGCCCTTCCGAAAGGGGATTTAAGCATGACATCGCTGATGTTAGAATCCTCCTAGGATCAAAAACATAGCTAGGTGTGAATTCAAACCACTAGGCCCTCTGTTTGAATCCCAAAGCACAAGCTCAGTGATCGCTGCATACTTTTAATTTCACATCGCCAGAGCAGAGATATTTAAAATGACCTCACGCCCTTCCGAAAGGGGATTTAAGCATGAGATCGCTGAAGTTAGGCAGCCTCCCAGGGTCAGAAACTCGGTCTCAATCAAACGTATTTTTCCCTCTGAGACGCAAAGCACCCGCTCCGTGATGACTTGCTTCCTGCTAATGTCACAATACCGGGGCCGCGATATTTAAAAATTACCTCCTCGCCCCTCCGAAAGGAGGGAGAAGCATGGCATCGGTGAAGTTAGCAGTCTCCCAGCTTCAGACACTGGGTTTCAATGGATACCATTAGGCAATCCCTTTCGGTCCCCAAGGAGGAGCTCCGCGATCGCCTGCTACTTTTAATATCACAATACGGGGACGCGATATTTAAAAACAATCTCACGCCCCTCTGGAAGGGGAGAGAAGCATGACATCGCTGATGTTAGAATCCTCCCAGCGTCATACAGTCGGTGTCAATCGAAACCATCAGGGACTCTGTTTGAGTCCCAAAGCACAAACTCAGTGATCAGGGGCAACTTTTAATTTCACATCTCACGTCCCTCTCACAGGAGAGAGAGGCATGACATCGCTAAAGTTAGCAGCCGCCCAGGGTCAGAAACTCGGTGTCAATCTGAACCGTTCGGCCCTGTGTTTGAGTCACAAAGCAGGAGTTCGGTGATCCCTGGCTACTTTTAATTTCAAATCTCACGTCAGTTAAAAAGGAGAGAGAAGCATGACATCGCTGATGTTAGAATCCTCCCATTATCAAAAACTTGGTGTCAATAAAAACCATTTTCCCTGTAAGACCCAAAGCACCAGCTCCGCGATCACTTGCTTACTTTTAATTTCACAATACTGGGGCCGTGATTTTCAAAAATTACCTCATGCCCCTCGGAAGGAAGTAGAAGCATGGCATCGGTGAAATTAACAACCTCCCAGGTTGAGACACTCGGTGTCAATCGACAACATTAGGGCCTCTCTTTGAGTACCAAAGAAGGAGCTCCGCCATCGCCGGCTACTTTTAATTTCACATCTCGTCCCTCTGACAGGAGAGAGGGCATGACATCGCGAAAGTTGCAACCGCCTAGGGTCAGAAACTCGGTGTCAATCTGAACTGTTCGGCCCTGTGTTTGAGTCACAAAGCAGGAGTTCGGTGGTCGCTGGTTACTTTTAATTTCACATCTCAAGTCCGTCGGAAAGGAGAGAGAAGCATGACATCGCTGATGTTAGAATCCTCCCAGGATCAGAAACAAAGCTAGGTGCGAATCGAAACAATTACGGCTTCTGTTGGAATCCCAAAGCACAAGATCAGCGATCGCTGCATACTTTTAATTTCACATCGCCAGAGCTGAGATATTTAAAAATGACCTCACGCCCTTCTGAAAGGGGACAGAAACATGACATCGCTGATGTTAGAATCCTCCTAGGATCAAAAACATAGCTAGGTGTGAATTGAAACCACTAGGCCCTCTGTTTGAATCCCAAAGCACAAGCTCAGTGATCGCTGCATACTTTTAATTTCACATCGCCAGAGCAGAGATATTTAAAAATGACCTCACGCCCTTCAGAAAGGGGATAGAAGCATGACATCGCTGATGTTAGAATCCTCCCAGGATCAGAAACATAGCTAGGTGCGAATCGAAACAATTACGGCCTCTGTTGCAGTGCCAAAGCACAAGCTGGGTGGTCGCTGGCTTCTTTTAATTTCACCTGGCAGTAGCCGCGATATTTAAAAATAACCTCAAGACCCTCTGGAAGGGGAGAGACGCATGACATCGCTGATGTTAGAATCCTCCTAGGATCAAAAACATAGCTAGGTGTGAATTCAAACCACTAGGCCCTGTGTTTGAATCCCAAAGCACAAGCTCAGTGATCGCTGCATACTTTTAATTTCACATCGCCAGAGCAGAGATATTTAAAAATGACCTCACGCCCTTCCGAAAGGCGATTTAAGCATGACATCGCTGATGTTAGAATCCTCCCATTATCAAAAACTCGGTGTCAATAAAAACCATTTTTCCCTGTAAGACCCAAAGCACCAGCTCCGCGATCACTTGCTTACTTTTAATTTCACAATACTGGGGCCGCAATTTTCAAAAATTACCTCATACCTCGGAAGGAAGTAGAAGCATGGCATCGGTGAAATTAACAACCTCCCAGGTTGAGACACTCGGTGTCAATCGACAACATTAGGCCTCTCTTTGAGTACCAAAGAAGGAGCTCCGCCATCGCCGCTACTTTTAATTTCACATCTCACGTCCCTCTGACAGGAGAGAGGCATGACATCGCGAAAGTTAGCAACCGCCCAGGTCAGAAACTCGGTGTCAATCTGAACCGTTCGGCCCTGTGTTTGAGTCACAAAGCAGGAGTTCGGTGGTCGCTGGTTACTTTTAATTTCACATCTCAAGTCCGTCGGAAAGGAGAGAGAAGCATGACATCGCTGATGTTAGAATCCTCCTAGGATCAAAAACATAGCTAGGTGTGAATTCAAACCACTAGGCCCTCTGTTTGAATCCCAAAGCACAAGCTCAGTGATCGCTGCATACTTTTAATTTCACATCACCAGAGCAGAGATATTTAAAAATGACCTCATGCCCTTCCGAAAGGGGATAGAAGCATGACATCGCTGATGTTAGAATCCTCCTAGGATCAAAAACATAGCTAGGTGTGAATTCAAACCACTAGGCCCTCTGTTTGAATCCCAAAGCACAGCTCAGTGAACGCTGCATACTTAATTTCACATCGCCAGAGCAGAGATATTTAAAATGACCTCACGCCCTTCCGAAAGGGGATTTAAGTATGAGATCGCTGAAGTTAGCAGCCTCCCAGGGTCAGAAACTCGGTCTCAATCAAAACTATTTTTCCCTCTGAGACCCAAAGCACCAGCTCCGTGATCACTTGCTTCCTGTTAATTTCACAATACCGGGCCAAGATATTAAAAAAATTACCTCACGCCCCTCCGAAAGGAGGGAGAAGCATGACATCGGTGAAGTTAGCAGCCTCCCAGGTTCAGACACTGGGTTTCAATGGAAATCATTAGGGCCTCCGTTTGAGTCCCAAAGACGGAGCTCCGCCATCGCCTGCTACTTTTAACTTCACAT
>JAFDVH010000243.1:0-13940 GCA_019176425.1 Megalops atlanticus | reverse complement strand
CACCTTTTGGACTCAAGAAAGTGCTTCTCAGAGCGTTTCTGGCAATCTGGTGGAACTATGTGTTGAGTGAATATCTGCACTAACAATCACTTTTTTGGACTCGGAAAGTGCATTTGAGAGCGTTTCGGCCTTCCAGTGAAAACTCTGTGTTGAGTGAATATCTGCAGTGAGAAAACACTTTTTTGGACTCAGAAAGTGCATTTGGGAGCGTTTCTGGCCTTCTACCTGAAGCTCTGTGTGGAGTGAATATCTGTAGTAAGAATCAATTTTTTGGACTCTGAAAGTGCATTTGAGAGCGTTTGTGGCCTTCCAGTGGAAACTCTGTGTTTAGTGAATATCTGTAGTAAGAATCAATTTTGGACTCCAAGTGCTTTTGAGAGCGTTTCTGGCCATCCACTGTAAACTATGTTGAATATCTGTAGTGAGAATCAATTTTATTGGACTCTGAAAGTGCATTTGAGAGCGTTTCTGGCCTTCCAGTGGAAACTCTGTGTTTAGTGAATATCTGTAGTAAGAATCAATTTTTTGGACTCTGAAAGTGCATTTGAGAAGGTTTCTAGCCATCTACTGTAAACTATGTGTTGAGTGAATATCTGCACTAAGCATCACTTTTTTGAACTCCGAAAGTGCTTTTGAGAGCGTTTCTGGCCATCCACTGTAAACTATGGGTTGAGTGAATATCTGCACTAAGCATCACTTTTTGGACTCTGAAAGTGCATTTGAGAGCGTTTCTGGCCTTCTTGTGAAAACTCTGTGTTGAGTGAATATCTGCAGTGAAAATCAATTTTGGACTCTGAAAGTGCATTTGAGAGCGTTTCTGGCCTTCTAGTGGAAACTCTGTGTTGAGTGAATATCTGCACTAAGAATCACTTTTTTGGACTCTGAAAGTGCTTTTGAGAGTGTTTCTGGCCTTTCAGTGGAAACTCTGTGTTGAGTGAATATCTGCACTAAGAATCACTTTTTGGACTCAGAAAGTGCATTTGAGAGCGTTTCTGGCAATCCAGTGAAAACTCTGTGTTGAGTGAATATCTGCAGTAAGAATCACTTTTTGGACTCAGAAAGTGCATTTGAGAGCGTTTCTGGCCTTCCAGTGGAAACTCTGTGTTGAGTGAATATCTGTAGTAAGAATCAATTTTTGGACTCTGAAAGTGCATTTGAGAAGGTTTCTGGCCTTCCAGTGAAAACTCTGTGTTGAGTGAATATCTGCAGTAAGAATCACTTTTTGGACTCTGAAAGTGCATTTGAGAGCGTTTCTGGCCTTCCAGTGAAAACTCTGTGTTGAGTGAATATCTGCACTAACAATCAATTTTTGGACTCTGAAAGTGCATTTGAGAGCGTTTCTGGCCTTCCAGTGGAAACTCTGTGTTGAGTGAATATCTGCACTAAGAATCAATTTTTGGACTCTGAAAGTGCATTTGAGAGCGTTTCTGGCCTTCCAGTGAAACTCTGTGTTGAGTGAATATCTGCAGTAAAAATCAATTTTTGACTCAGAAAGTGCTTTGAGAGCGTTTCTGGCCTTTCCAGTGGAAACTCTGTGTTGAGTGAATATCTGCACTAAGAATCAATTTTTGGACTCAGAAAGTGATTTTGAGAGCGTTTCTGGCCTTCCAATGAAAACTCTGTGTTGAGCGAATATCTGCAGTGAGAATCAATTTTGGACTCCGAAGTGCATTTGAGAGCGTTTCTGGCCTTCCAGTGAAAACTCTGTGTTGAGTGAATATCTGCACTAGAATCACTTTTTGGACTCTGAGAGTGCTTTTGAGAGCGTTTCTAGCCTTCAGTGGAAACTCTGTGTTGAGTGAATATCTGCACTAAGAATCACTTTTTGGACTCTGAAAGTGCATTTGAGAGCGTTTCTGGCCTTCCAGTGAAAACTCTGTGTTGAGTGAATATCTGCAGTAAGAATCACCTTTTTGGACTCCAAAGTGCATTTGAAAGTGCTTCTGAAAACTCTGTGTTATCTGCAGTGAGAATCAATCTCTGGTGGAACTGGCAATCCTGTGTGTTGAGTGAATATCTGCACTAAGAATCACTTTTTGGACTCTGAAAGTGCATTTGAGAGCGTTTCTGGCCTTCCAGTGAAAACTCTGTGTTGAGTGAATATCTGCAGTGAGAATCACTTTTTGGACTCAGAAAGTGCTTTTGAGAGCGTTTCTGGCCTTCCTTGTGGAACTCTGTGTTGAGTGAATATCTGCACTAAGAATCAATTTTTTTGGACTCCGAAAGTGCATTTGAGAGCGTTTCTGGCCTTCCAGTGGAAACTCTGTGTTGAGTGAATATCTGCACTAAGAATCACTTTTTTGGACTCTGAAAGTGTATTTGAGAGTGTTTCTGGCCTTCCAGTGGAAACTCTGTGTTGAGTGAATATCTGCAGTAAGAATCAATTTTTGGACTCTCAAAGTGCATTTGAGAGCGTTTCTGGCCTTCTACCTGGAAGCTCTGTGTTGAGTGAATATCTGCAGTAAGAATCAATTTTTGGACTCTGAAAGTGCATTTGAGAGCGTTTCTGGCCTTCCAGTGGAAACTCTGTGTTTAGTGAATATCTGTAGTAAGAATCAATTTTTGGACTCAAAGTGCTTTTGAGAGCGTTTCTGGCCATCCACTGTAAACTATGTGTTGAGTGAATATCTGCACTAAGAATCACTTTTTGGACTCTGAAAGTGCATTTGAGAGCGTTTCTGGCCTTCTTGTGAAACTCTGTGTTGAGTGAATATCTGTAGTGAGAATCAATTTTTTGGACTCTGAAAGTGCATTTGAGAGCGTTTCTGGCCTTCCAGTGGAAACTCTGTGTTTAGTGAATATCTGTAGTAAGAATCAATTTTTGGACTCTGAAAGTGCATTTGAGAAGGTTTCTGTCCATCTACAGTAAACTATGTGTTGAGTGAATATCTGCACTAAGCATCACTTTTTGAACTCCGAAAGTGCTTTTGAGAGCGTTTCTGGCCATCCACTGTAAACTATGGGTTGAGTGAATATCTGCACTAAGAATCACTTTTGGACACTGAAAGTTCATTTGAGAGCGTTTCTGGCCTTCTTGTGAAAACTCTGTGTTGAGTGAATATCTGCAGTGAGAATCAATTTTTGGACTCTGAAAGTGCATTTGAGAGCGTTTCTGGCCTTCCAGTGAAAACTCTGTGTTGAGTGAATATCTGCAGTGAGAATCACTTTTGGACTCTGAAAGTGCATTTGAGAGCGTTTCTGGCCTTCCAGTGAAAACTCTGTGTTGAGTGAATATCTGCAGTGAGAATCACTTTTTTGGACTCTGAAAGTGCTTTTGAGAGCGTTTTCTGGCCTTCCTGTGGAAACTCTGTGTTGAGTGAATATCTGCAGTAAGAATCATTTTTTGGACTCTGAAAGTGCTTTTGAGAGCGTTTCTGGCCATCCACTGTAAACTCTGGGTTGAGTGAATATCTGCACTAAGAATCACTTTTTGGACTCTGAAAGTGCATTTGAGAGCGTTTCTGGCCTTCCAGTGAAAACTCTGTGTTGAGTGAATATCTGCAGTGAGAATCACTTTTTGGACTCTGAAAGTGCGTTTGAGAGCGTTTCTGGCCTTCCAGTGAAAACTCTGTGTTGAGTGAATATCTGCAGTGAGAATCACTTTTTGGACTCTGAAAGTGCTTTTGAGAGCGTTTCTGGCCTTCCTGTGGAACTCTGTGTTGAGTGAATATCTGTGTTGAGTAATATCAATCAATTTTTTTGACTCTGAAAGTGCATTTGAGAGCGTTTCTGGCCTTCCAGTGGAAACTCTGTGTTGAGTGAATATCTGCACTAAGAATCACTTTTTTGGACTCCGAAAGTGCATTTCAGAGCGTTTCTGGCCTTCCAGTGAAAACTCTGTGTTGAGTGAATATCTGCAGTGAGAAAAACTTTTTTGGACTCAGAAAGTGCTTCTGAGAGCGTTTCTGGCAACCTTGTGGAACTCTGTGTTGAGTGAATATCTGCACTAACAATCACTTTTTTGGACTCCGAAAGTGTATTTGAGAGCGTTTCGGGCTTTCCAGTGGAAACTCTGTGTTGAGTGAATATCTGCACTAAGAATCAATTTTTTGGACTCTGAAAGTGCATTTGAGAGCGTTTCTGGCCTTCCAGTGAAAACTCTGTGTTGAGTGAATATCTGCCGTGAAAATCAATTTTTGGACTCAGAAAGTGCTTCTGAGAGCGTTTCTGGCCTTCTTGTGGAACTCTGTGTTGAGTGAATATCTGCACTAAGAATCACTTTTTTGGACTCAGAAAGTGCTTCTGAGAGCGTTTCTGGCCTTCCAATGAAAACTCTGTGTTGAGCGAATATCTGCAGTGAGAATCAATTTTTGGACTCCGAAAGTGCATTTGAGAGCGTTTCTGGCCTTCCAGTGGAAACTCTGTGTTGAGTGAATATCTGCAGTAAGAATCACTTTTTTGGACTCTCAAAGTGCATTTGGGAGCGTTTCTGGCCTTCTACTGGAAGCTCTGTGTGGAGTGAATATCTGTAGTAAGAATCAATTTTTTGGACTCTGAAAGTGCATTTGAGAGCGTTTCTGGCCATCCACTGTAAACTCTGTGTTGAGTGAATATATGCAGTGAAAATCAATTTTTGGACTCAGAAAGTGCTTCTGAGAGCGTTTCTGGCCTTCTTGTGGAACTCTGTGTTGAGTGAATATCTGCACTAAGAATCACTTTTTTGGACTCCGAAAGTGCTTTTGAGAGCGTTTCTGGCCTTCTACTGGAAGCTCTGTGTGGAGTGAATATCTGTAGTAAGAATCACTTTTTTGGACTCCGAAAGTGCTTTTGAGAGCGTTTCTGGTCATCCACTGTAAACTATGTGTTGAGTGAATATCTGCACTAAGAATCACTTTTTTGGACTCAGAAAGTGATTCTGAGAGCGTTTCTGGCCTTCCAGTGGAAACTCTGTGTTTAGTGAATATCTGTAGTAAGAATCAATTTTTTGGACTCCGAAAGTGCTTTTGAGAGCGTTTCTGGCCATCCACTGTAAACTATGTGTTGAGTGAATATCTGCACTAAGCATCACTTTTTTGGACTCTGAAAGTGCATTTGAGAGCGTTTCTGGCCTTCTTGTGAAAACTCTGTGTTGAGTGAATATCTGCAGTGAAAATCAATTTTTGGACTCTGAAAGTGCATTTGAGAGCGTTTCTGGCTTTCCAGTGGAAACTCTGTGTTGAGTGAATATCTGCAGTGAGAATCACTTTTTAGGACTCTGAAAGTGCGTTTGAGAGCGTTTCTGGCCTTTCAGTGGAAACTCTGTGTTGAGTGAATATCTGCACTAAGAATCACTTTTTTGGACTCCGAAAGTGCATTTGAGAGCGTTTCTGGCCATCTACTGTAAACCATGTTTTGAGTGTATATCTGCACTAAGAATCACTTTTTTGGACTCTGAAAGTGCATTTGAGAGCGTTTTTGGCCTTCCAGTGAAAACTCTGTGTTGAGTGAATATCTGCAGTGAAAATCATTTTTGGACTCAGAAAGTGCTTCTGAGAGCGTTTCTGGCCTTCTTGTGGAAGTCTGTGTTGAGTGAATATCTGCACTAAGAATCACTTTTTTGGACTCAGAAAGTGCTTCTGAAGCGTTTCTGGCCTTCCAATGAAAACTCTGTGTTGAGCGAATATCTGCAGTGAGAATCAATTTTAGGACTCCGAAAGTGCATTTGAGAGCGTTTCTGGCCATCCACTGTAAACTATGTGTTGAGTGAATATCTGCACTAAGCATCACTTTTTTGGACTCTGAAAGTGCATTTGAGAGCGTTTCTGGCCTTCTTGTGAAAACTATGTGTTGAGTGAATATCTGTAGTAAGAATCAATTTTATTGGACGCTGAAAGTGCATTTGAGAGCGTTTCTGGCCTTCCAGTGGAAACTCTGTGTTTAGTGAATATCTGTAGTAAAATTCAATTTTTTGGACTCTGAAAGTGCATTTGAGAAGGTTTCTGTCCATCTACTGTAAACTATGTGTTGAGTGAATATCTGCACTAAGCATCACTTTTTTGAACTCCGAAAGTGCTTTTGAGAGCGTTTCTGGCCATCCACTGTAAACTATGGGTTGAGTGAATATCTGCACTAAGCATCACTTTTTTGGACTCTGAAAGTGCATTTGAGAGCGTTTCTGGCCTTCTTGTGAAAACTCTGTGTTGAGTGAATATCTGCAGTGAAAATCAATTTTTGGACTCAGAAAGTGCTTCTGAGAGCGTTTCTGGCCTTCTTGTGGAACTCTGTGTTGAGTGAATATCTGCACTAACAATCACTTTTTTGGACTCAGAAAGTGATTCTGAGAGCGTTTCTGGCCTTCCAATGAAAACTCTGTGTTGAGCGAATATCTGCAGTGAGAATCAATTTTTGGACTCCGAAAGTGCATTTGAGAGCGTTTCTGGCCTTCCAGTGAAAACTCTGTGTTGAGTGAATATCTGTAGTGAGAATCACTTTTTTGGACTCTGATAGTGCGTTTGAGAGCGTTTCTGGCCTTTCAGTGGAAACTCTGTGTTGAGTGAATATCTGCACTAAGAATCACTTTTTTGGACTCCGAAAGTGCATTTGAGAGCGTTTCTGGCCTTCCAGTGAAAACTCTGTGTTGAGTGAATATCTGCAGTGAGAAACACTTTTTTGGACTCAGAAAGTGCTTCTGAGAGCGTTTCTGGCAATCTGGTGGAACTCTGTGTTGAGTGAATATCTGCACTAACAATGACTTTTTTGGACTCCGAAAGTGCATTTGAGAGCGTTTCGGGCCTTCCAGTGGAAACTCTGTGTTGAGTGAATATCTGCACTAAGAATCACTTTTTTGGACTCAGAAAGTGCTTCTGAGAGCGTTTCTGGCCTTCCAATGAAAACTCTGTGTTGAGCGAATATCTGCAGTGAGAATCAATTTTTGGACTCCGAAAGTGCATTTGAGAGCGTTTCTGGCCTTCCAGTGAAAACTCTGTGTTGAGTGAATATCTGCACTAAGAATCACTTTTTTGGACTCTGAAAGTGCATTTCAGAGCGTTTCGGGCCTTCCAGTGGAAACTCTGTGTTGAGTGAATATCTGTAGTAAGAATCAATTTTATTGGACTCTGAAAGTGCATTTGAGAGCGTTTCTGGCCTTCCAGTGGAAACTCTGTGTTTAGTGAATATCTGTAGTAAGAATCAATTTTTTGGACTCTGAAAGTGCATTTGAGAAGGTTTCTGGCCATCTATTGTAAACTATGTGTTGAGTGAATATCTGCACTAAGCATCACTTTTTTGAACTCCGAAAGTGCTTTTGAGAGCGTTTCTGGCCATCCACTGTAAACTATGGGTTGAGTGAATATCTGCACTAAGCATCACTTTTTTGGACTCTGAAAGTGCATTTGAGAGCGTTTCTGGCCTTCTTGTGAAAACTCTGTGTTGAGTGAATATCTGCAGTGAAAATCAATTTTTGGACTCAGAAAGTGCTTCTGAGAGCGTTTCTGGCCTTCTTGTGGAACTCTGTGTTGAGTGAATATCTGCACTAAGAATCACTTTTTTGGACTCAGAAAGTGCTTCTGAGAGCGTTTCTGGCCTTCCAATGAAAACTCTGTGTTGAGCGAATATCTGCAGTGAGAATCAATTTTTGGACTCCGAAAGTGCATTTGAGAGCGTTTCTGGCCTTCCAGTGGAAACTCTGTGTTGAGTGAATATCTGTAGTAAGAATCAATTTTATTGGACTCTGAAAGTGCATTTGAGAGCGTTTCTGGCCTTCCAGTGGAAACTCTGTGTTGAGTGAATATCTGTAGTAAGAATCAATTTTTTGGACTCTGAAAGTGCATTTGAGAAGGTTTCTAGCCATCTACTGTAAACTATGTGTTGAGTGAATATCTGCACTAAGCATCACTTTTTTGAACTCCGAAAGTGCTTTTGAGAGCGTTTCTGGCCATCCACTGTAAACTATGGGTTGAGTGAATATCTGCACTAAGCATCACTTTTTTGGACTCTGAAAGTGCATTTGAGAGCGTTTCTGGCCTTCTTGTGAAAACTCTGTGTTGAGTGAATATCTGCAGTGAAAATCAATTTTTGGACTCTGAAAGTGCATTTGAGAGCGTTTCTGGCTTTCCAGTGGAAACTCTGTGTTGAGTGAATATCTGCAGTGAGAATCACTTTTTTGGACTCTGAAAGTGCGTTTGAGAGTGTTTCTGGCCTTTCAGTGGAAACTCTGTGTTGAGTGAATATCTGCACTAAGAATCACTTTTTTGGACTCCGAAAGTGCATTTGAGAGCGTTTCTGGCACTCCAGTGAAAACTCTGTGTTGAGTGAATATCTGCAGTGAGAAACACTTTTTTGGACTCAGAAAGTGCTTCTGAGAGCGTTTCTGGCCTTCCAGTGGAAACTCTGTGTTGAGTGAATATCTGTAGTAAGAATCAATTTTTTGGACTCTGAAAGTGCATTTGAGAAGGTTTCTGGCCATCTACTGTAAACCATGTGTTGAGTGAATATCTGCACTAAGAATCACTTTTTTGGACTCTGAAAATGCATTTGAGAGCGTTTCTGGCCTTCCAGTGAAAACTCTGTGTTGAGCGAATATCTGCAGTGAGAATCAATTTTTGGACTCTGAAAGTGCATTTGAGAGCGTTTCTGGCCTTCCAGTGGAAACTCTGTGTTGAGTGAATATCTGCACTAAGAATCACTTTTTTGGACTCCGAAAGTGCTTCTGAGAGCGTTTCTGGCAACCTTGTGGAACTCTGTGTTGAGTGAATATCTGCACTAACAATTAATTTTTTTGGACTCCGAAAGTGTATTTGAGAGCGTTTTGGGCTTTCCAGTGGAAACTCTGTGTTGAGTGAATATCTGCACTAAGAATCAATTTTTGGACTCAGAAAGTGCATTTGAGAGCGTTTCTGGCCTTCCAATGAAAACTCTGTGTTGAGCGAATATCTGCAGTGAGAATCAATTTTGGACTCAAAGTGCATTTGAGAGCGTTTCTGGCCTTCCAGTGAAAACTCTGTGTTGAGTGAATATCTGCACTAAGAATCACTTTTTGGACTCAGAAAGTTTCTGAGAGCGTTTCTGGCCTTCCAGTGGAAACTCTGTGTTGAGTGAATATCTGCACTAAGAATCACTTTTTTGGACTCCGAAAGTGCATTTGAGAGCGTTTCTGGCCTTCCAGTGGAAACTCTGTGTTGAGTGAATATCTGCACTAAGAATCACTTTTTTGGACTCCGAAAGTGCATTTGAGAGCGTTTCTGGACTTACAGTGAAAACTCTGTGTTGAGTGAATATCTGCAGTGAGAAACACTTTTTTGGACTCAGAAAGTGCTTCTGAGAGCGTTTCTGGCAATCCTGTGGAACTCTGTGTTGAGTGAATATCTGCACTAACAATCACTTTTTTGGACTCCGAAAGTGCATTTGAGAGCGTTTCTGGCCTTCCAGTGGAAACTCTGTGTTGAGTGAATATCTGCACTAAGAATCACTTTTTTGGACTCCGAAAGTGCATTTGAGAGCGTTTCTGGCCTTCCAGTGAAAACTCTGTGTTGAGTGAATATCTGCACTAAGAATCAACTTTTTTGGGATCTGAAAGTGTATTTGAGAGCGTTTCTGGCCTTCCAGTGGAAACTCTGTGTTGAGTGAATATCTGCACTAAGAATCACTTTTTTGGACTCCGAAAGTGCATTTCAGAGCGTTTCTGGCCTTCCAGTGAAAACTCTGTGTTGAGTGAATATCTGCAGTGAGAAACACTTTTTTGGACTCAGAAAGTGCTTCTGAGAGCGTTTCTGGCAACCTTGTGGAACTCTGTGTTGAGTGAATATCTGCACTAACAATCACTTTTTTGGACTCCGAAAGTGTATTTGAGAGCGTTTCGGGCTTTCCAGTGGAAACTCTGTGTTGAGTGAATATCTGCACTAAGAATCAATTTTTTGGACTCTGAAAGTGCATTTGAGAGCGTTTCTGGCCTTCCAGTGAAAACTCTGTGTTGAGTGAATATCTGCAGTGAAAATCAATTTTTGGACTCAGAAAGTGCTTCTGAGAGCGTTTCTGGCCTTCTTGTGGAACTCTGTGTTGAGTGAATATCTGCACTAAGAATCACTTTTTTGGACTCAGAAAGTGCTTCTGAGAGCGTTTCTGGCCTTCCAGTGGAAACTCTGTGTTGAGTGAATATCTGTAGTAAGAATCAATTTTTTGGACTCTCAAAGTGCATTTGAGAGCGTATCTGGCCTTCTACTGGAAGCTCTGTGTGGAGTGAATATCTGTAGTAAGAATCAATTTTTTGGACTCTGAAAGTGCATTTGAGAAGGTTTCTGGCCATCTACTGTAAAATATGTGTTGAGTGAATATCTGCACTAAGCATCACTTTTTTGGACTCCGAAAGTGCTTTTGAGAGCGTTTCTGGCCATCCACTGTAAAATATGTGTTGAGTGAATATCTGCACTAAGAATCACTTTTGGACTCTGAAAGTGCATTTCAGAGCGTTTCGGGCCTTCCAGTGGAAACTCTGTGTTGAGTGAATATCTGCACTAAGAATCAATTTTTTGGACTCTGAAAGTGCATTTGAGAGCGTTTCTGGCCTTCCAGTGGAAACTCTGTGTTTAGTGAATATCTGCAGTAAGAATCAATTTTTGGACTCTGAAAGTGCATTTGAGAAGGTTTCTGGCCTTCTATTGTAAACTATGTGTTGAGTGAATATCTGCACTAAGAATCACTTTTTGAACTCCAAAGTGCTTTTGAGAGCGTTTCTGGCCATCCACTGTAAACTATGGGTTGAGTGAATATCTGCACTAAGCATCACTTTTTGGACTCTGAAAGTGCATTTGAGAGCGTTTCTGGCCTTCTTGTGAAAACTCTGTGTTGAGTGAATATCTGCAGTAAGAATCAATTTTTGGACTCAGAAAGTGCTTTTGAGAGCGTTTCTGGCCTTCCAGTGGAAACTCTGTGTTGAGTGAATATCTGCACTAAGAATCACTTTTTGGACTCAGAAAGTGCTTTTGAGAGCGTTTCTGGCCTTCCAATGAAAACTCTGTGTTGAGTGAATATCTGCAGTGAGAATCAATTTTTGGACTCTGAAAGTGCATTTGAGAGCGTTTCTGGCCTTCCAGTGGAAACTCTGTGTTGAGTGAATATCTGCAGTAAGAATCAATTTTATTGGACTCTGAAAGTGCATTTGAGAGCGTTTCTGGCCTTCCAGTGGAAACTCTGTGTTGAGTGAATATCTGCACTAAGAATCAATTTTTTGGACTCTGAAAGTGCATTTGAGAAGGTTTCTAGCCATCTACTGTAAACTATGTGTTGAGTGAATATCTGCACTAAGCATCAATTTTTTGAACTCTGAAAGTGCTTTTGAGAGCGTTTCTGGCCATCCACTGTAAACTATGGGTTGAGTGAATATCTGCACTAAGCATCACTTTTGGACTCTGAAAGTGCATTTGAGAGCGTTTCTGGCCTTCTTGTGAAAACTCTGTGTTGAGTGAATATCTGCAGTGAAAATCAATTTTTGGACTCTGAAAGTGCATTTGAGAGCGTTTCTGGCCTTCCAGTGGAAACTCTGTGTTGAGTGAATATCTGCAGTGAGAATCACTTTTGGACTCTGAAAGTGCATTTGAGAGCGTTTCTGGCCTTCCAGTGGAAACTCTGTGTTGAGTGAATATCTGCACTAAGAATCACTTTTTGGACTCTGAAAGTGCATTTGAGAGCGTTTCTGGCACTCCAGTGAAAACTCTGTGTTGAGTGAATATCTGCAGTGAGAATCACTTTTTGGACTCAGAAAGTGCTTCTGAGAGCGTTTCTGGCCTTCCAGTGGAAACTCTGTGTTGAGTGAATATCTGCAGTAAGAATCAATTTTGGACTCTGAAAGTGCATTTGAGAAGGTTTCTGGCCATCTACTGGAAACCATGTGTTGAGTGAATATCTGCACTAAGAATCACTTTTTGGACTCTGAAAATGCATTTGAGAGCGTTTCTGGCCTTCCAGTGAAAACTCTGTGTTGAGTGAATATCTGCAGTAAGAATCAATTTTTGGACTCTGAAAGTGCATTTGAGAGCGTTTCTGGCCTTCCAGTGGAAACTCTGTGTTGAGTGAATATCTGCACTAAGAATCACTTTTTGGACTCCGAAAGTGCTTTTGAGAGCGTTTCTGGCCCTTGTGTGAACTCTGTGTTGAGTGAATATCTGCACTAACAATTAATTTTTTTGGACTCCGAAAGTGTATTTGAGAGCGTTTTGGGCTTTCCAGTGGAAACTCTGTGTTGAGTGAATATCTGCACTAAGAATCAATTTTTGGACTCAGAAAGTGCATTTGAGAGCGTTTCTGGCCTTCCAATGAAAACTCTGTGTTGAGCGAATATCTGCAGTGAGAATCAATTTTTGGACTCCGAAAGTGCATTTGAGAGCGTTTCTGGCCTTCCAGTGAAAACTCTGTGTTGAGTGAATATCTGCACTAAGAATCACTTTTTTGGACTCAGAAAGTGCTTCTGAGAGCGTTTCTGGCCTTCCAGTGGAAACTCTGTGTTGAGTGAATATCTGCACTAAGAATCACTTTTTTGGACTCCGAAAGTGCATTTGAGAGCGTTTCTGGCCTTCCAGTGAAACTCTGTGTTGAGTGAATATCTGCACTAAGAATCACTTTTTGGACTCAAAGTGCATTTGAGAGCGTGAGAACACTTTCTGGACTTACAGTGAAAACTCTGTGTTGAGTGAATATCTGCACTAACAATTAATTTTTGGACTCAGAAAGTGCTTTTGAGAGCGTTTCTGGGCTTTCCAGTGGAAACTCTGTGTTGAGTGAATATCTGCACTAAGAATCAATTTTTGGACTCTGAAAGTGCATTTGAGAGCGTTTCTGGCCTTCCAGTGGAAACTCTGTGTTGAGTGAATATCTGCACTAAGAATCACTTTTGGACTCAGAAAGTGCATTTGAGAGCGTTTCTGGCCTTCCAGTGAAACTCTGTGTTGAGTGAATATCTGCACTAAGAATCAACTTTTTGGGATCTGAAAGTGCATTTGAGAGCGTTTCTGGCCTTCCAGTGGAAACTCTGTGTTGAGTGAATATCTGCACTAAGAATCACTTTTTGGACTCCGAAAGTGCATTTGAGAGCGTTTCTGGCCTTCCAGTGAAAACTCTGTGTTGAGTGAATATCTGCAGTGAGAAACACTTTTTTGGACTGAGAAAGTGCTTCTGAGAGCGTTTCTGGCAACCTTGTGGAACTCTGTGTTGAGTGAATATCTGCACTAACAATCACTTTTTTGGACTCCGAAGTGTATTTGAGAGCGTTCGGGCTTTCCAGTGGAAACTCTGTGTTGAGTGAATATCTGCACTAAGAATCAATTTTTTGACTCTGAAAGTGCATTTGAGAGGCGTTTGGCCTTCCAGTGAAAACTCTGTGTTGAGTGAATATCTGCAGTGAAAATCAATTTTGGACTCAGAAAGTGCTTCTGAGAGCGTTTCTGGCCTTCTTGTGGAACTCTGTGTTGAGTGAATATCTGCACTAAGAATCACTTTTTGGACTCAGAAAGTGCTTCTGAGAGCGTTCTGGCCTTCCAGTGGAAACTCTGTGTTGAGTGAATATCTGTAGTAAGAATCAATTTTTGGACTCTCAAAGTGCATTTGAGAGCGTATCTGGCCCTTCTACTGGAAGCTCTGTGTGGAGTGAATATCTGTAGTAAGAATCAATTTTTTGGACTCTGAAAGTGCATTTGAGAAGGTTTCTGGCCATCTACTGTAAAATATGTGTTGAGTGAATATCTGCACTAAGCATCACTTTTTTGGACTCCGAAAGTGCTTTTGAGAGCGTTTCTGGCCATCCACTGTAAAATATGTGTTGAGTGAATATCTGCACTAAGAATCACTTTTTTGGACTCTGAAAGTGCATTTCAGAGCGTTTCGGGCCTTCTTGTGGAACTCTGTGTTGAGTGAATATCTGCACTAAGAATCACTTTTTTGGACTCAGAAAGTGCTTCTGAAGCGTTTCTGGCCTTCAATGAAAACTCTGTGTTGAGGCGAATATCTGCAGTGAGAATCAATTTTAGGACTCAGAA
>JAFDVH010000242.1:0-14005 GCA_019176425.1 Megalops atlanticus | reverse complement strand
TTTCAGTCCGCAAGAAGGAGCTCCGCGATCGCCTGCTACTTTTAATATCACAATAAGGCGACGCGATATTTAAAAACAATCTCACGCCTCTGGAAGGGGAGAGAAGCATGACATCGCTGATGTTAGAATCCTCCCAGCGTCATACAGTCGGTGTCAATCGAAACCACCAGGGACTCTGTTTGAGTCCCAAAGCACAAACTCAGTGATCGGGGCAACTTTAATTCTTACATCTCACGCGCCTGACAGGAGAGAGAGGCATGACATCGCGAAAGTTAGCAACGGCCCAGGGTCAGAAACTCGGTGTCAATCTGAACTGCTAGGCCCTGTGTTTGAGTCACAAAGCAGGAGTTCGTGATTGCTGGTTACTTTTAATTTCACATCTCAAGTCCGTTTGAAAGGAGAGAGAAGCATGAAATCGCTGATGTTAGAATCCTCCCAGGATCAGAAACAAAGCTAGGTGCGACCGAACAATTACTGCCTCTGTTGGAATCCCAAGGCACAAGATCAGTTATCGCTGCATACTTAATTTCACATCGCCAGAGCTGGGAGATATTTAAAATGACCTCACGCCCTTCCGAAAGGGGATAGAAGCATAAGATCGCTGAAGTTAGCAGCCTCCTAGGATCAAAAACATAGCTAGGTGTGAATTCAAACCACTAGGCCCTCTGTTTGAATCCCAAAGCACAAGCTCAGTGGGATCGCTGCATACTTTTAATTTCCATCACAGAGCAGAGATATTTAAAATGAACTCACGCCCTTACGAAAGGGTTTAAGCATGAGATCACTAAAGTTGGCAGCCTCCCAGGGTCAGAAACTTCGATCTCAATCAAAACTATTTTTCCTCTGAGACCCAAAGCACCAGCTCCGTGATCACTTGCTTCCTGTTAATTTCACAATACCGGGGCCGCGATATTTAAAAAATTACCTCACGCCCCTCCGAAAGCAGGGAGAAGCATGGCATCGGTGACGTTGGCAGTCTCCCAGGTTCCAGACACTGGGTTTCAATGGATACCATTTAGGCAATCCCTTTCAGTCCGCAAGAGGAGCTCCCGCGTGCCTGCTACTTTTAATATCACAATAAGGCGACGCGATATTTAAAAACAATCTACGCCCTCTTGAAGGGGAGAGAAGCATGACATCGCTGATGTTAGAATCCTCCCAGCGTCATGTCGGTGTCAATCGAAACCACCAGGGACTCTGTTTGAGTCCCAAAGCACAAACTCAGTGACTGGGGCAACTTTTAATTTCACATCTCACGTCCCTCTGAAAGGAGAGAGGCATGACATCGCAAAGTTAGCAACGCCCAGGGTCAGGAACTCAGTGTCAATCTGAACTGTTAGGCCCTGTTTGAGTCTGCAGGAGTTCGTGATTGCTGGTTACTTTTAATTTCACATCTCAAGTCCGTCGGAAAGGAGAGAGAAGCATGAAATCGCTGATGTTAGAATCCTCCCAGGATCAGAAACAAAGCTAGGTGCGAAGATGAAACAATTACTGGCCTCTGTTGGAATCCCAAGGCACAAGATCAGTTATCGCTGCATACTTTTAATTTCATCGCCAGAGCTGAGATATTTAAAAATGACCTCACGTCCTTCCGAAAGGATAGAAGCATAAGATCGCTGAAGTTAGCAGCCTCCTAGGATCAAAAACATAGCTAGTGTGAATTCAAACCACTAGGCCCTCTGTTTGAACTAAAAGCACAAGCTCAGTGATCGCTGCATACTTTTAAATTCACATCGCCAGAGTAGAGATATTTAAATGACCTCACCCCTTCCGAAAGGGGTTAAGCATGACATCGCTACGTTAGAAGCCTCCCAAAAACATAGCCAGGGTGTGAATTCAAACCACTAGGCCCTGTTTGAATCCCAAAGCACCAGCTCCGTGATCACTTGCCTCCTGTTAATTTCACAATACCAGAGCAGAGATATTTAAATGAACTCACGCCCCTCCGAAAGGGGGTTTAAGCATGGCATCGCTGCCAGAGTTAGCAGTCTCCCAGGGACAGAAACTGGGTTTCAATGGAAACTATTTTTCCCTCTGAGACCCAAAGAACCAGCTCCGTGATCACCTGCTTCCTGTTAATTTCACAGTAAGGGGCTGCGATATTTAAAAAATTATCTCATGGCCCTCTGGAAGGGAGAGAAGCATGGCATCGCTGAAGTTGGCCTGCCAGTCTCCCAGGTTCAGACACCAGGGACTTTTTGAGTCCCAAGCACAAACTCAGTGATCGGGGCAACTTTTAATTTCCATCTCAGTCCCTCTGACAGGAGAGAGAGGCATGACATCGTGAAAGTTAGCAACGGCTAGAAACTTTAATATCGCCCTGTGTTTGAACAAGGGAGTTCGGTGATCGCTGGTTGCATTTAAACACATCTCCAAGCCGTCGGGAAGGAGAGAGAGAAGCATGACATCGCTGATGTTAGAATCCTCCCAGGATCAGAAACAAAGCTAGGTGCGAATTCAAACCACTAGGCCCTGTTTGAATCCCAAAGCAAAGCGCAGTGGGACGCTGCATACTTTAATTTCAGATCGCCAGAGCAGATATTTAAAAATGACCTCACGCCCTTCCGAAAGGGATAGAAGCATGAGATCGCTGACGTTAGCAGCCTCTAGGATCAAAAACATAGCTACAGTGTGAATTCAAACCACTAGGCCCTCTGTTTGAATCCCACACAAGCTCAGTGATCGCTGCATACTTTTAATTTCACATCGCCAGAGCAGAGATATTTAAAAATGAACTCACGCCTTCCGAAAGGGGTTTAAGCATGAGATCGCTAAAGTTAGCAGCCTCCCAGGGTCAGAAACTCGATCTCAATCAAAACTATTTTTCCCTCTGAGACCCAAAGCACCAGCTCCGTGATCACTTGCTTCCTGTTAATTTCACAATACCGGGCGCGATATTTAAAAAATTACCTCACGCCCCGAAAGCAGGGAGAAGCATGGCATTGGTGACGTTGGCAGTCTCCCAGGTTCAGACACTGGGTTCAATGGATACCATTAGGCACCCTTTCCAGTCCCGTGAGGAGCTCGATCGCCTGCTACTTTTAATATCACAATAAGGCGTAGCGATATTTAAAAACAATCTCACGCCCCTCGGGAAGGGGAGAGAAGCATGACATCGCTGATGTTAGGAATCCTCCCAGCGTCATACAGTCGGGTGTCAATCGAACCACCAGGACTCTGTTTGAGTCCCAAAGACAAACTCAGTGATCGGGGCAACTTTTAATTTCATCTCCGCCCCTCTGACAGGAGAGAGGCATGACATCGCGAGTTAGCAACCCCCAGGGTCAGAAACCGGTGTCAATCTGAACCGTTAGGCCCTGTGTTTGAGTAACAAAAACGAGTTCGGTGATCGCTGGTTACTTTTAATTTCACATCTCAAGTCCGTCGGAAAGGGAGAGAGAAGCATGAATCGCTGATGTTAGAATCCTCAGGATCAGAACAAAGCTAGTTGCTAATCGAAAAATTACGGCTCTGTGGAATCCCAAGGCACAAGATCAGTTATCGCTGCATACTTTTAAATTCACATCGCCAGAGCTGAGATATTTTAAAAATGACCTCACGCCCTTCCGAAAGGGGATAGAAGCATGAGATCGCTGAAGTTAGAATCCTCCTAGGATCAAAAACATAGCTAGGTGTGAATTCAAACCACTGGGCCCTCTGTTTGAATCCCCAAAGCACAAGCGCAGTGATCGCTGCATACTTTTAAATTCAGATCGCCAGAGCAGAGATATTTAAAAATGACCTCCATCCCTTCCGAAAGGGGATTTAAGCATAAGATCGCTGACGCAGAATCCTCTAGGATCAAACATATGGCTAGGGTGTGAATTCAAACCACTAGGCCCTGTTTGAATCCCAAAGCACAAGCTCAGTGATGGCTGCATACTTTTAAATTCACATCGCCAGAGCAGAGATATTTAAAAATGAACTCCGCCCTTCGAAGGGTTTAAGCATGAGATCGCTGAAGTTAGCAGCCTCCCAGGGACAGAAACTCGATCTCAATCAAAACTATTTTCCCTCTGAGACCCAAAGCACCAGCTCCGTGATCACTTGCTTCCTGTTACCTCCAGTACCGGGCGCGATATTAAAAAAATTACCTCATGCCCCTCCGAAAAAGGGAGAAGCATGGCATGGTGAAGTTGGCAGTGTCCCAGGTTCCAGACACTGGTTTCAATGATACCATTAGGTAATCCCTTTCAGTCCGGGCATGAGGAGCTCCCGTGATAAGCCTGCTACTTTTAATATCACAATAAGGCGACGCTGGAGATTTAAAAACAATCTCACGCCCCTCGGGAAGGAGAGAGAAGCATGACATCGCTGATGTTAGAATCCTCCCAGGATCAGAAACAAAGTCGGTGTCAATTCAAACCACTAGGGACTCTGTTTGAATCCTAGCACAAACTCAGTGATCGGGGCAACTTTTAATTTCAGATCTCAGAGTCCCTCTTTAAAAATGACCTCACGCATGACATAGATAAGATCTGAAGCGGCCCAGGGTCAAAAACATAGGGTGTGAATTCAAACCACTAGGCCCTCTGTTTGAATCACAAAGCACAAGCGCAGTGATTGCTGATTGCTTTTAATTTCACATCAGAGCAGAGATATTTAAAAATGAACCTTCCTTCCGAAAGGGGGGTTTAAGCATGAGATCGCTGATGTTAGAAGCTCCCAGGGTCAGAAACATCTCACCAAAACTATTTTTCCCTCTGAGACCCAAAGCACTGCCCGTGATCACTTGCTTCCTGTTAATTTCCCATAACACCGGGCCTCTGTTTAAAAATTACCCACGCCTCCGAAAGCAGGGAGAAGCCAGGCATTGAAGTCGCTGCCAGGTTCAGACACTGGGTTTAAATTACAGGGCAATCCCCTAGTCCGGGCAAGGAGGAGCTCCGGGGCACGCCTGCTACTTTTAATATGACCTAAGGCGACGCCAATCTCGCCCTCGGGGAGAGAAGCATGACATCGCGATGTTAGAATCCTCCTAGGATCAAATACATAGCTCGGTGTCAATCGAACCACTAGGCCCTCTGTTTGAATCCCAAAGCACAAACTCAGTGATCGCAACTTTTAATTTCATATCTCACGCCACTCGACAGAGAGAGAGACATCGCTGAAATGACCGTGTCAATTCGCCCTTCGAAATGGTTCGATATTGCTGGTTACAATTTCACATCTCAAGTCGCCGAAAGGAGAGAAGGAAATTAGTTAGAATCCTCCTATGATCAAAAACAAAGCTAGGTGTGAATTCAAAATACTTACGGCCTCTGTTGGAATCCCAAAGCACAAGATCAGTATCGCTGCATACTTTTAATTTCACATCGCCAGAGCTGAGATATTTAAAATGACCTCACGCCCTTCCGAAGGGGTTTAAGCATGAGATCGCTAAAGTTAGCAGCCTCAGGGTCAAAACATATTCGATCTGAATCAAAACTATTTTTCCCTCTGAGAATCCAAAGCACCAGCTCAGTGGATCGCTGCATACTTTAATTTCACATCGCCAGAGCAGAGATATTTAAAAATGACCTCACGCCCCTCGAAAGGGGATAGAAGAATGGCATCGCTGACGTTAGAATCCTCCCAGATCAAAAACATAGCTGGAGTGTGAATGGAAACCACTAGGCAATCCCTTTGAGTCCCCAAGGAGGAGCTCGTATCGCCTACTACTTTTAAATTCACAATCGCCAGAGCAGAGAGGACAAAAACAATCTCACGCCCCTCTGGAAGGAGAGAAGCATGACATCGCTGATGTTAGAATCCTCCCAGGCTCACAGTGGGGTGTCAATCGGAAACCACCAGGGACCCAAAGCACCAGTCCCAAGCACAAACTTCCTGTGATCGGGGCAACTTTTTAAAAAATTACCTCATGGCCCTCTGACAGCAGGGAGAAGCATGACATCGGGTGAAGGGTGCAACCAGGTTCAGACACTGGGTGTCAATGGATACCGTTCGGCCCTGTGTTTGAGTCACAAAGGAGGAGCTCGGTGATCGCTGGTTACTTTTAATTTCACATCTCAATTTAAAACCGCCTCGGGAAGGAGAGAGAAGCAAGGACATCGCTGATGTTAGAATCCTCCCAGGATCAGAAACAAAGCTAGGTGTGAATTCAAACCACTGGCTCCTCTGTTTGAATCCCAGAAGCATAAGCGCAGTGATCGCTGCATACTTTTAAATTAAAATCGCCAGAGCAGAGATATTTAGAAATGACCTCACGCCCTTCCCGAAGGGGATAGAAGCATAAGATCGCTGAAGTTAGCAGCCTCCTAGGATCAAAAACATAGCTAGGTGTGAATTCAAACCACTAGGCCTCTGTTTGAATCCCCAAGCACAAGCTCAGTGATCGCTGCATACTTTTAATTTCACATCGCCAGAGCAGAGATATTAAAAATGAACTCACGCCCTTCCGAAAGGGGTTTAAGCATGAGATCGCTGAGTTAGCAGCCTCCCAGGGACAGAAACTCGATCTCAATCAAAACTATTTTCCCTCTGAGACCCAAAGCACCAGCTCCGTGATCACTTGCTTCCTGTTAATTTCACAGTACCGGGCCGCGATATTTAAAATTACCTCACGGCCCTCCGAAGCAGGAGAAGCATGGCATCGGTGAAGTTGGCAGTCTCCCAGGTTCAGACACTGGGTTTCAATGGATACCATTAGGCAATCACTTTCAGTCCCGCAAGGAGGAGCTCACGATCGCCTGCTACTTTTAATATCACAATAGGCGAAATGCGATATTTTAAAATAATCTCACGCCTCTGGAAGGAGAGGGAGCATGACATCGCTGATGTTAGAATCCTCCCAGCGTCATGCAGTCGGTGTCAATCGAACCACCAGGGACTCTGTTTGAGTCCCAAAGTACAAACTCAGTTATCGGGGCAATTTTTAATTTCACATCTCACGTCCCTTGACAGGAGAGAGAGGCATGACATCGCGAAGTTAGCAACGGCCCAGGGCTGAAACTCGGTGTCAATCTGAACCGTTAGGCCCTGTGTTTGAGGTCACAAAGCAGGAGTTCGGTGATCGCTGGTTGCTTTTAATTTCATCATCTCAAGTCCGTGGAAAGGAGAGAGAGAAGCATGAAATCGCTGATGTTAGAATCCTCCCAGGATCAGAAACAAAGCTAGGTGCGGGCGAGAGCAATTCACGGCCTCTGTTTAGAATCCCAAGGCACAAGATCAGTTATCGCTGCATACTTTTTAAATTCACATCGCCAGAGCTGAGATATTTAAAAATGACTCACGCCCTTCCTAAAGGGGATAGAAGCATAAGATCGCTGAAGTTAGGAGCCTCCTAGGATCAAAAACAGCTAGGTGTGAATTCAAACCACTAGGCCCTCTGTTTGAATCCCAAGCACAGCGCAGTGATCGCTGCATACTTTTAATTTCACATCGCCAGAGCAGAGATATTTAAAATGACCTCACGCCCTTCCCGGGCGGGGATTTAAGCATGAGATCGCTGAAGTTAGCAGCCTCCCAGGGTCAGAAACATCGATCTCAATCAAAACTATTTTTTCCTCTGAGACCCAAAGCACAAGCGCAGTGATCACTGCATACTTTTAAATTCACAATACCGCCGCAGAGATATTTAAAATACCTCAACCCTCCTAAAGCAGGAGAAGCATGGCATCGGTAGTTGGCAACAGCCCAGGTTCAGACACTGGGTTTCAATCTGATACCATTAGGCAATCCCTTTGAGTCACAAAGCAGGAGCTCCGATCGCCTGCTACTTTTAATTTCACATCTCAAGCTGATCAATCGCCCGGGAAGGGGAGAGAAGCATGACATCGCTGATGTTAGAATCTCCCAGGATCAGTCGGTGTCAACAAAACCACCAGGGACTGTGAATTCAGCACAAACTCAGTGGGATCGGGGGCAACTGTTTTGAATCCCAAAAGGACAAGAGGCATGACAGTGAAAGTTAGCTGCAGGGTCAGAAACTAAATGTCAATCTGAACCGCCAGAGTCAGAGCAGGATTCGGGTAAAATGGTTACTTTTAATTTCACATCTCAAGTTCGAAAGGAGAGAGAAGCATGAAATCGCTGGATGTTAGAATCCTCCCAGGATCAGAAACAAGCTAGGTGCGAATCGAAACAATTACGCCTCTGTTGGAATCCCAAGGCACAAGATCAGTTATCGCTGCATACTTTTAATTTCACATCGCCAGAGCTGAGATATTTAAAAATGACCTCACGCCCTTTCGAAAGGGATAGAAGCATGAGATCGCTTGAAGTTAGCAGCCTCCCTAGGAACAAACATAGCTAGGTGTGAATTCAAACCACTAGCCCTCTGTTTGAATCCCAAAGCACAAGCGCAGTGATCGCTGCATACTTTAAATTCCACATCGTCAGAGCAGAGATATTTAAAATGACCTCACGCCTTCCGAAAGGGGATTTAAGCGTGACATCGCTCCAAGTTAGAAGCCTCCCAGGGACAGAAACTCATCTCAATCAAACCCTATTTTTCCCTCTGAGCCCAAAGCACCAGTGTGATCACTTGCAAATTTCACTAGGCCCTCACGTTTGAAAGTAGGGGCTTATGGCATCGGTGAAGTTGGCAGTCTCCCAGGTTCAGACACTGGGTTTCTGCATTAGGCAATCCCTTTCAAATTCACATCGCCTGCTAGCAGAGATATTTAAAAACAATCTCAGCCACTCCGGAAGGGGAGAGAAGCATGACATCGCTGATGTTAGAAGCTGCCAGGGACAGAAACTCGATCTCAAAGCACAAACTCAAAACTTTTAATTTTTCTCTCTGAGAGAGAGAGGCATGACATCGCGAAAGTTAGCAACGGCCCAGGGTCAGAAACTTCGATGTCAATTTGAACTTCCCTGTGTTTGAGTCACAAAGCAGTACCGTGATCGCTGGTTACTTTTAATTTCACATCTCAAGTCCTCCCAAAGCAGGAGAAGCATGGCATCGCTGAAGTTACAGTCTCCCAGGTTCAGACAAAAGCTGGGTGCAAATCGAAACAATTAGGCAACTGTTCAGTCCCAAGGCACAAGATCAGTTATCGCTGCATACTTTTAATTTCACAATAGAGGAGATATTTAAAACAATCTCACGCCCCTCGGGAAGGAGAGAGAAGCATAACATCGCTATGTTAGAATCCTCCTAGGATCAAAAACATAGCTAGGTGTGAATTCAAACCACTAGGCCTGTTTGAATCCTTCTGCTAAAGCTCAGTGATAAAACTGCATACTTTAAATTTCCACATCAGCCAGAGCTGAGATATTTAAAAATGACCTCACGCCCTTCCTAAAGGGGATAGAAGTATAAGATTCGCTGACGTTAGGCATCCTCCTATGATCAAAAACATAGCTAGTTGTGAATTCAAACCACTAGGCCCTCTGTTTGAATCCCAAAGCACAAGCGCAGTGATCGCTGCATACTTTTAATTTCCACATCGCCAGAGCAGATATTTAAAAATGAACTCACGCCCTTCCGAAAGGGGGTTTAAGCATGAGATCGCTAAAGTTGGCAGCCTCCAGGGTCAGAAACTCGATCTCAATCAAAACTATTTTCCCTCTGAGACCCAAAGCACCAGCTCCGTGATCACTTGCTTCCTGTTAATTTCACAATACCGGGCGCGATATTAAAAATTACCTCACGCCCCTCCAGAAAAGGGAGAAGGAATGGCATCGGTGAAGTTGGGCAGTGTCCCAGGTTCAGACACTGGGTTTCAATGGATACCATTAGGCAATCCCTTTCAGTCCGCAAGGAGGAGCTCCGCGATCACCTACTACTGTTAAAATCAGAGCAATAAGGCGACGCGATGTTTAAAACAATCTCACGCCCGGGAAGGGGAGAGAAGCATGACATACGCTGATGTTAGAATCCTGCCAGCGTCCATACAGTCGGTGTCAATCGAAAACCACCAGGGACTCTGTTTGAGTCCCAAGCACAAACTCAGTGATCGGGGGCAACTTTTAATTTCACATCTCACGTCCCTCTGACAGGAGAGAGGCATGACATCGCGAAGTTAGCAACGCCCAGGGTCAGAACCTGTGTCAATCTGAACCGTTCGGCCCTGTGTTTGAGTCACAAAGCAGGAGTTCGGTGATCGCTGGTTACTTTTAATTTCACATCTCAAGTCCGTCGGAAAGGAGAGAGAAGCATGACATACGCTGATGTTAGAATCCTCCCAGGATCAGAAACAAAACTGGGTACCAATTCAAACCACTAGGCCCTCTGTTTGAATCCCAAGGCACAAGATCAGTTATCGCTGCATACTTTTAATTTCACATCAGCCAGAGCTGAGATATTTAAAAATGACCTCACGCCCTTCCGAAAGGGATAGAAGCATAAGATCGCTGAAGTTAGCAGCCTCCTAGGATCAAAAACATAGCTAGGTGTGAATTCAAACCACTAGGCCCTGTTTGAATCCCAAAGCACAAGCGCAGTGATCGCTGCATACTTTTAATTTACACGCCAGAGCAGAGATATTTAAAATGACCTCACGCCCTTCGAAAGGGGTTTAAGCAGGAGATCGCTGAAGTTAGCAGCCTCCCAGGGTCAGAAACTCGATCTCAATCAAAACTATTTTTCCCTCTGAGACCCAAAGCACCAGCTCCGTGATCACTTGCATCCTGTTAAATTCACAATACCGGGCCGCGATATTAAAACAATTACCTCATGCCCCTTCGAAAGGAGGAGAAGCATGGCATCGGTGAAGCTGGAGAGAGCCCAGGTTCAGACACTGGGTTTCAGGCCGGATACCATTAGGCAATCCCTTTCAGTCCGCAAGAAGGAGCTCCGCGATCACCTGCTACTTTTACACCACAGTCAGGCGACGCGACATTTAAAAACATTTCCACGCCTCTGGAAGGGGAGAGAGAAGCATGACATCGCTGATGTTAGAATCCTGCCAGCGTCATACAGTCGGTGTCAATCGAAACCACCAGGGACTCTGTTTGAGTCCCAAGCACAAACTCAGTGATCGGGGGCAACTTTTAATTTCATCTCACGTCCCTCTGACAGGAGAGGGAGGAATGACATCGCCAAGTTAGCAACAGCCCAGGGTCAGAAACTCGGAGTCAATCTGAAACGTTCGGCCCTGTGTTTGAGTCACAAAGCAGGAGTTCGGTGATCGCTGGTTACTTTTTAATTTCATCTCAAGTCCGTCGGAAAGCAGAGAGAAGCATGACATCGCTGATGTTAGAATCCTCCCAGGATCATAAACAAAGCTAGTTCTGAATCGAGAAAATTACGGCCCTCTGTTGGAATCCCAAGGCACAAGATCAGTTATCGCTGCATACTTTTAAATTCACATCGCCAGAGCTGGAGATATTTAAATGACCTCACGCCCTTTCGTGAGGGGATAGAAGCATGACATCGCTGACGTTAGAATCCTCCTAGGAACAAAAACATAGCTAGGTGTGAATTCTAACCACTAGGCCCTCTGTTTGAATCCCCAAACAAGCGCAGTGATCGCTGCATACTTTTAAATCTACATCACAGAGCAGAGATATTTAAAATGACCTCACGCCTTCCGAAAGGGATAGAAGCATAAGATCGCTCAAGTTGGCAGCCTCCTAGGGACAAAAACATGGCGATCTCAATCAAAACTATTTTTCCTCTGAGACCCAAAGCACAAAGCGCAGTCATCACTTCATACTTTTAATTTCCCTTCGGGACGCGATATTTAAACAATTACCTCACGCCCTTCCGAAAGGGTTTAAGCATGGCATCGCTGAGTTAGCAGCCTCCCAGGGTCATACCAGATCTCAATCAAAACTATTTTTCCCTCTGAGACCCAAAGCACCAGCTCCGTGATCACTTGATTCCTTTAATTTCCTGCAATACCGGGACGCGATATTTAAAAACAATCTCACGCCCATCCGAAAGGAGAGAGAAGCACATGATCGGTGAAGTTAGAATCCTCCCAGCGCCCAGACAGTCGGTTTCAATGGATACCACCAGGACTCTGTTTGAGTCCCCAAGGAGGACAAACCTACAGTGTTAATATCACAATAAAGGGGCGATATTTTAAAAACATCTCACGTCCCTCTGGAAGGGGAGAGAGGCATGACATCGCTGACGTTGAATCCTGCAGGGTCAGAAACTCGGTGTCAATCAGAACTGCTCGGACTCCTGTGTTTGAGTCCCAGCACAAGTTCAGTGATCGGGGTTACTTTTAATTTCACATCTCAAGTCCCTCTGACAGGAGAGAGGCATGACATCGCGAAAGTTAGAATCCTCCTAGGGTGTGAATAAACAAGGTCAATCGAAAATTACGGCCCTGTGTTGGAATCACAAAGCACAAGATCGGTTATCGCTGCATACTTTAAACTTCAGATCTCAAGTCCAGAGATATTTAAGACCAGAAGCATGACAGACGCTGATGTTAGAATCCTCCCAGGATCAGAAACAAAGCTAGAGTGTGAATTCAGACCACTAGGCCCTCTGTTTGAATCCCAGCACAAGCGCAGATCGCTGCATACTTTTAAATTCAGATCCTTGAAACAGAGATATTTAAAATGACCTCACGCCCTTCCGAAGGGGATAGAAGCATAAGATCGCTGAAGTTAGCAGCCTCCTAGGATCAAACCTGAAGAATCACCCAGACCACTAGGCCCTCTGTTTGAATCCCAAAGCACAAAGCGCAGTGATCACTGCATACTTTTAAATTCACATCGCAAGAGCAGAGATATTTAAAAATGAACTCACGCCCTTCCGAAAAGGGGGTTTTAAGCATGGCATCGGTGAGTTAGCAGTCTCCCAGGTTCAGACACTCGGAGTCAATGGATACCGTTCGGCCCTGTTTGAGTCAAGGAGAGTTCGGTGATCGCTGGTTACTTTTAATTTCACATCTCAAGTCCGTCGAAGGAAGGAGAGAAGCATGACATCGCTGATGTTAGAATCCTCCAGGACTGTTTGAGCCCCAAACAAAGCTCAAATCGGGGCAATTCAAACACATCTAGGCCCTCTGTTTGAATCCCAAGGCACAGCGCAGTTAGCAGCTGCAGGTCACTTTTAAATTTAGATAGGCCCCCATGGTTTGAGCAGCAGAGTTCGTGATTAAAAGTGACCTCACGCCCTTCCGAAAGGGGATAGAGGCATAAGATCGCTGAAGTTGGCAGCCTCCTGGATCAAAAACATGTAGGTGTGAATTCAAACCACTTAGGCCTCTGTTTGAAATCCCAAAGCACAAGATCAGTTATCGCTGCATACTTTTAAATTCACATCGCCAGAGCTAGATATTTAAAATGACCTCGCCCTTCCGAAAGGGGATAGAAGCATGACATCGCTGGCGTTAGAATCCTCCTAGGATCAAAAACATAGCTATAGGTGTGAATTCAAACCACTAGGCCCTTTGTTTGAATCCCAAAGCACAAGCGCAGTGATCGGCTGCATACTTTTAAATTCACATCGCCAGAGCAGAGATATTGAAAATGACCTCACGCCCTTCCGAAGGGGTTTGGCATGAGATCGCTGAAGTTAGCAGCCTCCAGGGTCAGAAACTCATCTCAATCAAACTATTTTTCCCTCTGAGACCCAAAGCACCAGCTCAGATCACTTGCTTCCTGTTAATTTCACAATACCGGCCGCTATATTTAAAATTACCTCCGCCTCCGAAAAAGGGAGAAGCATGGCATCGGTGAAGTAAGCAGTCTCCCAGGTTCAGACACTGTGTTTCAATGGATACCATTAGGCAATCCTTTCCAGTCCCGCAGAAGGAGCTCCCGCGATGGCCTGCTACTTTTTAATATCACAATAGGCGGCCCAGCGATATTTAAAAGAAACAATCTCACGCCCCTCGGGAAGGGGAGAGAAGCATGACATCGCTGATATTGATCCTCCCAGCGTCATACAGTCGGTGTCAATGAAACCACCAGGACTCTGTTTGAGTCCCAAGCACAAACTCAGTGATGGGGGCAACTTTTTAATTTCACATCTCCCGTCCCTCTGACAGGAGAGGCATGACATCGCGAGAGTTAGCAACCGCCCAGGGTCAGAAACTCGGTGTCAATCTGAACTGCTCGCCCTGTGTTTGAGTCACAAAGCAGGAGTTCG
>JAFDVH010000241.1:0-14024 GCA_019176425.1 Megalops atlanticus | reverse complement strand
AATAAAATTGATTTTACTACAGATATTCACTAACACAGATTTTCCCCGGGAAGGAAACGCTTGAAATGCTTTGAGTCCAAAAAGGATTTTTAGTGCAGATTTCACTCAACAAAATTTTTTACAGGGGATGGCCAAAAACGCCTAAAAAGATTTTTGAGCCCAAAAGTGATGCTTGGTGCAGATTTCCCCACTTTTTACAGTAGATGGCCAAAAACCCTTTCCCAAATCCCTTTTCGATAAAAAAATTGACTTACTACAGATATTCACCCCAAAAGAGCCCCCAGTAGGGGATACGCTCTCAAATGCACTTTGAGAGCCCAAAAATTTGATTCTTACTACAGATATTCACTAACACAGAGTTTCCGGGAAGGCCAGAAACGCTCTAGAAGCATTTTTCTGAGCCCAAAAAAGGATTTTTAGGATATTCACCAACACAGATTTCCCCGAAGGCCAGAAACGCTCTCAGAAGCATTTTCTATCAAAATTGATTTTCACTGCAGATATTCCCCAAACACAGGTTTTCACGGGAAGGCCAGCGCCTCAAATGCACTTTCAGACCCAAAAAATTATTCCGGGGCAGATATTCACCAACAAAATTTCCACTGAAACCCCAAACGCCCAAATACATTTTGGAGCCCAAAAAAAGTGATTGTTAGTGCAGATATTCACTCAACACAGATTTCCCCAAAGGTTGAAACGCTAACACAGAGTTTTCACTGAAGGCCAGATACGCTCTGAAATGCACCGGAGTCCAAAAAGTGATTCTTAGTGCAGATATCTCACTCAACACAGAGTTTCCACTGAAGGCTAGGAACGCTTCCCAAATGCACTTTCAGAGTCCAAAAAGTTGGATTTGCTAGTGCAGATATTCACTCAACACAGAGTTTCCACTGAAGGCCAGAAACGTCTCAAATGCACTTTCTGAGTCCAAAAAGCCTTAGTGCAGATATTCACTCAACACAGAGCTTTCCACTGGAAGGCCAGAAACGCTCTCAAATGCACTTTCGGAGTCCAAAAAGTGATTCTTACTGCAGATATTCACTCAACACAGAGTTTCCACTGGAAAGCCAGAAACGCTCTCAAATGACCACTTGAGTCCAAAAAGTGATTTTACTGCAGATATTCACTAACACAGAGTTTTCACTGAAAGGCCAGAAACGCTCTCAAATGCACTTTCAGAGTCCAAAATTGATTCTTAGTGCAGATATTCACTCAACACAGAGTTTCACTGAAGGCCAGAACGCTTCTCAAATGCACTTTCAGAGTCCAAAAAGTGATTCTTAGTGCAGATATTCACTAAACACAGAGTTTCCACTGAAGGCCAGAAACGCTGTCAAATGCACTTTCTGAGTCCAAAAGTGATTCTTAGTGCAGATATTCACTCAACACAGAGTTTCCACTGAAGGCCAGAAAAACGCTTCTCAAATGCACTTTCAGAGTCCAAAAAGTGATTCTTACTGCAGATATTCACTCAACACAGAGTTTTCACTGAAGGCCAGAAACGCTCTCAAATGCACTTTCAGAGTCCAAAAAAATGATTCTTAGTGCAGATATTCACTCAACACAGAGTTTCCACTGGAAAGCCCAAAACGCTTCAAATGCACTTTCGGAGTCCAAAAAATTAATTGTTAGTGCAGATATTCACTCAACACAGAGTTTCCACTAAAAGGCCAGAAACGCTCTCAAAGCACTTTCAGAGTCCAAAAAGTGATTCTAGTGCAGATATTCACTCAACACAGAGTTTCCACTGGAAGGCCAGAAACGCTTCTCAAATGCACTTTCAGAGTCCAAAATTGATTCTTAGTGCAGATATTCCCTCAACACAGAGTTTTCACTGAAGGCCAGAAACGCCTCAAATGCATTTTCAGAGTCCAAAAAAATTCTTAGTGCAGATATTCACTCAACACAGAGTTTACAGTAGATGGCCAGAAACCTTCCTCAAATGCACTTTCAGAGTCCAAAAATTGATTCTTACTGCAGATATTCACTCAACACAGAGTTTTCACTGAAGGCCAGAAACGCTCTCAAAAGCACTTTCTGAGTCCAAAAAGTGATTTTCACTGCAGATATTCACTCAACACAGAGTTTTCACTGAAGGCCAGAAACGCTCTCAAATGCACTTTCTGAGTCCAAAAAGTGATTCTTAGTGCAGATATTCACTCAACACAGAGTTTCCACTGAAAGGCCAGAAACACTCTCAAACGCACTTTCAGAGTCCAAAAAAAGTGAACTGCAGATATTCACTAACACAGAGTTTCCACTGAAAGCCAGAAACGCTTCAAATGCACTGAGTCCAAAATTGATTTTCACTGCAGATATTCACTCAACACAGAGTTTTCACAGAAGGCCAGAAACGCTCTGAAATGCACTTTCAGAGTCCAAAAAAATGATTCTTAGTGCAGATATTCACTCAACACAGAGTTTACAGTGGATGGCCAGAAACGCTCTCAAAAGCACTTTCAGAGTCCAAAAAATTGATTGGCTTTCTCAAATGCAGATATTCACTAAACACAGAGTTTCCACTGAAGGCCAGAAACGCTCTCAAATGCACTTTCAGAGTCCAAACGATTCTTACTGCAGATATTCACTCAACACAGAGTTTCCACTGAAAGGCCAGAAACGCTCTCAAATGCACTTTCGAGTCCAAAAAGTGATTCTCACTGCAGATATTCACTCAACACAGAGTTTTCATTGAAGGCCAGAAACGCTCTCAAAGCACTTTCAGAGTCCAAAAAGTGATTCTTAGTGCAGATATTCACTCAACACAGAGTTCCACAATGGAAGGCCAGAAACGCCTCTCAAAAGCACTTTCTGAGTCCAAAATTGATTTTTACTGCAGATATTCACTCAACACAGAGTTTCCAAAAGGCCAGAAACGCTCTCAAATGCACTTTCAGAGTCCAAAAGTGATGCTTAGTGCAGATATTCACTCAACACAGAGTTTACAGTGGATGGCCAGAAACGCCTCAAAAGCACTTTCAGAGTCCAAAAAGTGATGCTTAGTGCAGATATTCACTCAACACAGAGTTTACACAGGATGGCCAGAAACGCTCTCAAATGCACTTTCAGAGTCCAAAAATTGATTCTTACTGCAGATATTCACTAAACACAGAGTTTCCACTGGAAGGCCAGAAACGCTCTCAAATGCACTTTCAGAGTCCAAAAAATTGATTCTTACTGCAGATATTCACTCAACACAGAGTTTCCACTGAAGGCCAGAAACGCTCTGAAATGCACTTTCAGAGTCCAAAAAGTGATTCTTAGTGCAGATATTCACTCAACACAGAGTTTTCACTGGAAGGCCAGAAACGCTCTCAAATGCACTTCAGAGTCCAAAATTGATTCTCACTGCAGATATTCACTCAACACAGAGTTTTCACTGAAGGCCAGAAACGCTCTCAAATGCACTTTCAGAGTCCAAAAAGTGATTCTTAGTGCAGATATTCACTCAACACAGAGTTTCCACTGAAGGCCAGAACGCTCTCAAATGCACTTTCGAGTCCAAAAAGTGATTGTTAGTGCAGATATTCACTCAACACAGAGTTCCACCAGATTGCCAGAAACGCTCTCAAAAGCACTTTCTGAGTCCAAAAAGTGATTCTCACTGCAGATATTCACTCAACACAGAGTTTTCACTGGAAGGCCAGAAACGCTCTCAAATGCACTGAGTCCAAAAGTGATTCTTAGTGCAGATATTCACTCAACACAGAGTTTCCACTGAAAGGCCAGAAACGCTCTCAAATGCACTATCAGAGTCCAAAAAGTGATTCTCACTACAGATATTCACTCAACACAGAGTTTTCACTGGAAGGCCAGAAACGCTCTCAAATGCACTTTCAGAGTCCAAAAATTGATTCTCACTGCAGATATTCACTCAACACAGAGTTTTCACTGGAAGGCCAGAAACGCTCTCAAATGCACTTTCTGAGTCCAAAAAGTGATTGTTAGTGCAGATATTCACTCAACACAGAGTTTCCACAAGAAGGCCAGAAACGCTCTCAAAAGCACTTTCTGAGTCCAAAAATTGATTTTCACTGCAGATATTCACTCAACACAGAGTTTTCACAAGAAGGCCAGAAACGCTCTCAAATGCACTTTCAGAGTCCAAAAAGTGATTCTTAGTGCAGATATTCACTCAACACAGAGTTTCCACTGGATGGCCAGAAACGCTCTCAAAAGCACTTTCAGAGTCCAAAAAGTGATTCTTAGTGCAGATATTCACTCAACACAGAGTTTACACTAGAAGGACAGAAACCTTCTCAAATGCACTTTCAGAGTCCAAAAATTGAATTTTACTAGATATTCACTAAACACAGAGTTTCCACTGAAGGCCAGAAACGCCTCTCAAATGCACTTTCAGAGTCCAAAAAATTGATTCTTACTGCAGATATTCACTCAACACAGAGTTTTCACTGGAAGGCCAGAAACGCCTCTCAAATGCACTTTCAGAGTCCAAAAAGTGATTCTTAGTGCAGATATTCACTCAACACAGAGTTTACAGTGGATGGCCAGAAACGCCTCTCAAATGCACTTTCGGAGTCCAAAAATTGATTCTCACTGCAGATATTCACTCAACACAGAGTTTTCACTGAAGGCCAGAAACGCTTCAAATGCACTTTCTGAGTCCAAAAAGTGATTCTTAGTGCAGATATTCACTCAACACAGAGTTTCACAAGAAAGGCCAGAAACGCTTCTCAAAAGCACTTTCTGAGTCCAAAAAAGTGATTTTTACTGCAGATATTCACTCAACACAGAGTTTTCACTGAAGGCCAGAAACGCTCTCAAATGCACTTTCAGAGTCCAAAAAGTGATTCTTAGTGCAGATATTCACTAAACACATGGTTTACAGTAGATGGCCAGAAACGCTCTCAAATGCACTTTCGAGTCCAAAAAGTGATTCTTAGTGCAGATATTCACTCAACACAGAGTTTCCACTGAAAGGCCAGAAACGCCCTCAAACGCACTTTCAGAGTCCAAAAAGTGATTCTCACTGCAGATATTCACTCAACACAGAGTTTCCACTGGAAGGCCAGAAACGCTCTCAAATGCACTTTCAGAGTCCAAAATTGATTTTTACTGCAGATATTCACTCAACACAGAGTTTCCACAAGAAGGCCAGAAACGCTCTCAAATGCACTTTCAGAGTCCAAAAAATTGATTCTTAGTGCAGATATTCACTCAACACATAGTTTACAGTGGATGGCCAGAAACGCCTCAAAAGCACTTTCAGAGTCCAAAAAATTGATTCTTACTACAGATATTCACTAAACACAGAGTTTCCCACTGAAGGCCAGAAACGCCTCAAATGCACTTTCAGAGTCCAAAAAGTGATTCTTAGTGCAGATATTCACTCAACACAGAGTTTCCAGTGGAAGGCCAGAAACGCTCTCAAATGCACTTTCGGAGTCCAAAAAGTGATTCTTACTGCAGATATTCACTCAACACAGAGCTTCCAGTAGAAGGCCAGAACGCTCTCAAAAGCACTTTCAGAGTCCAAAAAGTGATTCTTAGTGCAGATATTCACTCAACACAGAGTTCCACAAGAAGGCCAGAAACGCTCTCAAAAGCACTTCTGAGTCCAAAAAGTGATTCTAGTGCAGATATTCACTCAACACAGAGTTCCACAAGAACATTAAGAAACGCTCTTCAAATGCACTTTTCAGAGTCCAAAAATTGATTTTCACTGCAGAGATTCACCAACACAGAGTTTTCACAAGAAGGCCAGAAACGCCTCAAATGCACTTTCTGAGTCCAAAAGTGATGTTTAGTGCAGATATTCACTAACCCAGAGTTTACAGTGGATGCCCAGAAAAGCTCTCAAAAGCACTTTTAGAGTTCAAAAGGTGATTCTTAGTGCAGATATTCACTCAACACAGACTTTTCTTAGATGGAGAGAAACCTTCTCAAATGAAAATTTCAGAGTCCAAAAATTGATTCTTACTAGCAGATATTCACTAAACACAGAATTTCCACTGGAAGGCCAGAAACGCCTCAAATGCACTTTCTTCAGAGTCCAAAAATTGACTCTTACTGCAGATATTCACTCAACACAGAGCTTTCAAGAAGGCCAGAAACGCTCTCAAATGCACTTTCAGAGTCCAAAAAGTGATTCTTAGTGCAGATATTCACTCAACACAGAGTTTCCACTGAAAGCCCGAAACGCCTCTCAAATACACTTTCGGAGTCCAAAAAGTGATTGTTAGTGCAGATATTCACTCAACACAGAGTTTCCACAAGAAGGCCAGAAACGCTCTCAGAATGCACTTTCAGAGTCCAAAAAGTGATTCTCACTGCAGATATTCACTCAACACAGAGTTTTCACTGAAGGCCAGAAACGCTCTGAAATGCACTTTCAGAGTCCAAAAAGTGATTCTTAGTGCAGATATTCACTCAACACAGAGTTTCCACTGGAAGGCCAGAAACGCTCAAAAATGCACTTTCAGAGTCCAAAAAAGTGATTCTTAGTGCAGATATTCACTCAACACAGAGTTTCCACTGAAGGCCAGAAACGCTCTCAAATGCACTTTCAGAGTCCAAAAAGTGATTCTACTGCAGATATTCACTCAACACAGATTTTTCACTGAAGGCCAGAAACGCCTCAAATGCACTTTCTAGAGTCCAAAAGTGATTCTTACTGCAGATATTCACTCAACACAGACTTCCACTGAAAGGCTAGAAACGCTTCCTGTCTCTCTTTCAGAGTCCAAAAAAAAAAGGATTCTCACTACAGATATTCACTCAACACAGAGTTTTCACTAAAAGGCCAGAAACGTTCAAATGCACTTCTAAAAAGTCCAAAATTGATTCTCACTGCAGATATTCGCTCAACACAGAGTTTCCATAAAAGGTCAGAAACGCTTTCCCCAGAATCACTTTCAGAGTCCAAAAAGATTCTAGTGCAGATATTCACTCAACACAGAGTTCCAGAAAAGGCCAGAAATGCTCAGAAAGCATTTCTAGAGTCCAAAAATTGATTTTCACTGCAGATATTCACTCAACACAGAGTTTTCACTGGAAGGCCAGAAACGCTCTCAAGTGCACTTTCAGAGTCCAAAAGTTGATCTTCACTGCAGATATTCACTCAACACAGAGTTTTCACAAGAAGGCCAGAAACGCTCTCAAATGCACTTTCAGAGTCCAAAAAAGTGATTCTTAGTGCAGATATTCACTCAACACAGAGTTTCCACTGGAAGGCCAGAAACGCTCTCAAATGCACTTTCGAGTCCAAAAAAGTGATTCTTAGTGCAGATATTCACTCAACACAGAGTTTCCACAAGATGGACAGAAACCTTCTCAAATGCACTTTCAGAGTCCAAAAAGTTGATTCTTAGTGCAGATATTCACTAAACACAGAGTTTCCACTGGAAGGCCAGAAACGCTCTCAAATGCACTTTCAGAGTCCAAAAAATTGATTCTTACTGCAGATATTCACTCAACACAGAGTTTTCACAAGAAGGCCAGAAACGCTCTCAAATGCACTTTCTGAGTCCAAAAAGTGATTCTTACTGCAGATATTCACTCAACACAGAGTTTTCACTGGATGGCCAGAAACGCTTCTCAAAAGCACTTTCAGAGTCCAAAAAGTGATTCTTACTGCAGATATTCACTCAACACAGAGTTTCCACTGGAAGGCCAGAAACGCTCTCAAATGCACTTTTCAGAGTCCAAAAATTGATTCTTACTGCAGATATTCACTCAACACAGAGTTTCACTGAAGGCCAGAAACGCTCCCAAATGCACTTTTCAGAGTCCAAAAATTGATTCTTACTGCAGATATTCACTCAACACAGAGTTTCCACTGAAGGCCAGAAACACTCTCAAATGCACTTTCAGAGTCCAAAAAGTGATTCTTAGTGCAGATATTCACTCAACACAGAGTTTCCACTGGAAGGCCAGAAACGCGTCTCAAATGCACTTTCAGAGTCCAAAAATTGATTCTTAGTGCAGATATTCACTCAACACAGAGTTTCCACAAGAAGGCCAGAAACGCCTCAAATGCACTTTCTGAGTCCAAAAAGTGATTCTTTAGTGCAGATATTCACTCAACACAGAGTTTTCACTGAAGGCCAGAAACGCTCAAATGCACTTTCAGAGTCCAAAAAGTGATTCTCACTGCAGATGTTCATCAATACAGAGTTTTCACTAAAATAGAACGCTTCAAATGCACTTTCGGAGTCCAAAAGTGATTCTTTGCAGATATTCACTCAACACAGAGTTTCACTGGAAGGCCAGAAATGCTTCTCAAATGCACTTTTATCCAAAAGGTGATTGTTAGTGCAGATATTCACCAACACAGAGTTCCACTGAAGGCCAGAAAACGCTCTCAGAAGCACTTTCTGAGTCCAAAAGTGTTTCTCACTGCAGATATTCACTCAACACAAGGTTTCACTGAAGGCTAGAACGCTCTCAGAAGCACTTTCTGAGTCCAAAAATTTGATTCTTACTGCAAATATTCACTCAACACAGAATTCCTACTGAAGGCCAGAAACGCCCTCAGAAGCACTTTCTGAGTCCAAAAAAGTGATTGACTGCAGATATTCACTCAACACAGAGTTTTCACAAGAAGGCCAGAAACGCTCTCAAAAGCACTTTCTGAGTCCAAAATTGATTTTCACTGCAGATATTCACTCAACACAGAGTTTTCACTGGAAGGCCAGAAACGCTTCTCAAATGCACTTTCAGAGTCCAAAAATTGATTCTTCAGTGCAGATATTCACTCAACACAGAGTTTCCACTGGAAGGCCAGAAAACGCCTCAAATGCACTTTCAGAGTCCAAAAAATTAATTGTTAGTGCAGATATTCACTCAACACAGAGTTTACACAAGAAGGCCAGAAACGCTCTCAAATGCACTTTCTGAGTCCAAAAAGTGTTTCTCACTGCAGATATTCACTCAACACAGAGTTTTCACTGGAAGGCCAGAAACGCTTCTCAAATGCACTTTCAGAGTCCAAAAAGTGATTCTTAGTGCAGATATTCACTCAACACAGAGTTTCCACTGGAAGGCCAGAAACGCTCTCAAATGCACTTTCAGAGTCCAAAAAGGGATTGTTAGTGCAGACATTCACTCAACACAGAGTTCCACAGGATTGCCAGAAATTCTCTCAGAAGCACTTCTGAGTCCAAAAAGTGATTCTACTGCAAATATTCACTCAACACAGAATTTTCACTGGAAGGCCAGAAACGCTTCTCAAATGCACTTTCTGAGTCCAAAAAGTGATTCTAGTGCAGATATTCACTCAACACATAGTTTACAGGATGGCCAGGAAACGCCTCAAAAGCACTTTCGAGTCCAAAATTGATTCTTACTGCAGATATTCACTTAAACACAGAGTTTCCACTGAAGGCCAGAACGCCCAAAAGCACTTTCAGAGTCCAAAATTGATTCTTACTACAGATATTCACTCCACACAGAGTTTGTAGAAGGCCAGAAACGCTCCCAAATGCACTTGAGAGTCCAAAAAAATTGATTCTTACTGCAGATATTCACCTCAACACAGACTTTGCACTGAAGAAACGCTTCGCTCTCAAATACACTTTCAGAGTCCAAAAGTGATTCTTAGCAGTGATATTCACTCAACACAGATTTTCCAGAAAGCTAGAAACTCCCTTCAAATGCATTTCAGAGTCCAAAAAGTGATTCTCACTGCAGATATTCACTCAACACAGAGTTTTCACTAAATCACACAAACGCTTTCAGAGTCAAATGCACTGAGTCCAAAAAGGCCAGGAATCTTAGTGCAGATATTCACTCAACACAGAGATATTCATCACTGAGTATCTATAGTGAAAACTCTCTCAAACGCACCTTCAGAGTCCAAAAAGTGATTCTTACTACAGATATTCACTCAACACAGAGTTTCCACTGGAAGGCCAGAAACGCCTTCAAATGCACTTCGGAGACCAAAATTGATTCTCACTGCAGATATTCAACACAGAGTTTTCATTGGAAGGCCAGAAACGCTTCCCAGAATCATTTTCAGAGTCCAAAAAGTGATTCTAGTGCAAATATTCACCAACACAGAGTTCCACAAGAAGGCCAGAAAACGCCCAAATGCACTTTCTGAGTCCAAAATTGATTTTCACTGCAGATATTCACTCAACACAGAGTTTTCAAGAAGGCCATGAAACGCTTCTCAAATGCACTTTCAGAGTCCAAAAAGGGATGCTTAGTGCAGATATTCACTCAACCCATAGTTTACAGTGGATGCACAGAAACGCCCTTCTCAAAAGCACTTTCTCGGAGTTCAAAAAGTGATGCTTAGTGCAGATATTCTGCCTAACACAGAGTTTACAGTAGATGGACAGAAACCTTCTCAAATGCACTTTCAGAGTCCAAAATTGATTTCGCTACAGATATTCACTAAACACAGAGTTTCCACTGGAAGGCCAGAAACGTCTCAAATGTACTTTCAGAGTCCAATAAAATTGATTCTTACTACAGATATTCACTCACAGAGTTTCTGGAGAAGGCCAGAAACGCTCTCAAATGCTTTTCAGAGTCCAAAAAGTGATGCTTAGTGCAGATATTCACTCAACAGATTTGCAGAGTTCCAAAGAAGGCCAGAAATGCTTCAAATGCACTTTCTGAGTCCAAAAATTGATTTTCACTGCAGATATTCACTCAACACAGAGTTTTCACTGGAAGGCCAGAAAACGCTCTCAAATGCACTTTCAGAGTCCAAAAATTGATTCTTACTGCAGATATTCACTCAACACAGAGTTTCCACTGAAGGCCAGAAACGCCTCAAATACACTTTCTGAGTCCAAAAAATGATTCTTAGTGCAGATATTCACTCAACACAGAGTTCCACAAAGGCCAGAAACGCTCTCAAAAGCACTTTCTGAGTCCAAAAAATTGATTCTACTGCAGATATTCACTCAACACAGAGTTTCACAGATTGCCAGAAACGCCAAATGCACTTTCAGAGTCCAAAAAGTGATTGTTAGTGCAGATATTCACTCAACACAGAGTTTCCACTAGAAGGCCAGAAACGCCTCAAATGCACTTTCGAGTCCAAAAAGTGATTGTTAGTGCAGATATTCACTCAACACAGAATTTTCACTGGAAGGCCAGAAACGCTTCTCAATGCACTGAGTCCAAAAAGTGATTCTCACAGATATTCACTCACACAGAGTTTAATGGAAGGCTAGAAACGCCTCAAATGCACTGGAGTCCAAAATTGATTCTCACTGCAGATATTCGTCAACACAGAGTTTTCTCATTGGAATGCCAGAACGCTCCTCAGAATCACTTTCTGAGTCCAAAAAAGATTTTAGTACAGATATTCACTCAACACAGAGTTCCACAAGAAGGCCAGAAACGCTTCTCAGAAGCACTTTCTGAGTCCAAAATTGATTTTCACTGCAGATATTCACTAACACAGAGTTTACAGTGGATGGCCAGAAACGTCTCAAATGCACTTTCAGAGTCCAAAATTGATTCTTACTATGATATTCACTCACACAGAGCTTCCAGTAGAAGGCCAGAACGCTCCCAAAATCACTTTGAGAGTCCAAAAGTGATTCTTAGTGCAGATATTCACTCAACACAGAGTTTCCACTGGAAGGCCAGAAACGCTCTCAAATACACTTTCAGAGTCCAAAAATTGATTCTTAGTGCAGATATTCACTCAACACAGAGTTCCACAAGGCCAGAAACGCTTCTCAAAGCACTTTCTGAGTCCAAAAAGTGTTTCTTACTGCAGATATTCACTCAACACAGAGTTTTCACTGGAAGGCCAGAAACGCTCTCAAATGCACTTTCAGAGTCCAAAAATTGATTCTTAGTGCAGATATTCACTCAACACAGAGTTTCCACTGGAAGGCCAGAAACGCTCTCAAATGCACTTTCAGAGTCCAAAAAGTGATTGTTAGTGCAGATATTCACTCAACACAGAGTTCCACAGGAAGGCCAGAAATGCTCAAAGAAGCACTTTCTGAGTCCAAAAAGTGTTTCTTACTGCAGATATTCACTCAACACAGAGTTTTCACTGAAGGCCAGAAACGCTCTCAAATGCACTTTCTGAGTCCAAAAAGTGATTCTTAGTGCAGATATTCACTCAACACAGAGTTTCCACTGGAAGGCCAGAAACGCCTCAGAAGCACTTTCTGAGTCCAAAAAGTGTTTCTTACTGCAGATATTCACTCAACACAGAGTTTTCACTGGAAGGCCAGAAACGCCTCAAATGCACTTTCTGAGTCCAAAAAGTGATTTTAGTGCAGATATTCACTCAACACAGAGTTTTCACTGAAGGCCAGAAACGCTCTCAAATGCACTTTCAGAGTCCAAAAATTGATTCTTACTGCAGATATTCACTCAACACAGAGTTTCCACTGGAAGGCCAGAAACGCCTCAAATACACTTCAGAGTCCAAAAAAATTGATTGTTAGTGCAGATATTCACTCAACACAGAGTTCCACAAGGTTGCTAGAAACGCTCTCAAATGCACTTTCAGAGTCCAAAAGTGATTCTCACTGCAGATATTCACTCAACACAGAGTTTTCAGTGGAAGGCCAGAAACGCCTCAAATGCACTTTCAGAGTCCAAAAATTGATTCTTACTGCAGATATTCACTCAACACAGAGTTTCCACTGAAGGCCAGAAACGCTCTCAAATGCATTTTCAGAGTCCAAAAAGTGATTCTTAGTGCAGATATTCACTCAACACAGAGTTCCACAGGATTGCCAGAAACGCTCAAATGCACTTTCAGAGTCCAAAAGTGATTCTTACTGCAGATATTCACTCAACACAGAGTTTCCACTGGAAGGCCAGAAACGCTCTCAAATGCACTTTCAGAGTCCAAAAAGTGATTCTTAGTGCAGATATTCACTCAACACAGAGTTTACAGTGGATGGCCAGAAACGCTCTCAAATGCACTTTCGAGTCCAAAAAATTGATTCTCACTGCAGATATTCACTAAACACAGAGTTTCCAGTGAAGGCAGAAACACTTCCTCAAATCACTTTCAGAGTCCAAAATTGATTCTACGACAGATATTCTCCACAGAGCTTCCACTGGAAGGCCAGAAAATCGCTCTCAAATGCACTTTAGAGTCCAAAATTGATTCTTACTGCAGATATTCACTCAACACAGAGTTTCCACTGAAGGCCAGAACGCTCTCAAATACACTTTCAGAGTCCAAAAAGTGATTCTTAGTGCAGATATTCTACCCAACACAGAGTTTCCACTGAAAGGGGCAGAAACGCTCTCAAAAGCACTTTTGGAGTTCAAAAAAGATGCTTAGTGCAGATATTCACTCAACACATAGTTTATGGTAGATGGACAGAAACCTTCTCAAATGCACTTTCAGAGTCCAAAAAAATTGATTCTTAGTAGATATTCACTAAACATAGAGTTTCCACTGGAAAGGAAACGCTCTCAAATGCACTTTCAGAGTCCAAAAAATTGATTCTGACTGCAGATATTCACTCAACACAGACATTTCAGTAGAAGTGAATGCTCCTAAATGCACTTTGAGAGTCCAAAATTGATTCTTACTACAGATATTCACCTTCAACACAGAGTTTCCACTGAAAGCCAGAAACGCTCCTCAAATGCACTTTCTGAGTCCAAAATTGATTCTTCTGGTAGATATTCACTCAACACATAGTTTAGCACTGAAGCCCAGAAACGCTTTCAAAAGCACTTTCAGAGTCCAAAAAGTGAGGGATTGTTAGCAAATATTCACTCTACACATAGTTTACAGTAGATGGCCAGAAACCTTCTCAAATGCACTTTCAGAGTCCAAAATTGATTCTTACTACAGATATTCACTCAACAGAGAGTTTCCACTGAAGGCCCGAAATGCTCTCAAAGGTGCACTTTTAGAGTCAAAAATTGATTCTTACTGGTAGAGTGACCTAACATGAGTTTCTTGAGAGATGCTAGAAACTCTCTCAGAGTGCACTTCTCAGAGTCCAAAAAGTGATTCTGTGCAGATATTCACTCAACACTGAGTTTACACTGGGGCCAGAAACGCTTAAAATGCACTTTGGGAGTCCAAAAAGTGATTTTTTTTCACT
>JAFDVH010000240.1:0-14056 GCA_019176425.1 Megalops atlanticus | reverse complement strand
TGTACTCAATGTAAGTAACATAATCTAAATAACTGTTTGAATTCCAAAGCACAAGCTCGGTGATCGCTGGCTACTTTTAATTTCACATGGAGGTAGCCACAATACTTACACCTGACCTCACGTGCTTCAGACAGGAGAGAGAAGCATAACATTGCTGAAGTTAGTAGCCTCACCAGGGTCAGACACTGGGTTTCAATGGAAACCATTACGCCCTTGGTTTCAGTCCCCAAGCAGGAGCTCCGCGATCGCCTGGGACTTTTACTTTCACAATGCCGGGCCGAGATATTTAAAAATAACCTCATGCCCCTCTGGAAGGAGAGAGAAGCATGACATCGCTGAAGTTAGCAGTCTCCCAGGGTCAGACAGTCGGTGTCAATCGAAACCATTAGGGCCTCTGCTTGAGTCCCAAAGCAGCAGCTCGGCGATCGCCTGCAACTTTTAATTTCACATCTCAGCGTCCCTCCTCAACCCGTCCGAGGAGAGAGAGGCATGACATCGCTGATGTTAAATTCTCCCAGGGTCAGACAGTAATCGCCATTAGGCCTCTGCTTGAGTCCCAAAGCAGCAGCTCGGGTCAGACATTTCACATCTCACGTCCCTCAACAGGAGAGAGAGGCATGACAACCAAGTTAGGGCCTCAAGGGTCAGACATTCGATGTCAATCGAATAAAAATTTACCTCATGCCCCAATGAAAGGAGAGAGAAGCATGATATCGATGAAGTTAGCAGCCTCCCAGGTTTAGAAACACGGTGTCAAACGAAATCGTTGGGCGCTCTGTTTGAATGCCAAAGTAGGAGCTCCGTGATCGCCTGCTCGGCCGCTAATTTCACTTTGGTTGAGCCACCATGTACAAAAATGACCACTTCTCCCTCCGGAATTACAGAAAAGCATCAGGGACTCTGTTTGAGTCCCAAAGCACAAACTCAGTGATCGCCGGCAACTTTTAATTTCACATCTCATGTCCCCCTGATAGGAGAGAGAGGCATGACATCGCGAAAGTTAGCAGCCGCCCAGGGTCAGAAACTCGGGGTAAATCTGAACCGTTCGGCCCGGTGTTTGAGTCACAAAGCAGGAGTTCGGTGATCGCTGGCTACTTTTAATTTCAAATCTCACGTCCGTCCGAAAGGAGAGAGAAGCATGACATCGCTGATGTTTGAATCCTCCCATTAACAAAAACTCGGCGTCAATAAAAAACATTTTTCCCTGTAAGACCCAAAGCACCAGCTCCGCGATCACTTGCTTACTTTTAATTTCACAATACTGGGGCCGCGATTTTAAAAAATTACCTCACGCCCTTAAGAAGGAAGTAGAAGCATGGCATCGGTGAAGTTAACAACCTCCCAGGTTGAGACATTCGGTGTCAATCGACAACATAAGGGCCTCTCTTTGAGTACCAAAGAAGGGGCTCCGGAATCGCTGGCAACTTTTAATTTCACATCTCACGTCAGTCCGAAAGGAGAGAGAAGCATGACATCGCGAAAGTTAGCAACCGCCCAGGGTCAGACACTCAGTGTCAATCTGAACTGTTAGGCCCTGTGTTTGAGTCACGAAGCAGGAGTTCGGTGATCGCTGGTTACTTTTAATTTCACATCTCAAGTCCATCGGAAAGGAGAGAGAAGCATGACATCGCTGATGTCAGAATCCTCCCAGGATCAGAAACATAGCTAGAGTCAATCGAAACAATTACGGCCTCTGTTGGAGTCCCAAAGCACAATCTCGGTGGTCGCTGACTTCTTTTAATTTCACATGGCAGTAGCCGCGATATTTAAAAATAACCTCACGCCCCTCTGGAAGGGGAGAGAAGCATCACATCGCTGTTGTTAGAATCCTCCAGGATCAGAAACATAGCTAGGTTTTAATTGAAACAATTACGTCCTCTGTTGGAGTCCCAAAGCACAAGATCAGTGATCGCTGCATACTTTTAATTTCACATGGCAGTAGCCGCGATATTTAAAAATGACCTCACGCCCTTCCGAAAGGAGAGAGAAGCATGACATCGCTGAAGTTAGCAGCTTCCCAGCATTCAAAACTCGGTGCCATTAAAAACCATTTTCCCTCTGAGAACTAAAGCACCAGCTCCGCCATCACTTGTTTGCTTTTAAGTTCACAATACAGGGGCCGCGAAATCAAAAAATTACCTCACGCTCCGCCGAAAGGAGGGACAGACGCATCACATCGCTGATGTTAGAATCCTCCTAGGATCAGAAACATAGCTAGGTGTTAATTGAAGCCATTACGGCCTCTGTTTGAATCCCAAAGCACAAGCTCAGTGATCGCTGCATACTTTTAATTTCACATCGCCAGAGCTGAGATATTTAAAAATCACCTCACGCCCTTCCGAAAGGAGAGAGAAGCACGACATCGCTGAAGTTAGCATCTTCCCAGCTTTCAGAAACTCGGTGCCAATCAAAACCATTTTCCCTCTGAGAACTAAAGCACCAGCTCCGCCATCACTTGTTTGCTTTTAATTTCACAATGCCGGGGCCGCGAAATTAAAAAAATTACCTCGCGCCCCTCCCAAAGGAGGGAGAAGCATGGCATCGGTGAAGTTAGCAGTCTCCCAGGTTCAGACACTGGGTTTCAACGGATACCATTAGGCAATCCCTTTCAGTCCCCAAAGAGGAGCTCCGCGATCGCCTGCTACTTTTAATATCACAATAAGGCCACGCGATATTTAAAAACAATCTCACGCCCCTCTGGAAGGGGAGAGAAGCATGACATTGCTGATGTTAGAATCCTCCCATTAACAAAAACTCGGCGTCAATAAAAAACATTTTTCCCTGTAAGACCCAAAGCACCAGCTCCGCGATCACTTGCTTACTTTTAATTTCACAATACTGGGGCCGCGATTTTAAAAAATTACCTCACGCCCTTAAGAAGGAAGTAGAAGCATGGCATCGCTGATATTAGAACCTCCCAGGTTGAGACATTCGGTGTCAATCGACAACATAAGGGACTCTGTTTGAGTACCAAAGAAGGGGCTCCGTGATCGCTGGCAACTTTTAATTTCACATCTCACGTCCCTCTGAAAGGAGAGAGAAGCATGACATCGCGAAAGTTAGCAACCGCCCAGGGTCAGACACTCAGTGTCAATCTGAACTGTTAGGCCCTGTGTTTGAGTCACGAAGCAGGAGTTCGAGATCGCTGGTTACTTTTAATTTCACATCTCAAGTCCATCGGAAGGAGAGAGAAGCATGACATCGCTGATGTTAGAATCCTCCCAGGATCAGAAACATAGCTAGGAGTCAATCGAAACAATTACGGCCTCTGTTGGAGTCCCAAAGCACAATCTCGGTGGTCGCTGACTTCTTTTAATTTCACATGGCAGTAGCTGAGATATTTAAAAATAACCTCACGCCCTCTGGAAGGGGAGAGAAGCATCACATCGCTGTTGTTAGAATCCTCCAGGATCAAAAACATAGCTAGGTTTTAATTCAAACCACTACGCCCTCTGTTGGAGTCCCAAAGCACAAGATCAGTGATCGCTGCATACTTTTAATTTCACATGGCAGTAGCAGAGATATTTAAAAATGACCTCACGCCCTTCCGAAAGGAGAGAGAAGCATGACATCGCTGAAGTTAGCAGCTTCCCAGGATCAAAACTAGGTGCCATTAAAACCATTTTCCCTCTTTGAACCCAAAGCACCAGCTCCGCCATCACTTGTTTGCTTTTAAGTTCACAATACAGAGCTGAGATATTTAAAAATGACCTCACGCCCTTCCGAAGGAGGGACAGAAGCATCACATCGCTGATGTTAGAATCCTCCTAGGATCAAAAACATAGCTAGGTGTTAATTCAAACCACTAGGCCCTCTGTTTGAATCCCAAAGCACAAGCTCAGTGATCGCTGCATACTTTTAATTTCACATCGCCAGAGCTGAGATATTTAAAAATGACCTCACGCCCTTCCGAAAGGAGAGAGAAGCATGAGATCGCTGAAGTTAGCATCCTCCCAGGGTCAGAAACTCGGTCTCAATCAAAACCATTTTCCCTCTGAGAACCAAAGCACCAGCTCCGTGATCACTTGCTTTGCTTTTAATTTCACAATGCCGGGCCGCGAAATTAAAAAATTACCTCACGCCCCTCCCAAAGGAGGGAGAAGCATGGCATCGGTGAAGTTAGCAGTCTCCCAGGTTCAGACACTGGGTTTCAATGGATACCATTAGGCAATCCCTTTCAGTCCCCAAAGAGGAGCTCCGCGATCGCCTGCTACTTTTAATATCACAATAAGGCCACGCGATATTTAAAAACAATCTCACGCCCCTCTGGAAGGGGAGAGAAGCATGACATCGCTGATGTTAGAATCCTCCCATTATCAAAAACTCGGTGTCAATAAAAACCATTTTTCCTTCTGTTTGACCCAAAGCACAAGCTCAGTGATCACTTGCAACTTTTAATTTCACAATCTCCGCGATTTAAAAAAATCCCTCTGACAGAAGGAAGTAGAAGCATGACATCGCTGATATTAGAATCCACCCAGGGTCAGACAGTCGGTGTCAATCTGAACCGTTAGGGACTCTGTTTGAGTCACAAAGCAGAAACTCAGTGATCGCTGGTTACTTTTAATTTCACATCTCATATCCGTCGACAGGAGAGAGGCATGACATCGCTGATGTTAGAATCCTCCCAGGATCAGAAACAAAGCTAGGTGTCAATCTGAACCGTTAGGCCCTCTGTTTGAATCCCAAAGCACAAGATCAGTGATCGCTGCATACTTTTAATTTCAAATCAGAGCAGAGATATTTAAAAATGACCTCACGCCCTTCCGAAAGGAGAGAGAAGCATGACATCGCTGATGTTAGAATTCTCCCAGGATCAAAAACAAAGCTAGGTGTGAATCAAACCACTTAGGCCCTCTGTTTGAATCCCAAAGCACAAGATCAGTGATCGCTGCATACTTTTAATTTCACATGGCAGAGCAGAGATATTTAAAAATGACCTCACGCCCTTCTGAAAGGGGAGAGAAGCATGACATCGCTGATGTTAGAATCCTCCTAGGATCAAAAACATAGCTAGGTGTGAATTCAAACCACTAGGCCCTCTGTTTGAATCCCAAAGCACAAGCTCAGTGATCGCTGCATACTTTTAATTTCACATCGCCAGAGCAGAGATATTTAAAAATGACCTCACGCCCTTCGAAAGGGGATTTAAAGCATGAGATCGCTGAAGTTAGCAGCCTCCCAGGGTCAGAAACTCGGTCTCAATCAAAACTATTTTTCCCTCTGAGTCCCAAAGCACCAGCTCCGTGATCACTTGCTTACTTTTAATTTCACAATACTGGGGCCGCGATATTTAAAAAATTACCTCACGCCCCTCCGAAAGGAGGGAGAAGCATGACATCGCTGATGTTAGAATCCTCCCAGGATCAGAAACATAGCTGTCAATGTTAATTGAAGCCATTAGGGACTCTGTTTGAATCCCAAAGCACAAGCTCAGTGATCGCTGCATACTTTTAATTTCACATCGCCAGAGCAGATATTTAAAAATGACCTCACGCCCTTCTGAAAGGGGATGGAGCATGACATCGCTGATGTTAGAATCCTCCTAGGATCAAAAAAGGATAGCTAGGTGTCAAAATTGGTGTGAACCACTAGGCCCTCTGTTTGAATCCCAAAGCACAAGCTCAGTGATCGCTGCATACTTTTAATTTCACATCGCCAGAGCAGAGATATTTAAAAATGACCTCACGCCCTTCCGAAAGGGGATAGAAGCATGACATCGCTGATGTTAGAATCCTCCTAGGATCAAAAACATAACTAGGTGTGAATTCAAACCACTAGGCCCTCTGTTTGAATCCCAAAGCACAAGCGCAGTGATCGCTGCATACTTTTAAATTCAGATCGCCAGAGCAGAGATATTTAAAAATGACCTCACGCCCTTCCGAAAGGGGATAGAAGCATAAGATCGCTGAAGTTAGCAGCCTCCTAGGATCAAAAACATAGCTAGGTGTGAATTCAGACCACTAGGCCCTCTGTTTGAATCCCAAAGCACAAGCGCAGTGATCGCTGCATACTTTTAAATTCACATCGCCAGAGCAGAGATATTTAAAAATGAACTCACGCCCTTCCGAAAGGGGGTTTAAGCATGAGATCGCTGAAGTTAGCAGCCTCCCAGGGTCAGAAACTCGATCTCAATCAAAACTATTTTTCCCTCTGAGACCCAAAGCACCAGCTCCGTGATCACTTGCTTCCTGTTAATTTCACAATACCGGGGCCGCGATATTAAAAAATTACCTCACGCCCTCCGAAAGGAGGGAGAAGCATGGCATCGGTGAAGTTAGCAGTCTCCCAGGTTCAGACACTGGGTTTCAATGGATACCATTAGGCAATCCCTTTCAGTCCCCAAGGAGGAGCTCCGCGATCACCTGCTACTTTTAATATCACAATAAGGCGACGCGATATTTAAAAACAATCTCACGCCCTCTGGAAGGGGAGAGAAGCATGACATCGCTGATGTTAGAATCCTGCCAGCGTCATACAGTCGGTGTCAATCGAAACCACCAGGGACTCTGTTTGAGTCCCAAAGCACAAACTCAGTGATCGGGGCAACTTTTAATTTCACATCTCACGTCCCTCTGACAGGAGAGAGAGGCATGACATCGCGAAAGTTAGCAGCCGCCCAGGGTCAGAAACTCGGTGTCAATCTGAACGTTCGGCCCTGTGTTTGAGTCACAAAGCAGGAGTTCGGTGATCGCTGGTTACTTTTAATTTCAAATCTCACGTCCGTCCTAAAGGAGAGAGAAGCATGACATCGCTGATGTTAGAATCCTCCCAGGATCAGAAACAAAGCTAGGTGCGAATTCAAACCACTAGGCCTCTGTTTGAATCCCAAAGCACAAGATCAGTGATCGCTGCATACTTTTAATTTCACATCGCCAGAGCAGAGATATTTAAAAATGACCTCACGCCCTTCCGAAAGGGGATAGAAGCATGAGATCGCTGAAGTTAGCAGCCTCCCAGGACAGAAACTCGATCTCAATCAAAACTATTTTTCCCTCTGAGACCCAAAGCACCAGCTCCGTGATCACTTGCTTCCTGTTAATTTCACAGTACCGGGCCGCGATATTTAAAAAATTACCTCACGCCCTCCGAAAGGGGAGAAGCATGGCATCGGTGAAGTTGGCAGTCTCCCAGGTTCAGACACTGGGTTTCAATGGATACCATTAGGCAATCCCTTTCAGTCCGCAAGAAGGAGCTCCGCGATCACCTGCTACTTTTAATATCACAATCAGGCGACGCGATATTTAAAAACAATCTCACGCCCCTCTGGAAGGGGAGAGAAGCATGACATCGCTGATGTTAGAATCCTGCCAGCGTCATACAGTCGGTGTCAATCGAAACCACCAGGGACTCTGTTTGAGTCCCAAAGCACAAACTCAGTGATCGGGGGCAACTTTTAATTTCACATCTCACGTCCCTCTGACAGGAGAGGGAGGCATGACATCGCGAAAGTTAGCAACAGCCCAGGGTCAGAAACTCGGTGTCAATCTGAACCGTTCGGCCCTGTGTTTGAGTCACAAAGCAGGAGTTCGGTGATCGCTGGTTACTTTTAATTTCACATCTCAAGTCCGTCGGAAAGGAGAGAGAAGCATGACATCGCTGATGTTAGAATCCTCCCAGGATCAGAAACAAAGCTAGGTGCGAATCGAAACAATTACGGCCTCTGTTGGAATCCCAAGGCACAAGATCAGTTATCGCTGCATACTTTTAAATTCACATCGCCAGAGCTGAGATATTTAAAAATGACCTCACGCCCTCTGGAAAGGGGATAGAAGCATGACATCGCTGACGTTAGAATCCTCCTAGGATCAAAAACATAGCTAGGTGTGAATTCAAACCACTAGGCCCTCTGTTTGAATCCCAAAGCACAAGCGCAGTGATCGCTGCATACTTTTAAATTCAGATCGCCAGAGCAGAGATATTTAAAAATGACCTCACGCCCTTCCGAAAGGGGATAGAAGCATAAGATCGCTGAAGTTAGCAGCCTCCTAGGATCAAAAACATAGCTAGGTGTGAATTCAGACCACTAGGCCCTCTGTTTGAATCCCAAAGCACAAGCGCAGTGATCACTGCATACTTTTAAATTCACATCGCCAGAGCAGAGATATTTAAAAATGAACTCACGCCCTTCCGAAAGGGGGTTTAAGCATGAGATTGCTGAAGTTAGCAGCCTCCCAGGGTCAGAAACTCGATCTCAATCAAAACTATTTTTCCCTCTGAGACCCAAAGCACCAGCTCCGTGATCACTTGCTTCCTGTTAATTTCACAATACCGGGGCCGCGATATTAAAAAAATTACCTCACGCCCCTCCGAAAAAAGGGAGAAGCATGGCATCGGTGAAGTTAGCAGTCTCCCAGGTTCAGACACTGGGTTTCAATGGATACCATTAGGCAATCCCTTTCAGTCCGCAAGAAGGAGCTCCGCGATCACCTGCTACTTTTAATATCACAATAAGGCGACGCGATATTTAAAAACAATCTCACGCCCCTCTGGAAGGGGAGAGAAGCATGACATCGCTGATGTTAGAATCCTCCCAGCGTCATACAGTCGGTGTCAATCGAAACCACCAGGGACTCTGTTTGAGTCCCAAAGCACAAACTCAGTGATCGGGGGCAACTTTTAATTTCACATCTCACGTCCCTCTGACAGGAGAGGGAGGCATGACATCGCGAAAGTTAGCAACAGCCCAGGGTCAGAAACTCGGTGTCAATCTGAACCGTTCGGCCCTGTGTTTGAGTCACAAAGCAGGAGTTCGGTGATCGCTGGTTACTTTTAATTTCACATCTCAAGTCCGTCGGAAAGGAGAGAGAAGCATGACATCGCTGATGTTAGAATCCTCCCAGGATCAGAAACAAAGCTAGGTGCGAATCGAAACAATTACGGCCTCTGTTGGAATCCCAAGGCACAAGATCAGTGATCGCTGCATACTTTTAATTTCACATCGCCAGAGCTGAGATATTTAAAAATGACCTCACGCCCTTCCGAAAGGGGATAGAAGCATAAGATCGCTGAAGTTAGCAGCCTCCTAGGATCAAAAACATAGCTAGGTGTGAATTCAAACCACTAGGCCCTCTGTTTGAATCCCAAAGCACAAGCTCAGTGATCGCTGCATACTTTTAATTTCACATCGCCAGAGCAGAGATATTTAAAAATGAACTCACGCCCTTCCGAAAGGGGGTTTAAGCATGAGATCGCTGACGTTAGCAGCCTCCCAGGGTCAGAAACTCGATCTCAATCAAAACTATTTTTCCCTCTGAGACCCAAAGCACCAGCTCCGTGATCACTTGCTTCCTGTTAATTTCACAATACCGGGGCCGCGATATTAAGAATATTACCTCACGCCCCTCCGAAAGGAGGGAGAAGCATGGCATCGGTGAAGTTAGCAGTCTCCCAGGTTCAGACACTGGGTTTCAATAGATACCATTAGGTAATCCCTTTCAGTCCCCAAGGAGGAGCTCCGCGATCGCCTACTACTGTTAATATCACAATAAGGCGACGCGATATTTAAAAACAATCTCACGCCCCTCTGGAAGGGGAGAGAAGCATGACATCGCTGATGTTAGAATCCTGCCAGCGTCATACAGTCGGTGTCAATCGAAACCACCAGGGACTCTGTTTGAGTCCCAAAGCACAAACTCAGTGATCGGGGGCAACTTTTAATTTCACATCTCACGTCCCTCTGACAGGAGAGAGAGGCATGACATCGTGAAAGTTAGCAGCCGCCCAGGGTCAGAAACTTCGGTGTCAATCTGAACCGTTAGGCCCTGTGTTTGAGTCACAAAGCAGGAGTTCGGTGATCGCTGGTTACTTTTAATTTCAAATCTCAAGTCCGTCCTAAAGGAGAGAGAAGCATGACATCGCTGATGTTAGAATCCTCCCAGGATCAGAAACAAAGCTAGGTGCGAATCGAAACAATTACGGCCTCTGTTGGAATCCCAAAGCACAAGATCAGTGATCGCTGCATACTTTTAATTTCACATCGCCAGAGCTGAGATATTTAAAAATGACCTCACGCCCTTCCGAAAGGGGATAGAAGCATGACATCGCTGACGTTAGAATCCTCCTAGGATCAAAAACATAGCTAGGTGTGAATTCAAACCACTAGGCCCTCTGTTTGAATCCCAAAGCACAAGCTCAGTGATCGCTGCATACTTTTAATTTCACATCGCCAGAGCAGAGATATTTAAAAATGAACTCACGCCCTTACGAAAGGGGGTTTAAGCATGAGATCGCTAAAGTTAGCAGCCTCCCAGGGTCAGAAACTCGATCTCAATCAAAACTATTTTTCCCTCTGAGACCCAAAGCACCAGCTCCGTGATCACTTGCTTCCTGTTAATTTCACAATACCGGGCCGCGATATTTAAAAAATTACCTCACGCCCCTCCGAAAGGAGGGAGAAGCATGGCATCGGTGAAGTTGGCAGTCTCCCAGGTTCAGACACTGGGTTTCAATGGATACCATTAGGCAATCCCTTTCAGTCCGTAAGGAGGAGCTCCGCGATCGCCTGCTACTTTTAATATCACAATAAGGCGACGCGATATTTAAAAACAATCTCACGCCCCTCTGGAAGGGGAGAGAAGCATGACATCGCTGATGTTAGAATCCTGCCAGCGTCATACAGTCGGTGTCAATCGAAACCACCAGGGACTCTGTTTGAGTCCCAAAGCACAAACTCAGTGATCGGGGGCAACTTTTAATTTCACATCTCACGTCCCTCTGACAGGAGAGGAGGCATGACATCGCGAAAGTTAGCAGCCGCCCAGGGTCAGAAACTCGGTGTCAATCTGAACCGTTCGGCCCTGTGTTTGAGTCACAAAGCAGGAGTTCGGTGATCGCTGGTTACTTTTAATTTCACATCTCAAGTCCGTCGGAAAGGAGAGAGAAGCATGACATCGCTGATGTTAGAATCCTCCCAGGATCAGAAACAAAGCTAGGTGCGAATCGAAACAATTACGGCCTCTGTTGGAATCCCAAGGCACAAGATCAGTTATCGCTGCATACTTTTAAATTCACATCGCCAGAGCTGAGATATTTAAAAATGACCTCACGCCCTTCAGAAAGGGGATAGAAGCATGAGATCGCTGAAGTTAGCAGCCTCCTAGGATCAAAAACATAGCTAGGTGTGAATTCAAACCACTAGGCCCTCTGTTTGAATCCCAAAGCACAAGCGCAGTGATCGCTGCATACTTTTAAATTCAGATCGCCAGAGCAGAGATATTTAAAAATGACCTCACGCCCTTCCGAAAGGGGATAGAAGCATAAGATCGCTGAAGTTAGCAGCCTCCTAGGATCAAAAACATAGCTAGGTGTGAATTCAAACCACTAGGCCCTCTGTTTGAATCCCAAAGCACAAGCGCAGTGATCACTGCATACTTTTAAATTCACATCGCCAGAGCAGAGATATTTAAAAATGAACTCACGCCCTTCCGAAAAGGGGGTTTAAGCATGAGATTGCTGAAGTTAGCAGCCTCCCAGGGTCAGAAACTCGATCTCAATCAAAACTATTTTTCCTCTGAGACCCAAAGCACCAGCTCCGTGATCACTTGCTTCCTGTTAATTTCACAATACCGGGCCGCGCGATATTAAAAAAATTACCTAACGCCCCTTCGAAAGGAGGGAGAAGCATGGCATCGGTGAAGTTAGCAGTCTCCCAGGTTCAGACACTGGGTTTCAATGGATACCATTAGGCAATCCCTTTCAGTCCGCAAGGAGGAGCTCCGCGATCGCCTGCTACTTTTAATATCACAATAAGGCGACGCGATATTTAAAAACAATCTCACGCCCCTCTGGAAGGGGAGAGAAGCATGACATCGCTGATGTTAGAATCCTGCCAGCGTCATACAGTCGGTGTCAATCGAAACCACCAGGGACTCTGTTTGAGTCCCAAAGCACAAACTCAGTGATCGGGGGCAACTTTTAATTTCACATCTCACGTCCCTCTGACAGGAGAGAGAGGCATGACATCGCGAAAGTTAGCAACAGCCCAGGGTCAGAAACTCGGTGTCAATCTGAACCGTTAGGCCCTGTGTTTGAGTCACAAAGCAGGAGTTCGGTGATCGCTGGTTACTTTTAATTTCACATCTCAAGTCCGTCGGAAAGGAGAAAGAAGCATGACATCGCTGATGTTCGAATCCTCCCAAGATCAGAAACAAAGCTAGGTGCGAATCGAAACAATTACGGCCTCTGTTGGAATCCCAAGGCACAAGATCAGTGATCGCTGCATACTTTTAATTTCACATCGCCAGAGCTGAGATATTTAAAAATGACCTCACGCCCTTCCGAAAGGGGATAGAAGCATAAGATCGCTGAAGTTAGCAGCCTCCTAGGATCAAAAACATAGCTAGGTGTGAATTCAAACCACTAGGCCCTCTGTTTGAATCCCAAAGCACAAGCTCAGTGATCGCTGCATACTTTTAAATTCACATCGCCAGAGCAGAGATATTTAAAAATGAACTCACGCCCTTCCGAAAGGGGTTTAAGCATGAGATCGCTGACGTTAGCAGCCTCCCAGGGTCAGAAACTCGATCTCAATCAAAACTATTTTTCCCTCTGAGACCCAAAGCACCAGCTCCGTGATCACTTGCTTCCTGTTAATTTCACAATACCGGGGCCGCGATATTAAAAATATTACCTCACGCCCCTCCGAAAGGAGGGAGAAGCATGGCATCGGTGAAGTTAGCAGTCTCCCAGGTTCAGACACTGGGTTTCAATGGATACCATTAGGCAATCACTTTCAGTCCGCAAGGAGGAGCTCCGCGATCGCCTGCTACTTTTAATATCACAATAAGGCGACGCGATATTTAAAAACAATCTCACGCCCCTCTGGAAGGGGAGAGAAGCATGACATCGCTGATGTTAGAATCCTGCCAGCGTCATACAGTCGGTGTCAATCGAAACCACCAGGGACTCTGTTTGAGTCCCAAAGCACAAACTCAGTGATCGGGGGCAACTTTTAATTTCACATCTCACGTCCCTCTGACAGGAGAGAGGCATGACATCGCGAAAGTTAGCAACCGCCCAGGGTCAGAAACTTCGGTGTCAATCTGAACCGTTCGGCCTTGTGTTTGAGTCACAAAGCATGGAGTTCAGGAGTTCGATCGCTGGTTACTTTTAATTTCACATCTCAAGTCCGTCGGAAAGGAGAGAGAAGCATGACATCGCTGATGTTAGAATCCTCCCAGGATCAGAAACAAAGCTAGGTGTGAATTCAAACCACTAGGCCCTCTGTTTGAATCCCAAAGCACAAGCGCAGTGATCGCTGCATACTTTTAAATTCAGATCGCCAGAGCAGAGATATTTAAAAATGACCTCACGCCCTTCCGAAAGGGGATAGAAGCATAAGATCGCTGAAGTTAGCAGCCTCCTAGGATCAAAAACATAGCTAGGTGTGAATTCAAACCACTAGGCCCTCTGTTTGAATCCCAAAGCACAAGCTCAGTGATCGCTGCATACTTTTAAATTCACATCGCCAGAGCAGAGATATTTAAAAATGAACTCACGCCCTTCCGAAAGGGGGTTTAAGCATGAGATCGCTGACGTTAGCAGCCTCCCAGGGTCAGAAACTCGATCTCAATCAAAACTATTTTCCCTCTGAGACCCAAAGCACCAGCTCCGTGATCACTTGCTTCCTGTTAATTTCACAATACCGGGGCCGCGATATTAAAAAAATTACCTCACGCCCCTCCGAAAAAAGGGAGAAGCATGGCATCGGTGAAGTTAGCAGTCTCCCAGGTTCAGACACTGGGTTTCAATGGATACCATTAGGCAATTGTGGTCAAAAACTCTCTGCAGGCCAGTAGGTGGTTCACTGCAGTCTTTATTCACGACGCCGGGGACAAGTTACATACACAAACAGTGCCAAGCAACAAGTCCATCTTCCTGAGACTGAGAACCCTTCTTATACCCAACACATCCTGTATACATACATCACATTTGTGAAAAACATGCCATCTAGACCATTGTTCTGTTTTCTGCTGATGTTGGCATTCTAACGGGTCTGTCAGTACTTTTGCTTGGTCTATCCTATCTGGTCACCCATATGGTGTGTTTCCTTGGT
>JAFDVH010000239.1:0-14108 GCA_019176425.1 Megalops atlanticus | reverse complement strand
AGGCCAGAAACTGTCTCAAATGCATTTTCAGAGTCCAAAACATTCATTCTTACTGCAAATATTCACTCAACATAGACTTTTCACTGAAATGCCAGAAACGCTCTCAGAAGCACTATCAGAGTCCAAAAAAGTGATTCTTAGTGCAGATATTCACTCAACACAGAATTTCCTGTAAAAGGCCAGAAACGCTCTCAAATGCATTTTCAGAGTCCAAAAAATTGATTCTTACTGCAAATATTCACTCAACACAGAGCTTCCAGTAAAAGGCCAGAAACGCTCTCAAATGCACTTTCAGAGTCCAAAAAAGTGATTCTTAGTGCATATATTCACTCAACACAGAGTTTCCAGAAAAGGGCCAGAAACGCTCTCAAAAGCATTTTCAGAGTCCAAAAAATTGATTCTTACTGCAAATATTCACTCAACAGAGAGTTTCCACTGGAAGTCCAGAAATGCTCTCAAATGCACTTTTAGAGTCCAAAAAATTGATTCTTACTGCAGATATTAACTCAACACAGAGTTTCCTGGAGAATGCGAGAAACTCTCTCAGAAGCACTTTCTAAGTCCAAAACAGTGATTCTTAGTGCAGATATTCACTCAACACAGAGTTTCCACAGGAAGGCCAGAAATGCTCTCAAATGCACTTTCAGAGTCCAAAAAATTGATTGTTAGTACAGATATTCACTCAACACATACTTTTCACTGGAAGGCCAGAAATGCTCTCAAAGGCACTTTTAGAGTCCAAAAAAGTGATTCTAAGTGCAGATATTCACTCAACAAAGAATTTTCACTGGAAGGCCAGAAACGCTCTCAAATGCACTTTTTGAGTCCAAAAAATTGATTCTTAGTGCAGATATTCACTCAACACAGACTTTTCACTGGAAGGCCAGAAACGCTCTCAAATGCATTTTCGGAGTCCAAAAAAGTGATTGTTAGTGCAGATATTCACTCAACACAGAGTTTCCAGTAAAAGGCCAGAAACGCTCTCAGAAGCACTTTCAGAGTCCAAAAAAGTGATTCTTAGTGCAGATATTCACTCAACACAGAGTTTCCAGTAAAAGGCCAGAAACGCTCTCAAATGCACTTTCAGAGTCCAAAAAATTGATTCTTACTGCAAATATTCACTCAACACAGACTTTTCACTGAAAGGCCAGAAACGCTCTCAGAAGCACTTTCTAAGTCCAAAACAGTGATTCTTAGTGCAGATATTCACTCAACACAGAGTTTCCACTGGAAGGCCAGAAATGCTCTCAAATGCACTTTCAGAGTCCAAAAAAGTGATTGTTAGTACAGATATTCACTCAACACAGAGTTTCCAGTAAAAGGCCAGAAACGCTCTCAGAAGCACTTTCGGAGTCCAAAACAGTGATTCTTTGTGCAGATATTCACTCAAAACAGAGTTTCCACTGGAAGGCCAGAAATGCTCTCAAAAGCACTTTTAGAGTCCAAAAAGGTGATTCTTACTGCAAACATTCACTCAACACAGAATTTTCACTGGAAGGCCAGAAACGCTCTCAGAAGCACTTTCAGAGTCCAAAAAAGTGATTCTTAGTGCAGATATTCACTCAACAGAGAGTTTCCAGTAAAAGGCCAGAAATGCTCTCAAATGCATTTTCAGAGTCCAAAAATTTGATTCTTACTGCAAATATTCACTCAACACAGAATTTTCACTGGAAGGCCAGAAACGCTCTCAAATGCACTTTCAGAGTTCAAAAAAGTGATTGTGAGTGCAGATATTCACTCAACACAGAGTTTCCAGTAAAAGGCCAGAAACGCTCTCAAATGCATTTTCAGAGTCCAAAACATTCATTCTTACTGCAAATATTCACTCAACACAGACTTTTCACTGAAATGCCAGAAACGCTCTCAGAAGCACTTTCAGAGTCCAAAAAAGTGATTCTTAGTGCAGATATTCACTCAACACAGAATTTCCTGTAAAAGGCCAGAAACGCTCTCAAATGCACTTTCAGAGTCCAAAAAATTGATTCTTACTGCAAATATTCACTCAACACAGACTTTTCACTGGAAGGCCAGAAACGCTCTCAAATGCATTTTCTAAGTCCAAAACAGTGATTCTTAGTGCAGATATTCACTCAACACAGAGTTTCCACTGGAAGGCCAGAAATGCTCTCAAATGCACTTTCAGAGTCCAAAAAAGTGATTGTTAGTACAGATATTCACTCAACACAGAGTTTCCAGTAAAAGGCCAGAAACGCTCTCAGAAGCACTTTCTGAGTCCAAAACAGTGATTCTTAGTGCAGATATTCACTCAACACAGAGTTTCCACTGGAAGGCCAGAAATGCTCTCAAAGGCACTTTTAGAGTCCAAAAAGGTGATTCTTACTGCAAACATTCACTCAACACAGAATTTTCACTGGAAGGCCAGAAACGCTCTCAGAAGCACTTTCTGAGTCCAAAAAAGTGATTCTTAGTGCAAATATTCACTCAACACAGAATTTTCACTGGAAGGCCAGAAACGCTCTCAAATGCACTTTCAGAGTCCAAAAAAGTGATTCTTAGTGCAGATATTCACTCAACACAGAGTTTCCAGTAAAAGGCCAGAAACGCTCTCAAATGCATTTTCAGAGTCCAAAACATTCATTCTTACTGCAAATATTCACTCAACACAGACTTTCACTGAAATGCCAGAAACGCTCTCAGAAGCACTTTCAGAGTCCAAAAAAGTGATTCTTAGTGCAGATATTCACTCAACACAGAGTTTCCAGTAAAAGGCCAGAAACTCTCTCAAATGCATTTTCAGAGTCCAAAAATTGATTCTTACTGCAAATATTCACTCAACACAGACTTTTCACTGAAGGCCAGAAACGCTCTCAGAAGCACTTTTTTCAGAGTCCAAAAAGTGATTCTTAGTGCAAATATTCACTCAACACAGAGTTTCCAGTAAAAGGCCAGAAACGCTCTCAGAAGCACTTTCAGAGTCCAAAAAAGTGATTCTTAGTGCAGATATTCACTCAACACAGAGTTTCCAGTAAAAGGCCAGAAACTCTCTCAAATGCACTTTCAGAGTCCAAAAATTGATTCTTACTGCAAATATTCACTCAACACAGAGTTTCCACTGGAAGGCCAGAAACGCTCTCAGAAGCACTTTCAGAGTCCAAAAAGTGATTCTTAGTGCAGATATTCACTCAACACAGAGTTTCCAGTGGAAGGCCAGAAACGCTCTCAAATGCATTTTCAGAGTCCAAAAATTGATTCTTACTGCAAATATTCACTCAACACAGAATTTTCACTGGAAGGCCAGAAACGCTCTCAAATGCACTTTCAGAGTCCAAAAAGTGATTCTTAGTGCAGATATTCACTCAACACAGAGTTTCCACTAAAAGGCCAGAAACGCTCTCAAATGCATTTTCAGAGTCCAAAAATTGATTCTTACTGCAAATATTCACTCAACACAGAGTTTCCAGTGGAAGGCCAGAAACGCTCTCAAATGCACTTTCAGAGTCCAAAAAGTGATTCTTAGTGCAGATATTCACTCAACACAGAGTTTCCAGTAAAAGGCCAGAAACGCTCTCAAAAGCATTTTCAGAGTCCAAAAATTGATTCTTACTGCAAATATTCACTCAACACAGAGTTTCCACTGGAAGTCCAGAAATGCTCTCAAATGCACTTTCAGAGTCCAAAAATTGATTCTTACTGCAGATATTCACTCAACACAGAGTTTCCTGGAAATGCCAGAAACGCTCTCAGAAGCACTTTCAGAGTCCAAAACAGTGATTCTTAGTGCAGATATTCACTCAACACAGAGTTTCCACTGGAAGGCCAGAAATGCTCTCAAATGCACTTTCTGAGTCCAAAAAGTGATTCTTAGTGCAAATATTCACTCAACACAGACTTTCCACTGGAAGGCCAGAAACGCTCTCAAAAGCACTTTCAGAGTCCAAAAAGTGATTCTTAGTGCAGATATTCACTCAACACAGAATTTTCACTGGAAGGCCAGAAACGCTCTCAAATGCACTTTCTGAGTCCAAAAATTGATTCTTAGTGCAGATATTCACTCAACACAGACTTTCCACTGGAAGGCCAGAAACGCTCTCAAAATGCATTTTCAGAGTCCAAAAAGTGATTCTTAGTGCAAATATTCACTCAACACAGAGTTTCCACTGGAAGGCCAGAAATGCTCTCAAATGCACTTTTAGAGTCCAAAAAAGTGATTCTTAGTGCAGATATTCACTCAACACAGAGTTTCAGTGGAAGGCCAGAAACGCTCTCAAATGCACTTTCAGAGTCCAAAAAAGTGATTCTTACTGCAAATATTCACTCAACACAGACTTTCCACTGGAAGGCCAGAAACGCTCTCAAATGCACTTTCAGAGTCCAAAAAGTGATTCTTAGTGCAAATATTCACTCAACACAGAGTTTCCACTGGAAGGCCAGAAACGCTCTCAGAAGCACTTTCAGAGTCCAAAAAGTGATTCTTAGTGCAGATATTCACTCAACACAGAGTTTCCACTGGAAGGCCAGAAATGCTCTCAAATGCACTTTCAGAGTCCAAAAATTGATTCTTAGTGCAAATATTCACTCAACACAGACTTTTCACTGGAAGGCCAGAAACGCTCTCAAATGCACTTTCAGAGTCCAAAAAGTGATTCTTAGTGCAGATATTCACTCAACACAGAGTTTCACTGGAAGGCCAGAAACGCTCTCAAATGCACTTTCTGAGTCCAAAAAGTGATTCTTAGTGCAAATATTCACTCAACACAGAGTTTCCAGTAAAAGGCCAGAAACGCTCTCAAATGCACTTTCAGAGTCCAAAAATTGATTCTTACTGCAAATATTCACTCAACACAGACTTTTCACTGAAAGGCCAGAAACGCTCTCAAATGCACTTTTAGAGTCCAAAAAGTGATTCTTACTGCAGATATTCACTCAACACAGAGTTTCCACTGGAAGGCCAGAAACTCTCTCAAATGCACTTTCTAAGTCCAAAACAGTGATTCTTAGTGCAGATATTCACTCAACACAGAGTTTCCACTGGAAGGCCAGAAATGCTCTCAAATGCACTTTCAGAGTCCAAAAAGTGATTCTTAGTGCAGATATTCACTCAACACAGACTTTCCACTGGAAGGCCAGAAACGCTCTCAAAAGCACTTTCTGAGTCCAAAAGTTGATTCTTAGTGCAGATATTCACTCAACACAGAGTTTCCACTGGAAGGCCAGAAATGCTCTCAAATGCACTTTTAGAGTCCAAAAAGTGATTCTTAGTGCAGATATTCACTCAACACAGAGTTTCCAGTAAAAGGCCAGAAACGCTCTCAAAAGCACTTTCAGAGTCCAAAAAGTGATTCTTAGTGCAGATATTCACTCAACACAGAGTTTCCAGTAAAAGGCCAGAAACGCTCTCAAAAGCACTTTCAGAGTCCAAAAATTGATTCTTACTGCAAATATTCACTCAACACAGACTTTTCACTGGAAGGCCAGAAACGCTCTCAGAAGCACTTTCTGAGTCCAAAACAGTGATTCTTTGTGCAGATATTCACTCAACACAGAGTTTCCACTGGAAGGCCAGAAATGCTCTCAAAAGCACTTTTAGAGTCCAAAAAGGTGATTCTTACTGCAAACATTCACTCAACACAGAATTTTCAGTGGAAGGCCAGAAACGCTCTCAAATGCACTTTCAGAGTCCAAAAATTGATTCTTAGTGCAAATATTCACTCAACACAGAGTTTCCAGTGGAAGGCCAGAAACGCTCTCAAATGCACTTTCAGAGTCCAAAAAGTGATTCTTAGTGCAGATATTCACTCAACACAGAGTTTCCAGTAAAAGGCCAGAAACTGTCTCAAATGCATTTTCAGAGTCCAAAACATTCATTCTTACTGCAAATATTCACTCAACATAGACTTTTCACTGAAATGCCAGAAACGCTCTCAGAAGCACTTTCAGAGTCCAAAAAGTGATTCTTAGTGCAGATATTCACTCAACACAGAATTTCCTGTAAAAGGCCAGAAACGCTCTCAAATGCATTTTCAGAGTCCAAAAAATTGATTCTTACTGCAAATATTCACTCAACACAGAGCTTCCAGTAAAAGGCCAGAAGAACGCTCTCAAATGCACTTTCAGAGTCCAAAAAGTGATTCTTAGTGCAGATATTCACTCAACACAGAGTTTCCACTGGAAGGCCAGAAATGCTCTCAAATGCATTTTCAGAGTCCAAAAAAGTGATTCTTAGTGCAAATATTCACTCAACACAGAGTTTCCACTGGAAGGCCAGAAACGCTCTCAAATGCACTTTCTGAGTCCAAAAAAGTGATTCTTAGTGCAGATATTCACTCAACACAGAGTTTCCACTGGAAGGCCAGAAACGCTCTCAAAAGCACTTTCTGAGTCCAAAAAGTGATTCTTAGTGCAGATATTCACTCAACACAGAGTTTCCAGTAAAAGGCCAGAAACGCTCTCAAATGCACTTTCAGAGTCCAAAAATTGATTCTTAGTGCAAATATTCACTCAACACAGACTTTTCACTGGAAGGCCAGAAACGCTCTCAGAAGCACTTTCAGAGTCCAAAAAGTGATTCTTAGTGCAGATATTCACTCAACACAGAGTTTCCAGTAAAAGGCCAGAAACGCTCTCAAATGCATTTTCAGAGTCCAAAAATTGATTCTTAGTGCAAATATTCACTCAACACAGACTTTTCACTGGAAGGCCAGAAACGCTCTCAAATGCACTTTCAGAGTCCAAAAAGTGATTCTTAGTGCAGATATTCACTCAACACAGAGTTTCCAGTAAAAGGCCAGAAACGCTCTCAAATGCACTTTCAGAGTCCAAAAAGTGATTCTTAGTGCAGATATTCACTCAACACAGAGTTTCCAGTAAAAGGCCAGAAACGCTCTCAAATGCACTTTCAGAGTCCAAAAATTGATTCTTACTGCAAATATTCACTCAACACAGAGTTTCCACTAAAAGGCCAGAAACGCTCTCAAATGCACTTTCAGAGTCCAAAAAGTGATTCTTAGTGCAGATATTCACTCAACACAGAGTTTCCAGTGGAAGGCCAGAAACGCTCTCAAATGCACTTTCAGAGTCCAAAAATTGATTCTTACTGCAAATATTCACTCAACACAGAGTTTCCACTGGAAGGCCAGAAACGCTCTCAAATGCACTTTCAGAGTCCAAAAAGTGATTCTTAGTGCAGATATTCACTCAAACACAGAGTTTCCAGTAAAAGGATTCTTAGTGCAGAAGTTTCACCAGCGCTCTCAAATGCATTTTCAGAGTCCAAAAATTGATTCTTACTGCAAATATTCACTCAACACAGACTTTTCACTGGAAGGCCAGAAACGCTCTCAGAAGCACTTTCAGAGTCCAAAACAGTGATTCTTAGTGCAGATATTCACTCAACACAGAGTTTCCACTGGAAGGCCAGAAATGCTCTCAAATGCACTTTCAGAGTCCAAAAAATTGATTCTTACTGCAAATATTCACTCAACACAGACTTTTCACTGGAAGGCCAGAAACGCTCTCAAAAGCACTTTCAGAGTCCAAAAAGTGATTCTTAGTGCAGATATTCACTCAACACAGAGTTTCCAGTAAAAGGCCAGAAACTCTCTCAAATGCATTTTCAGAGTCCAAAAATTGATTCTTAGTGCAAATATTCACTCAACACAGACTTTCCACTGGAAGGCCAGAAACGCTCTCAGAAGCACTTTCAGAGTCCAAAAAGTGATTCTTAGTGCAGATATTCACTCAACACAGAATTTCACTGAAAAGGCCAGAAACGCTCTCAAATGCACTTTCAGAGTCCAAAAAGTGATTCTTAGTGCAGATATTCACTCAACACAGACTTTTCACTGGAAGGCCAGAAACGCTCTCAAATGCATTTTCTAAGTCCAAAAAAGTGATTCTTAGTGCAGATATTCACTCAACACAGAGTTTCCAGTAAAGGCCAGAAACGCTCTCAAATGCACTTTCAGAGTCCAAAAAAGTGATTCTTAGTGCAGATATTCACTCAACACAGAGTTTCCAGTAAAGGCCAGAAACGCTCTCAAATGCACTTTCAGAGTCCAAAAATTGATTCTTACTGCAAATATTCACTCAACACAGACTTTTCACTGAAAGGCCAGAAACGCTCTCAAATGCACTTTTAGAGTCCAAAAAGTGATTCTTACTGCAGATATTCACTCAACACAGAGTTTCCACTGGAAGGCCAGAAACTCTCTCAAATGCATTTTCTAAGTCCAAAACAGTGATTCTTAGTGCAGATATTCACTCAACACAGAGTTTCCACTGGAAGGCCAGAAATGCTCTCAAATGCACTTTCAGAGTCCAAAAAGTGATTCTTAGTGCAGATATTCACTCAACACAGAGTTTCCACTGAAAGGCCAGAAACGCTCTCAGAAGCACTTTCTGAGTCCAAAAAAGTGATTCTTAGTGCAGATATTCACTCAACACAGAGTTTCCACTGGAAGGCCAGAAATGCTCTCAAATGCACTTTCAGAGTCCAAAAAGGTGATTCTTACTGCAAATATTCACTCAACACAGAGTTTTCACTGGAAGGCCAGAAACGCTCTCAGAAGCACTTTCAGAGTCCAAAAAGTGATTCTTAGTGCAGATATTCACTCAACACAGAGTTTCCAGTAAAAGGCCAGAAACGCTCTCAAAAGCACTTTCAGAGTCCAAAAAGTGATTCTTACTGCAAATATTCACTCAACACAGAGTTTCCACTGGAAGGCCAGAAACGCTCTCAAAAGCACTTTCAGAGTCCAAAAGTGATTCTTAGTGCAGATATTCACTCAACACAGAGTTTCCAGTAAAAGGCCAGAAACTGTCTCAAATGCATTTTCAGAGTCCAAAAATTGATTCTTAGTGCAAATATTCACTCAACACAGAATTTTCACTGGAAGGCCAGAAACGCTCTCAAATGCACTTTCAGAGTCCAAAAAAGTGATTCTTAGTGCAGATATTCACTCAACACAGAGTTTCCAGTAAAAGGCCAGAAACGCTCTCAAATGCACTTTCAGAGTCCAAAAAGTGATTCTTAGTGCAGATATTCACTCAACACAGAGTTTCCAGTAAAAGGCCAGAAACGCTCTCAAATGCACTTTCAGAGTCCAAAAATTGATTCTTAGTGCAAATATTCACTCAACACAGACTTTTCACTGGAAGGCCAGAAACGCTCTCAAATGCACTTTCAGAGTCCAAAAAGTGATTCTTAGTGCAGATATTCACTCAACACAGAGTTTCCACTGGAAGGCCAGAAATGCTCTCAAATGCACTTTCAGAGTCCAAAAAGTGATTCTTACTGCAGATATTCACTCAACACAGAGTTTCCACTGGAAGGCCAGAAACGCTCTCAAATGCACTTTCAGAGTCCAAAAAGTGATTCTTAGTGCAGATATTCACTCAACACAGAGTTTCCACTAAAAGGCCAGAAACTCTCTCAAAGAGCACTTTCAGAGTCCAAAAAAGTGATTCTTACTGCAAATATTCACTCAACACAGACTTTTCACTGGAAGGCCAGAAACGCTCTCAGAAGCACTTTCAGAGTCCAAAAAAGTGATTCTTAGTGCAGATATTCACTCAACACAGAATTTTCACTGGAAGGCCAGAAACGCTCTCAAATGCACTTTTTGAGTCCAAAAAAGTGATTCTTAGTGCAGATATTCACTCAACACAGACTTTTCACTGGAAGGCCAGAAACGCTCTCAAATGCATTTTCAGAGTCCAAAACATTGATTGTTAGTGCAGATATTCACTCAACACAGAGTTTTCACTGAAAGGCCAGAAACGCTCTCAGAAGCACTTTCAGAGTCCAAAAAGTGATTCTTAGTGCAGATATTCACTCAACACAGAGTTTCCAGTAAAAGGCCAGAAACGCTCTCAAATGCACTTTCAGAGTCCAAAAAATTGATTCTTACTGCAAATATTCACTCAACACAGACTTTTCACTGGAAGGCCAGAAACGCTCTCAAATGCACTTTTAGAGTCCAAAAAAGTGATTCTTACTGCAGATATTCACTCAACACAGAGTTTCCAGTAAAAGGCCAGAAACTCTCTCAAATGCATTTTCTAAGTCCAAAACAGTGATTCTTAGTGCAGATATTCACTCAACACAGAGTTTCCACTGGAAGGCCAGAAATGCTCTCAAATGCACTTTCAGAGTCCAAAAAGTGATTCTTAGTACAGATATTCACTCAACACAGAGTTTCCAGTAAAAGGCCAGAAACGCTCTCAGAAGCACTTTCTGAGTCCAAAACAGTGATTCTTTGTGCAGATATTCACTCAACACAGAGTTTCCACTGGAAGGCCAGAAATGCTCTCAAAAGCACTTTTAGAGTCCAAAAAGGTGATTCTTACTGCAAACATTCACTCAACACAGAATTTTCACTGGAAGGCCAGAAACGCTCTCAGAAGCACTTTCAGAGTCCAAAAAAGTGATTCTTAGTGCAGATATTCACTCAACACAGAGTTTCCAGTAAAAGGCCAGAAACTCTCTCAAATGCATTTTCAGAGTCCAAAAATTTGATTCTTACTGCAAATATTCACTCAACACAGAATTTTCACTGGAAGGCCAGAAACGCTCTCAAAAGCACTTTCAGAGTCCAAAAAAGTGATTCTTAGTGCAGATATTCACTCAACACAGAGTTTCCAGTAAAAGGCCAGAAACTGTCTCAAATGCATTTTCAGAGTCCAAAACATTCATTCTTACTGCAAATATTCACTCAACACAGACTTTTCACTGAAATGCCAGAAACGCTCTCAGAAGCACTATCAGAGTCCAAAAAAGTGATTCTTAGTGCAGATATTCACTCAACACAGAATTTCCAGTAAAAGGCCAGAAACGCTCTCAAATGCACTTTCAGAGTCCAAAAAATTGATTCTTACTGCAAATATTCACTCAACACAGAGTTTCCAGTAAAAGGACAGAAACGCTCTCAAATGCACTTTCAGAGTCCAAAAAATTGATTGTGAGTGAAGATATTCACTCAACACAGAGTTTTCACTGGAAGGCCAGAAATGCTCTCAAATGCACTTTCAGAGTCCAAAAAAAGTGATTGTTAGTACAGATATTCACTCAACACAGAGTTTCCAGTAAAAGGCCAGAAACGCTCTCAGAAGCACTTTCTGAGTCCAAAACAGTGATTCTTAGTGCAGATATTCACTCAACACAGAGTTTCCACTGGAAGGCCAGAAACGCTCTCAAATGCACTTTCTGAGTCCAAAAAAGTGATTCTTAGTGCAGATATTCACTCAACACAGAGTTTCCAGTAAAAGGCCAGAAACTCTCTCAAATGCATTTTCAGAGTCCAAAAATTTGATTCTTACTGCAAATATTCACTCAACACAGACTTTGCACTGGAAGAACAGAAACGCTCTCAGAAGCACTTTCAGAGTCCAAAAAAGTGATTCTTAGTGCAGATATTCACTCCACACAGATTTTCCAGTAAAAGGCCAGAAACTCTCTCAAATGCATTTTCAGAGTCCAAAAAATTGATTCTTACTGCAAATATTCCCTCAACACAGACTTTTCACTGGAAGGCCAGAAACGCTATCAGAAGCACTTTCAGAGTCCAAAAAAGTGATTCTTAGTGCAGATATTCACTCAACACAGAGTTTCCAGTAAAAGGCCAGAAACGTTCTCAGAAGCACTTTCTGAGTACAAAAAAGTGATTCTTAGTGCAGATATTCACTCAACACAGAGTATCCAGTAAAAGGCCAGAAACTCTCTCAAATGCATTTTCAGAGTCCAAAAAATTGATTCTTACTGCAAATATTCACTCAACACAGTGTTTCCAGTAAAAGGCCAGAAACGCTCTCAGAAGCACTTTCAGAGTCCAAAAAAGTGATTCTTAGTGCAGATATTCACTCCACACAGATTTTCCAGTAAAAGGCCAGAAACGCTCTCAAATGCATTTTCAGAGTCCAAAAAATTGATTCTTACTGCAAATATTCACTCAACACAGAATTTTCACTGGAAGGCCAGAAACGCTCTCAAATGCACTTTCAGAGTCCAAAAAAGTGATTCTTAGTGCAGATATTCACTCAACACAGAGTTTCCTGTAAAAGGCCAGAAACGCTCTCAAATGCATTTTCAGAGTCCAAAAAATTGATTCTTACTGCAAATATTCACTCAACACAGAGTTTCCAGTAAAAGGCCAGAAACGCTCTCAAATGCACTTTCAGAGTCCAAAAAAGTGATTCTTAGTGCAGATATTCACTCAACACAGAGTTTCCAGAAAAGGGCCAGAAACGCTCTCAAAAGCATTTTCAGAGTCCAAAAAATTGATTCTTACTGCAAATATTCACTCAACAGAGAGTTTCCACTGGAAGTCCAGAAATGCTCTCAAATGCACTTTTAGAGTCCAAAAAATTGATTCTTACTGCAGATATTAACTCAACACAGAGTTTCCTGGAGAATGCCAGAAACTCTCTCAGAAGCACTTTCTAAGTCCAAAACAGTGATTCTTAGTGCAGATATTCACTTAACACAGAGTTTCCACAGGAAGGCCAGAAATGCTCTCAAATGCACTTTCAGAGTCCAAAAAATTGATTGTTAGTACAGATATTCACTCAACACAGAGTTTCCACTGGAAGGCCAGAAATGCTCTCAAAAGCACTTTTAGATTCCAAAGAAGTGATTCTTAGTGCAAATATTCACTCAACACAGACTTTTCACTGGAAGGCCAGAAACGCTCTCAGAAGCACTTTCAGAGTCCAAAAATGTGATTCTTAGTGCAGATATTCACTCAACACAGACTTTTCACTGAAAGGCCAGAAACTCTCTCAAATGCACTTTCAGAGTCCAAAAAAGTGATTCTTAGTGCAGATATTCACTCAACACAGAGTTTACACTTGAAGGCCAGAAACGCTCTCAAATGCATTTTCTGAGTCCAAAAATTGATTCTTAGTGCAGATATTCACTCAACACAGAGTTTCCAGTAAAAGGCCAGAAACGCTCTCAGAAGCACTTTCTCAGTCCAAAAAATTGATTCTTACTGCAAATAATCACTCAACACAGACTTTTCACTGGAAGGCCAGAAACGCTCTCAAATGCATTTTCGGAGTCAAAAAAAGTGATTGTTAGTGCAGATATTCACTCAACACAGAGTTTCCAGTAAAAGGCCAGAAACTCTCTCAAAAGCATTTTCAGAGTCCAAAAAATTGATTCTTACTGCAAATATTCACTCAACAGAGAGTTTCCACTGGAAGTCCAGAAATGCTCTCAAATGCACTTTTAGAGTCCAAAAAATTGATTCTTACTGCAGATATTAACTCAACACAGAGTTTCCTGGAGAATGCCAGAAACTCTCTCAGAAGCACTTTCTAAGTCCAAAACAGTGATTCTTAGTGCAGATATTCACTCAACACAGAGTTTCCACTGGAAGGCCAGAATGCTCTCAAATGCACTTTCAGAGTCCAAAAAATTGATTCTTAGTGCAAATATTCACTCAACACAGACTTTTCACTGGAAGGCCAGAAACGCTCTCAGAAGCACTTTCAGAGTCCAAAAAAGTGATTCTTAGTGCAGATATTCACTCAACACAGAATTTTCACTGGAAGGCCAGAAACGCTCTCAAATGCACTTTTAGAGTCCAAAAAAGTGATTCTTAGTGCAAATATTCACTCAACACAGAGTTTCCAGTAAAAGGCCAGAAACGCTCTCAAATGCACTTTCAGAGTCCAAAAAATTGATTCTTACTGCAAATATTCACTCAACACAGACTTTTCACTGAAAGGCCAGAAACGCTCTCAAATGCACTTTTAGAGTCCAAAAAAGTGATTCTTACTGAAGATATTAACTCAACACAGAGTTTCCAGTAAAAGGCCAGAAACTCTCTCAAATGCATTTTCTAAGTCCAAAACAGTGATTCTTAGTGCAGATATTCACTCAACACAGAGTTTCCACTGGAAGGCCAGAAATGCTCTCAAATGCACTTTCAGAGTCCAAAAAAGTGATTGTTAGTACAGATATTCACTCAACACAGAGTTTCCAGTAAAGGCCAGAAACGCTCTCAGAAGCACTTTCTGAGTCCAAACAGTGATTCTTTGTGCAGATATTCACTCAACACAGAGCTTCCACTGGAAGGCCAGAAATGCTTCTCAAAAGCACTTTTAGAGTCCAAAAAGGTGATTCTTACTGCAAACATTCACTCAAC